>JAYESA010000004.1:123635360-123745360 GCA_036927795.1 Iris macrosiphon
GTAGCCGCACACCCAGTGTGCGGTGAGTCATACTTACCCCTATCCGTTTACATGTCGAAACAGGTATTTCAAAGACATGAGTTCATTCTTTCTAGTCTGGACTCTCTTGTATTTCTTGCTGGTCTCACTTATAGTTTCTGGACTTTACTCATTACATGTATCTCTTGCTAGACTCACTATATGTTCTTGTGCACATACTTACTCTTAGTTTAGATTTCTTGTATCATGTAGTTATTACTATCTTGCTTCTGATATTCATGCATCTTTACCTTTACGCACCAGTAATATGTATATATTTTTCTTGTTTATACTTTATTTCCTTCACCTTGCTACTTGCTACAACTGTTTTATAGTTTTTATCATTTAACTGGAACTGCTGTTAGAGGTGTACTTGCTCCAATCCTGACTGAATATATTTTTCAGAGGATCCGGAGGATTGGTGTCCGACGTATTATGGACCTCAACATGTCGATGGTGCAGACAGGAACCCCCTAGTTTAGGAGTAATTTTCGGGTTGGTAGCCTAGATCACTAGGACCTCAGTTGTTGTTTTTATTAGCTTTTGGTACCGGATTTATTTCCGGCTTCTGGTTTTAGATCTTGTATTCTATATGATTTAGGATGTTATATTATTATTATTATTATTGTTGTTGTTGTTATTTTAGTAGCAGTTGTTTAGACTTTATAGTTGTTAGTCTTTTGTGTTATCTTATCGTGCTTAGATTCGTGATTGAGTACTTGAGATTATTATTATGATATTGCTCCTCTGTTTGGAGTTGAGATCTTGACAGGTACCTATATTGATTGCGTGAGATTGTTAGCCAGATAGTAGACCTAGACAGCGTTCTACCGCCGATGCTGCGGTGTAGGCTGGACGTACCCATGACTTATGCCCGATTTTTTGGGTGCGGGTCATGACAAGTGGCTTAACAACCAAGGAGTTATGGTCATCCATTGCTGTTACGTGAATCAAGACAGATTGGAACTCGAAACGACCACCGTCGTTTTCCTGAGCCGTATAGTCTCCCCTATATAATAGGTCTTTGAGGAGAGAGAGAAATTATTCACAAAACTTTCAAGTTATTTCCTCTCTTCTTTCTCCTTGCGACCATGGCTCCCAAAGCTTCCTCCTCCGCCGTTGTTGCTAAGAAGGCCCCGAAGGGCAAGGGCAAGACCAAAAGGTAGGGTTGCACTATCGAGGCTGACCCTTATCTATTTTTCGACGACGTTCAACCATCGATTAAGGGTAGGTCATTAGGGAAGACAAAGTGGTATTCTGAACACAGAGACACACATGCACAGTTGGATGCATGGATGAGTTTATGAGCCAACCTTTTACTGCCGCATGGAAGCCCAGCCGCATGGGATGCCTAGCCACATAAACAATGCTGCCGCATAAGAAGCCATGTCGCATAGACAACCCTGCCTCATGGTTGATTCGGCCGTATGGGTTCACTCGGCCGCATGAGTAACCATGACATATAAACAACCCGATCGTATGGTTTGGCTCGGTCGCATGAGCAACCCAGCTGCATGAGTATATTACTTTGGAACTTTGATACTCCTCTCAATGTTTCTTACGAGACTCCTTTGTGGTTTTGTAGTAACTTTTCCCATTGTACGCTCTTGCGAACTAGTTCTTGGTCATGATCTGCTTCCATTGAACATGAACCTCAGGAACTTGATTGCGGCAATTAAGACCTAGACGGACAAAGATATTCCACCTGAACTTCAACAGAAGATTGCTGAGCAGACGCCTTCCTTCTTGTTGAGATAGATAAACTCGGGGGTGATCCCCACCAAAGATAGGAAATATTTTTTTAAGAAGTCATACTTCTTGTTTGGGTATGCACTGGAGTCTTCTCAGTCCGAGATAGGGACGATCCGGGAGAACTGATCTTTTTTCTTCCGCGAGACAAAGATGTTATTTCCTTCTTTTGAATGCCTCTTGCCTTTTTTGGACCTGAAGGTGATGATGGGTCCACGGAGGATGGATTAGAACTTAACCCCTCGGCCATATGGGGCCCTCTTTGGCAATGTCCGGTGTAGGAACAGAAAGAACAAAAGAGAGTTTTATAGTGCGAAGGAATCACGCTCATATCCTTGCTTGGATTGAAGCCCGGTCTTGTCGGAAGTGAAATGGAACCAAACCTTAGCATATATGCGGTGGGCACCTTCCTTTATCAAGTTGACAAGAACATGACCTATCCCACGGGACAGCTGCAGGCTTTTAGCTGGGCACCTTATAGCCCCTCCTGGTATCGTTTGACCCTATGGATTCTGAAGAAGTACTAACGGAAGCTCAGGACTGTCGACTTATTTTTCTCCGTAAGGGGTACGCGTTATGGTTTGGAGATAAATTGCCCCATCTTCGTAGACCTGATGGAATTGTACAACCTTCACACGGGGACTTTATTTACGCCTGTCGGTGAAATGGGACTGGCCTTGCATGAGATGCATACCGTCTCCAAACTCCTTTGGGGCAAAGAACCCTACAAAGTGTATACCTCGAGTAATAAAAAACTTGGAGAATAAGAAGCAGAGAACCCGAAGATCCTGGCGGTGTACCACGAATTGCTATGCCACCATGGTATTTGTCAGCGGATGTTGAAGAAGAAGAAAAATTCCTCTGAGAGGTCTTTACCTCATATCATAACTACCACCTATTTCCAGAGCCGAAAGAGTCCACTAAATTTCATGTTCGGGAGCCACGATCCGAGCAGGAAATGGCTGATTAAATTCAGGCACTGAGGGAACTGGATGTTTGCTGAGGATGATGATATTTAGGGTTCCTCGAAGGAAGGGGACGAACCTGTTGACGAGCTGGGTGACCTCGAAGAGGAACGTAGCTACTTTTATATGGACACTCAAAGGTTATCCGCTAAGGAAGTGCTAGCGGAATATCTGATGCACTGGTTGTCCAACTGCGCAGTCTCGGACGGGTCTGGGACAATATAGAGGATCAGTATCACCCTCATCCTTTCGGCCATGAAGTTGGCTTTCATCCATAAGATATCCCTTCTACTTGCTATAGTATGCAGCATCCATCGGGGTCTTCGTAACTTTGCTGAGAAGGTGGAGGATCATCCTGGTAAGGAATATTTCAATAAGGTCAAGCTATTGTCGTTCCTGCATAAAGTACACATTTTTTCGTAGTAGAGTTGCCATCTTGTTTACGAAGAAAAAGTTTAAACAAAACTTTGTATTACAAACTATTAAAAATAAAGAAGAGTACAAGAGATCCTAAACAGGAATATAAGTACAATTGATTCTGGAGAAATATAGCTATAGAGATCTGATCTGCGGGCGATCACTTTACTCTTTGGACCACACGACGACGAAGAAATGAAAGGATGGGGTGAACAACTTGAAGAGTTTGGCAATAAGAAAGCTTCGACAACAACGGCACGGTAAGCTTCTATTTCTCTCCTTCTATTCTTGAATTTTAAAAACTTGAAAATATCCCCGTAACGTACACAATGATCCTATATTTATAGGATTTTAGAGCAGTTATGACAGTGTGCGTGCACTTTGGATAATCTGTACTATGCGTGCACTTTTGATGGGATAACATCCTATGATATAGTAAGTGGGTGTACAACTTGTTGTCTTCTTGACATGTGGCTTCCTATACGAGGAAAGAGTAGATCATGGGATAGTTATTTGTATATGTTTTATGAAGAACATGGCATGTAGAACAGGCAATCATAACTTTTTTTTATTAGTTAGGATCGTAGGCGCACTTTAGGAGTGCGTACTTGGAAAGATTGGCTATACAAGCGCTCTTTTAAAGAAGTAGCTATGATGGCGTACTTTTATGGAAGTTGGCCGTGATGGCGTACTTTTGTAGAAGTTGGCCGTGATGGCGCACTTTTGAAGATGTTGGTAGTGAAGGTGTACTTTTGAAGAAAGTGGCACTTTTGTAGAAGTTGGCACATCAACGCAATTCTGATGAAGTTAGCACAGCGACGCACTTCTGATGAAGTTGGCACAGCGGCGCACTTCTGATGAAGTTGGCACAACGGTTGGGTCGCTAGACGACAACCTGGGTCTGCGTACTATAGCTCAGCTGTAATGATGACTTCTGACTCCTCGACTGTTGTTCAGCTATCATATTCTTTATATTTAATGTTTGTCGGTTGGGTTCAACTCGCCAAATAAGGGTAGTTTTGCAATATCAATGGTTGTAGATATTTGTAAATATTTTTTGAGCATGGGAGAGATCAAAAAAATTAAACACCCATGTCCCAAGTACAATAGGTACAATCAAGGCCATTAACATAAAAAAATTTGAAGAAAAAATATTGTGCATTACTTAAAATATCCAAGCCATGGCAAGGTATCTTTAATAATTAAAGGATTTTAGAAATTAATATTTTAACCTATTTAATTAATTAAAATAATATAAATATTTATAAAAATACCAAAATAACCCTATTCTAAAATGAGGGGGCTTACAATGCCTCAATCATAACTTCCTGCCGGATATCTCCGCTTGGTACATAAAGACAATTTCCAAGCCTAAGTGTTCTATCATCGTGTATTCTCAGCTTCTTTCTTAGACCAGACTCGCATTCTGCCCAAAGCTTCTGAACTTTTGGATCCTCTGCCTGTGCTACCTTAATCCTTTCAACCAAAGTAGACTGTATTTTCAAGCTATCCAAAATTCCTGCGTCCTACGGAAGTACTATCTCTTGAAAATCCTCTAATATGTGCCACAACGATGTCAACATATATGCACTACCTCTCCTGCTGAGAGCATCAGCTACCACATTCGCCTTGCCTGGATGATATTGGAGTTCCACGTCATAATCCTTCAATAATTCCAACCACCATCTCTGCCTCATGTTCAGGTCCTTCTAGGTGAATACATAGTTCAGGATCTTGTGATCTGTAAATATCTCCACCCGATCACCATATAAGTATTGCCTCCATAGCTTTAGTGCAAATACTACCGCTGCCAAATCTGAATCGTGAGTCGGGTAGTTCTTCTCATGATCATGAAGCTACCAAGATGCATAAGCTATCACTTTTTTATGTTACATCAAAACACACCCAAGTCCTTTGCCAGATGTGTCACAATACATGGTAAACCCTCCGGAACCTACTGGAAGCATGAGAATTGGTGTCAAAATTAACCTATTCTTTAGCTCCTCGAAGGATACCTGATACTTTGTTGACCAAATAAACTTACTCCTTGTGCATCAAACAGATCAAATAGTGCTAAAATTCTTGCAAATCTGTCCCGAACCTCTTGTAATATCCCATCAAGACCAGAAAACTACGCACTATATCTACCATCTTAGGAACTGGCTAACTCTCTACAGACTCTACCTTCTTTGGATCTACTGCCACTCCTGATCCAGAGATGATGTGATCCAAGAATAACATGTGATCTGACCAGAAGTCACACTTGCTGAGTTTCGAATACAAATGGTGTTACCTTAAAATCTGTAAGACCTTCTAAAGATGCTCTTCGTGCTTCTCTTCGATACTGGAATAGACGAGAATATCGTCTTTAAAAATGACCATAAACTGATCTAGATACGGCATGAAGATGCGGTTCATCAAATCCATAAATATCACCGGAGCATTAGTCAGTCCGAATGGCATAACTAAGAATTCATATTGCCTATATCGTGACCTAAATATAGTCTTGGGTATGTCTTGCTCCCGAAATCTTACTTGATGATATCCTGATCGAAGATCGATCTTGGAGAAAACCTTGGCCTTGCTCAATTGATCAAATAAGTCATCAATTCTTGGTAATGGGTACTTATTCTTTATTCTCACTGCGTTCAGCTGCCTGTAGTCGATACACAATCGTGTTGATCCATACTTATTCTTTACTAAAGCTATTGGTGCTCCCCAGGGTGATCCACAGGTTCGAATAAACTTCTTTGCCTCCAGTTCTTTCACGTGTTGATACAGCTTGTCTAACTCTAATGATGTTATTTGGTAAACCTTTTAAGATATAGGTCCTGCTCTGGGAGTCAACTCTATTCAAAACTAGACATCTCTCACTGGTGGTAATCCTAGAAGTTCTTCTGAGAAGACATCTAGGAACTTCTTGACTATCTTGGGAAGCTATTCTTCTGCTATCAATGCCGTTGCGATCCCCTTTTTATATTGGTCTCCCACTGATCTATCAAAGGAGAAGTATTTCGTTCCCGGGATACTAAATAATACCTTATCCTTATGGCAATCTATCGTAGCATGACTGTCCTTCAGCTAGTCCATGCCTAAGATAACATCGAAGTTACCTATAGAGAACTCGATCAACTGTGCAGGTAATAAATGCTCGCGCACTACTACTGGACATGCTATACATACTCTACTAACTTCTACGAGCCCATTACCAGTGAGTATATTAAAACTCTCTGGCAACGCCTCGAACTCCAATCCAATAGGTGTACAAATTGAGCAAATATAAATGAATAAGATGCACCCGAATCAAATAATGTTACAGCAGGAAAAGATGCTACAGAGATGTTACCTGCCACCACGTCGCCTAATGCCAAAGCTTCTTCCAAGAAAAAAGTTAATGCTTGCCCTTGGCCCTGATGCGCTCCCCATTGTTGCATCCCTTGGAAGCGTTAATGTAGCCTCTGCTGGCCTTTATGTTTATTTTGTTGCTATTGGTACATCTGAGCTTGTGTTGTGTAACTACCCTAAATTTTCTAGGTTTTTCTTTAATAATAATAGGAATAATAATACGTATGATGGCAATATACCAATAATTAATAATAATAACCAAAATAAAATAAAATAATTTTCTATAGAAATAATGGTAATTATAATAATAGCGAATGAGAAAACACACACACACACACACACACACACACACACACACACATATATATATATATATATATATATATATATGTTCAAATGTATAAGCAATGAAGAATATAAATATATATAGATAAATTAGATAAAAAAATAAAAAAGAAGTAATAAGCAAACACAACCACCACCATAACCACTTACACCACAATCCAACATACAGTAGCAACAACCCCCACCCCACCCCACCCAAGCGTGAACGACCCAGCCTTGGAGTTCCCAACCCGCCTACTTTTGTATATATACATATATGTATAACAAACGAAAACCCTAACCCTAACCAAAGAGTAGCCACTCCTAGACCTTCCCCCCTATCCATCGATCGCCGCAGACGCAGGAGTGCCGTCGTTGAACAACCTCCGCTGACTTGACACACACGCGCGCCAATCTTGGCAAAAATACCGAACCCCAGGTACCCGTCTTCTCCACTGAATTTCTTCCTACATACGCGATCGAATTTTGATCTAGTTCTTTAGATTCAACCATAACATAAACACCTTCTAATGTCTTCAAGTAGTTTTATTCGAACTACCCTATTTCTGATGTAAATTTATCTGAAACTTTTCGAAAAAAACACGATTTTATATATATATATGAATTGACAGTTTTTGAAACCAACATACTGTTTTGAAAGGCAATTTTCTCCCGGTCGACCCAAACAAAATTTAATTTTCTTTTTCTGACAGGAATTCAATATAACCAGTATTTAAATGACCTAATATTTGCATATATTTAATCATTAGTTATGTGGAAAAAATTTAGATTTAAAATCAGAATTTTTTTTTCAAGAACTTAGAAACTTGCGATACGGAGTACGTTTCGACAAACCGGACCACTACGTCATGTACCAGTTGCACTGAAAGAAGCGTATGGTACATCCTGATGTGCGGACTTTCACGAAAGTTGATTTGGAGGTGTGTACGCGTCAAAATCAACCCGTATCCATAAAAAGTCCTCTATATCGATATTTTGTAATTTTCTCATTAGTTTGAAAATGCTCGTCGGAATACGACAAAACTTGGCCATTGGATTCGTGGTATCACGTTGGTCCTGTGACCCAAGTTTTATGCGATTCCGAAAGCTTTGACCGAACCGCCTATTCGCGGGCCCCACAGGTTAACTTGACGAGCGAAATTGTGATCGGCTCACCAAAATCCAAAATTGGATATACCGTTGACTTTGTATCATCGTTTATACTTTGATTGACCAATAATTTGTCCAATTTAGAGACCTTTATCTATGGAACATATTTTGGTGCAAAGTGGACCACAGGTGGACCCCGTTTTGGCCCAAAAATTATCGTCTTGCCCCTGTGTTCAAATTGCACGAAAGGGTAGAGTTTTCTGACTATCTTGCTGATTCCGGAGATGTTGGTGATATTTATTTAAGCATATGGAGATATTCCATCAGAGCCCTACTTTCTGGTTCCTCGTGCTTGACGTTTGGACGCCTATACTTCGCAGCTTGTTTTCTAGGCAAGTATACTTTTCCATAGTACTGTTTAATTATATTTATTTGCTGCATATTTTTTTTTTGTTTAATTCTATTTATTTTGCTATATATAAAATTGTGCATCTAAGAAAGACTTGGATGCAAACAACGGTTGCGTCGTCTTTTGTCTCTTATTTATATTATGCATGTTAACCTAGTCGTACCAGGCCACCCAATGATGTTGAGGCATTCTTATATTTCATTCGCCGTGAAATATTTTTTACACGAGTTGTGAGTCTCATATAGGACATAGACTTGCGTATTAGGCTGGCCACCTATACGTAAAGGTCGTGCGACGGATAAGGAATAACTGTTAATAGAAATATCATCTTTAGCAGACTTAGCAGTTACTAGAGGTATTGTATGTTATGTATATGACACATTAGTATCATTGGGGTGGGGAGAACAATGAGTAAGCATATGGGGCTCCTTTACACCTTCCTTTTGTAACCCATACGCTCCACCGGAGATGCATGGTATGATAATCCTTATATTATATTATTTATAGGCCACCTCTGATGATCGAAAGACATTACGCTTTGTAGACCACTGATTTACTGAGAGAGTCACGCCAATCCCATTTTCAGTCAGATAGCCCATGCGTTGGGAAGTTGTTCGGAAAAGTGCATTTTGCACAAACGGTTGGGCGACCCTTTAGATATTTATTTTTTGTACTTTAGTGAACAAGCTAAATCAAGTCTCAGAAACAGGTAAGCTCTTAGGTCAAACCCAGGTTCTTCTCTAATAGAGTCGAGTTCGAGACTTTTCCCTCTTCTCTTTCATCAAAATCAAATGCCTATATTAGCGCATACGATTGATTTTATTTGAATGTGGTCACATTCTAAGCGAAGGGCCGTGCGAGGAGCCAACCCTAGTACGAGAGGACTGGGTTGGGTCAACCTATGGTGTACCGGCTGTTATGCCAATAGCAGCATCAGGTTCCCGAAAAAGAGAGAGAGAAAGGAGGCCCACGGTATATCTTTTTTGAAGAGAGGCGAGCGAAGTGAGATACGAAAAATCAACAAGACTTTGAATTAGTAGTTAGTCGTGATACGTATCGGCTACTGGAAGGCATTTACTGATTCGAGCTTTATCTCCCGTTGAAAAAGCAATCAGAGTCAGATACATTAGAGTTATCAGGTCATCCGACTGCAGGCGTCACATCGCTTCTCCAGGCTTGGCAGGCAAGCTACCGAAGCGACTAGCTTCTACGGGGAGCAAAGCTTTGTAGAAGCTTCTAGAGGCAGAACCTGTTTCATACTTCAGATAGAAAACTCGAGTAATGTAATGACACGGATTCTGAGATTGAAGGAACCTTCTTAAATGGAACTGTCTTATTAGAAAGGTTATTACAATGTTCGTTCAATCAAGCAACATTCTTCGTCGATAGCAGGAAACTGTGTTGGGGGTAGCTCCCTCACCGCTTTGGATGAAAGCCATGAGAGATAAAAAAAATACAGAACAAACCAGAGGAGGAACGAAGTCACTCGACAAAAGAAAAGGAAGAGGTACTTAATGAAAGGGAAAAATAGAATATTTTGACGATATTAAAGCTCCATGGCCACACTATCTAGAAATTTGGCATGCTTTTATGTATCTTATTATGTCCTTCTGAGGATCTGGTCCCTTTCCAGGTATAGAGGAGTATCTGCAGGAGTATGGACCCAGACCTGACGCTTCATTCTCTATTGAGAAGGTCTTACCTTTTGAGTGCCAGTGATTACTTCATTGTTGATGGATCCTTAGCTGTTGTTTCTTTATTGACATTTATTTCATATTGGTGTTTTAATCTCCTCTATCATTTTAGTTATTGATATAGTCGATGGATAGTGGATTTGTCTCCGCCCGACTATTATTCTTTTGATACTTCGTACTTGAGATATTTAGCTATCTGTTTTGATATTCTTTTACTCATGCTTGTGGATGAGATATAAATGCCTGTGACTTGTATTGACAATATATGTTCCACTTGTGAATTAATATTCATATTACAGCGTACGTATGTGTTATAATTTTCTAATATATTGGAGTTGTCATATACATACGGCTAGTATGCTACGTATTCCTAGTCTTACGTATTTTGGGACTGGGGCATGACATATTTTTGTAGTGGCCCATGCAGGTCGAGAATATATTGTCTCCATTTCGTTACTATGCCATACAAGCCTGCAAATAGGATTAGAGAATAGGATCTCATCTACTTATTTAATCACTTCCTTTGAATTCCAATTTTGTACTCTCCTCGACTGCTTGATTTGTATCTACCTTGAATCTGTTACAATGCTCTCCACCCCCCGTGAGATATGGTTTTAACCTCGCCATCAATGTAGACTACTCAGAAACTCAGAAGGAGTTTAACATGTTAGTCGTCTTTGTAGATCTTGTTTAGTAGTAATTCGTGGCAGAGAGATGAAGGCTCGACTCTTAGTCTTTCTCATGCCAAACTTCTATGTTGTTCTTAGGATGGACTGGCTAAGCAAGTACCATACTTTCTTTGATTGCTATGAAGGAAGCATTCTCTTTAGAGTACCAGGCCAGTCAGAGTTCGAGTTTGCACGAGGATCCACAGAGGTTCTCGATGGGGTTCAGATAGAATTGGACGACGTCATTTATCATCCTATAATTTTAGAGTTTGAGGACGTCTTTCCAGAGTATTTGCCAGGTCTACCTCCGAATAGAGATGTGGAGTTCTAGATCGAGTTGACTCCAGGAGCAATACCCATAGCGTCGTAAGTTTACATATTGGCGAAGAAGGAGATGGATGAGCTGAAGGCACAGTTGAAGGAGTTAGAAGAAAAAGGCTTCATCTCGTCGAGGGCATCATCCTGGGGAGCCCCAGTGTTATTTGTACCCAAGCAGGATGGGTTGTACGCATGTGCATTGACTATAGGGCCTTGAATGCTGTGACTGGGATAAATAAGTACCCTCTGCCACGTATTGATGACTTATTTGATCATCTTAGTGGATCCAAGGTGTTCTCGAAGATAGAATTGAGATCAGAATATCACTAGGTGAAGGTGAAGAAGTAGGATATTTCGAAGACCGCATTCAGGATAAGACATGGACACTACGAGTTTATGGTCATGCCATTCGGGTTGACTAATGCTCCAGCGGTCTTTATGGACTTGATGAATCAAGTCATCAATCAGTATCTGGACCAGTTCTAGGTTGTTTTCATAGATGGCATCCTTGTCTATTCGAAAGGCCACGAGGAGCATGAGAAGCACTTGTGGGTTGTCTTAGAGACATTAAGGAGAGAGCGGTTGTATGCAAAGTACAGCAAATATGAGTTCTTTCTATATAAGGTCTCATTTCTCTGGCATATCATCATTGGAGAAGGCATTTCGGTAGATCCGAGGAAAATCTTTGCAGTTGAGACATGGCCCGTTCCTACATCAGTATCGGAGGTGAGAAGTTTTCTTGGACTTGCCAGATATTATCGACGGTTCATGGAAAACTTCACAAGGATAGCAGAGCCTATGACTTATTTGACTTGCAAGGACCAAGAGTTCATATAGACGAATGAATGTCAAGCCACTTTTAAGGAGTTTAAGAAGCATTTGACTATAACACCAGTATTGACTATTCCATCAGGATCAGGAGGCTACATGATCTACAACGACACATCAGGGAAATGATTAGGATGCGTATTGATGCAGCATGGCAAGGTGATTGCGTATTCATCTAGACAATTGAGAGTACGTGAGAAAAATTATCCAACTCATGACTTGGAGCTTGCAGCCATTATTTTTAGCCTGAAGCTATAGAGATATTACTTATATGGGGAACGAGTGGAGATCTATACCGACCATAAAAGCCTCAAGTATGTCTTCACGTAGAAGGAGCTAAATATGAGGCAAAGATGGTGGCTTGAATTGATGAAGGACTTTGAGATAGAGCTGCATTATCACTCGAGCGAGGCTAACGTTGTAGCAGATGCGTTAAGCCACATGCCTATGGCATTATTCTTGACGATGCAGAGGGAATTACTGGAGGACTTGCAGGAGCTTGGTATAGAGGTTGTATTATCCGAATCAGACAAAACATTAGCCAACTTGCAAGTGCAGTCATCGCTAGTAGAGAGGATCAGGGCAACTTTACCTATTATGGATGCTAGATTCAGGAGATTGAGAGAGAGGACCGAGACAGAAGAGTAGACGGGATTGCACATTTATACTGATGGGATATTGAGATGTGGTGATCGTCTATATGTTCCCAATGGAGAGCTTTGGCAGGAACTGATGGCAGAGGCTTATAGTTTGATATATTTTATTCATCCTGAGGCACCAAGATGTACCATGACTTGCGATAACACTTCTGGTGGCATAGGATAAAAAGTAAGATAGCTCGCTTTGTGGACAAATGTCTAGTGTGCCAGCAGGTCAAGGTTGAACATCAAAGGATAGCAGGGCTACTACAACCATTTCCAATTCCTTAGTGGAAGTGAGAGCACATCACTATGGACTTCGTCACGAGTTTTTCGAAGAGTCCAAGTGGGCGAGATATTGTTTGGGTGATCGAAGATCGACTCACTAAGTCCTCTTATTTATTGCCCTTCCTAGTTGGCCAGTCTACATAAGCTTTGGCTGACTTATACATAAGGTAGATCATGAGATTATACAGCGTTCTGGTTAATATTGTGTTAGATAGGGACTCGCATTTTACATATCACTTTTGTAGGAGGATGCAGAAGAGTCTTGGAACTCGTCTGAAGTGCAGTACGTCTTATCATCCGCAGACAAATGGGCAGTCGGAGCATACTATTCAGAAATTGGAGGACATGTTGTGGGCATGCATGCTAAACTTTGGAGGATCATAGGAGGACCACCTGCATCTTGTGGAGTTATCCAACAATAATAGCTATCAAGCGAGCATCCAAATGGCTCCGTTTGAAGCTTTGTATGGAATAAAGTATAGGTCTCTCGTGGGTTGGAGAGACATGAGAGAACGTAAGATCTTGGGGCCAGAGTTGGTTGTCAGTATTATGGAGAAGATAAAGAGGATACAGGAGCACTTGCGAGCAGCGCAAGACAGACAGAAGCAGTGAACAGATCTTTATCGTCGTCCTCTAGAGTTCAAAGAAGGTGATCATATCTTCTTGAGGATATCGCCAACTAGAGAAACTATTTACTTTGGGGGATACGGCAAGTTGAGTCCAAGGTACATTGGACCATTTGACGTGCTTGAGCGAGTTGGAGAAGTCGCGTATCGACTGGTACTACCACCTTCACTCGAGGGAGTGCATGATGTATTCCATGTGTCGCAACTAAGGTAATATATGGAAGATAATATTCATGTTCTCGATCATTCGAGATTACCATTGGATCGAGCTTGTCATACCAAGAGCAGCCTGTAGAGATCCTTGACCGTTGAGAGAAGGTATTGAGGAATCAGTATATTCCCTTGGTTCGTGTGGCATAGAGACATCACTCGCCTGAAGAATCCACTTGGGAGCGCGAGGATGAGATGTGTAAACATTTTTTGTATCAATTCAAAGATCAAGGTATGATTTGCTTTGTTCTTTTCTACCACATTGCATTCTACTTTCCTTATCTTGCCTTATTTTTAATGTCGAGGACAAAAATTTTGTTAGTAGGCCAGAATGTAACCTCTCCTAAATTTTTTGGGTTTTTCTTTAATAATAATAGAAATAATACATATGACGATAATATACCAAAAATTAATAATAATAATAAACAAAATAAAATAGTTATTCTATATAAATAATGGTAATTATAATAAATAATGAATGAGAAAAAAATATTTGAATGTATATATGTTCAAATATATAAGCAATGTAGAATAGAAATATATATAAATAAATTAGATAAAAGAAGAAGAAGAAGTAATAAGTAAACACAACCACCACTATAACCACTTACACCACAATCCAATATACAACAACAACACCCCCCACCCTAGCGTGAACGACCTGGCCTAGGAGTTCCCAACCCGCCTACCTATGTATATATACATATATGTATAACAAACGAAAATCCTAACCCCAACCAAAGAGCAGCCACCCCCAGGCCTTCCCCCTTATCCGTCAATCGACGCAGACGCCGGAGCACCGCCGTTGAACCGTCGCCGTTGACCTGACACGCACGTGCATGCCAATCTGGGCAAAAAATTGAACCCCAAGTACCCGTCTTCCCCACTAATTTTTTTCCTACATAAGCGATCGATTTTTGATCCAGTTCTTTAGATTCAACCATAAGATGAACATCTTCTAATGTCTTCAAGTAGTTTTATGCGAACTACCATATTTCAGACGTAAATTTATTCGAAACTTTTCGAAAAAATCTTTATTTTAGATATATGTGAATTAACTATTTTTGAAACGAACATACTGTTTTAAAATACGATTTTCTTCCGATCGACCCAACCAAAATTTAAATTTCTTTTTCTGACACAAAGTCAATATAACCAGGATTTAAATGACCTATTATTTGTATATATTTGATCATTAGTTCTGTGCAAAAAATTTAGATTTAAAATCACGAAAAATAGTTTTTCAATAACTTAGAAACTTGCGATACAGAGTGTGTCCCAACAAACTGGACCACCACGTCACTTACCAGTTGCATCAAAAGGAGCATATGGTATATCCAGACGTACGAGCTTTCACGGAAGTTGATTTGGATGTGTGTGTGCGTTGGAATCAACCCGTATCCATAAAAAGTCCTTCATATTGGCATTATACAATTTTCTCATTATTTGGTAAACGTTCGTCGAAATACGACGAAACTTACGCTATTGGATTCATGGTATCATGCTAGTCTTATGACCCAAGTTTTACGTGATTCCTAGACAGTTGACCAAATCGCCCATTTGCGGGCCCCACGGGTTGACTTGCCGAGCAAAATTATGATCGGCTCACCGGAATCCAAATTTGGATATACCGTTGAGTTTGTATCATCGTTTAAGATTTATTTGACCTATGATTTATCCAATTTAGAGACCTTTACCCCTAGCATGCATTTTGGTGCAAAGTAGACCACTTGTGGACCCCATTTTGGTCCAAAAATTACCGTTTTGCCCCTGTGTCCAAATTGGACGAAAGCATAGAGGTTTTTGACTATCTCGCTGATTCCGGAGATGTTGGTGATGTTTATTTCAGCATCCGAAGACGTTTCTTCAGATCCTCTACTTTTTGGTTTGTTGTGCTTGACGTCTAGACGCCTATATTTCACAGCTTGTTTGCCGGCAAGTACCTTGCTATAGTACTGTTTAGTTACATTCCTTTGCTGCATATTTATTTTCTATTATTTAATTCTATTTATTTTGATATATATAAAACTAAGCGTCCAAGAAAGACTTGGGTGCAAACGACGGTTGCGTCGTATTTTGTCTATTATTTATATTATAAATGTTGACCTAGTCGTACGAGACCACCCCATGATATTGAGGCATTCTTATGTTTCATTGGCCGTGACATATTTGTTATACGAGTTGTGAGTCTCATGTAGGACACGGACTTGCGTATTAGGCTGGCCACCTATACGTAAAGGTCTTATGACGGATAAGGAATAACTGCTAATAGAATATCATGTTTAGCAGACTTAGCAGTTACTAGTGGTATTACATGTTATGGATATGACACGTTAGTATCAATGGGTGGAGAGAACAATGAGTAAGGGTGTAGGAATCCTTTACACTTTCCTTTTGTAACCCATACGCTCCGTCGAAGATGCGCGGTCAGATGACCCTTATATTATATTATTTACAGGCGGCCTCTAATGATCGAAAGACGTTACGCTTTGTAGGCCATTGATTCTCCGAGAGAGTCACGCCAATCCCATTTTCTGCCAGATAGTCCATGCGTTGGAAAGTTATTCTCAAAAGTGCATTTCACACAGATGGTTATGCGACCATTTGGATGTTTATTTTTAGTACTTTATTGGCATGCTTTTATGTATTTTATTACGTCCCACTGATGACATGGTCCCTTTCCGGGTATAGAGGAGTATCCACAGGAATACGAACCCGGACCTGATGCTTCATTCTCTGTTGAGGAGGTCTTACCTTCTGAGTACCAGTGATTACTTTATTGCTGATGGATCCTTAGCTATTGTTTCTTTATTCACATTTATTTTATATTAGGGTTTTGATCTCCCATATCATTTTTGTTTTGATATAGTCGATGGATAGTAGATTTGTCCCACCCGACTATTATTTTTTTGATACTTCGTACTTGTGACATTTAGCTATCTATTTTGAAATTCCTTTACTTGTGCTTGTGGATGAGATATAGATGCCTGTGACTTGTGTTGACAATATATATTCCATTTGTGAATTAATATTTATATTACAGCATACGTATGTGTTTTAATTTTCTAACATATTAGAGTTATCATATTCATATGACTGGCATGCTATGTATTCCTAGTTTTACATATTTTGGGACAGGAGCGTGACATGTTGGTAACGAATACTGAGATAATTGCAGTACTGCTACTGCTGTCACTCTGTAGTGAACTGCCCCTAGTGTTAGCAATGCTGGTAACTGTTGGAATGACCCTCCTGGCCTCTGAATCATCTGATAATTGGATATCCGATGATCTAGGCTACCACACCTTATACACAGCCCATTGGTTGCCCTAGAAACATCTTTGGTGTGGCCTCCCTTGCCATATTAAGTGTAACCTACCGGTGTTCCCTGACGCTGCTGTTGTTGCTGCTGCTGCTGCTGTAATGCCCCGTTCCCCCTACTCGGGGAGCGCGGCCAAGAAATACTTACGACCGTCCGAACGGGACAGATTGAATTAAGATCCTTTCCTCGTTATGGATTGGTTTCTTTGGAATCAGGTCCCATATACAATGGATTATGCCTCGAGGATGGACTCGGCGGCAGAGTCGAGAGGGGCCTTTCCGTTGCGTTGGTTTCTTGTCCGTTTTTATGCCGCTTGGTTGCTTTCTTGTTGGTTTTATGACTTGCGTTTTCTTGAACGGTTTCAATGGATTTCATTGCTTTCGTTCTTAGGATTTCGCATTTAGTATCGAGCCTTGGAGACCGAAGCAGGAGGTATTGATCATCCGATGGTGCGTGCAGGTGATCGTGTAGACGACGCGCGAGCGGAGTCTTAGAGATCTCTCCTTCTTCTTCCTATTCAACCAACTTGTGAGTGGCTCTATTTCGATAAGCGCCTTCTTTCCAAGGATTTCCGTTCTTAATAAAATTGACTCAGTTGTGCATTCATTCAAACGATACCAAATATATATAAAGTTGAATGAAAAGATAAGAAGTAGGCTTGGAACATTCATTGCTTGTCATTCAGAACCTTGCATAAATTCATTGATGCATGCACGTTCGTTGGGTATATTAATCGATCGGCACTTATTTATAGCACAAGTTGTTCTTCTTTAAACTGCTGAATGTTATTGCATATAACTTGTTGGTTGATTATGGTAGCACAGTAAAGCGGTTTCGTACATGCCGTTTCTTTAAATTCTTATGTGTTAACTATGTGTCTGGTGGGTTGGTGTTAGACAAACTTGTATACAAGGGGTAACGTTCTACGAACGGTCGCCGGGGCACCGGGGCCGCTTCGACCTGGGTAGAACATTTGCTAGTGTAGTCCTAGCGCTTGGATGGGTCCGTGCGTCCGCCAAAGGCTAGCTACCTGAGGCGGAATGTCAGCCGATCCATCCCCCGTCCAACCAAGAGATGTTGTTGTTGTATATTTAAACTGTGCAGACTAACTATGTCTTCGTGACAGGGAAGGCTATGGTAAGTTGTACAGGTGGTTCAGACGGTATAGGTTAAGTCATCGAACGGTGGCATGTGGAGTTATGTTATTTTGTTCTTGCATACCTGCTAAATGAAATCTGAACTAGGCAAGAATAGAAACCCACCTAAGCACATAATTGTAGCATACTCATTAGAACTCATCTCATGAGCTTGGTAAAGTTGAGCAGCTAGCCTTCACCAGTACTTTTCGAAGTACTGACCCTCGTTGTAGCAGGTTCCCCGGCGCAAGGAAACACGGCGAGGAGCTAAAGTTCTCTCCGGACTTTTGGGATCCTTGGTGGTTCGTGGCCAAGACTTTTGGAGGCTCAAGCTAGAAGCCTTTCACTCTCTCCGTTGCTGAATATCGCTAAGGCGATGGTGCTTACTCTCACCCAAGGTGTTTTGTGTTTTTGAATCTATGTAAAGGGACATAATGTATGGATCGGCTATCTCATTTTGCATCCAAGTTTGTAAGCCCGTGGGGCAATTTATACTTTTGAGTCAAGCGATGTAAAAAGATGTTCTTTATGAATAAAAGGGAAACTTTTCTATGCCTCAACCTTGTGTTATCTTATATGTCTACCCTGTTGCATTGTTCTAAAGAATATCCTTATGCCTAAGGCCTTGTGCACGCGCGCCCTACGCGTGCACGGCATCACGCCCGGGGGACGATTATCGATTAGACGAAATTGGGGCATGACATATTGGTATCAGAGCATGCTTCAGATCCTTTGATCTCACAAAGAAAGTTTCTAAAGAGGACCTTGTTCCTTCCGAGCAGACCCTTGAATTCGCTTGGCCAAAATGAGATGCGTTCCATACAATGAGTCCATAATATACCTTGAGACTAATACAAGTTACTTTCCTTTCAAGGAACGACTTCCGAGCCGGGTGCACAAGCGCAGATGGTGGCGCAAGTACAAGCGAGTTGTTCAGGCACCTCGGGCAGCTCTGGGAGTCCAGCTGCCGCACCCTCTGCTGATCCGTTCGAGCGAATGATGCGTTTGATGGAGACGCAGCAGAAACAAGCTGAACTACGACAGAGTCAGTTCGAGTCACGGATTGAGGCTCAATTCGTGGCGCAGCGATCACAGGCGGATACACAGCAGAAGCAGATGAATAGTCTGCAAACAATGGTGACGAATATGGTCGCCAACAATCATTCTGCATCCGCCCCCGCAACCGTGCCTATAGTTGCTGAAGCCACCGGACCGCAGAATTCCCAGGGTACCTTACCCTCAGGCGAGAATGGGTCAATCGTGTCGATATCTGAATTTAAGAAGATGTGCCGTACTACGTTTAAAGGCACCGATGACCCTTCCTTAGCGATGGACTGGCTGGTCGAGTTGGAGGACCACTTTGAAGCGCTGTGCCTAGACGAGACCAAGAAAGTGGCGTGTGCCCAGCTTCAGCTCCGACAAAATGCACATGATTGGTGGGATGTGCACAAGCAAGCTATTATGAGTGAAGGTGGCACAACGGCTATCTCCTGGTCCGTGTTTTGCAAGGCCTTCGTGGAGGAATACCTTCCACCCGCCGTCCGTCGTGAAAAGGAAGACGAGTTTGCGCTACTGAGGCAGGGAGACATGACGGTGCGTCAATACGCCTCAGAGTTCAACCGACTTGCAAAGTTTGCCAAGTCGCAGATCGCCGACACTGAAAGTCGTACATAGAAGGTCGTAGTCCAAGCTCGAACTTCAATCGTGCTTCCTTTGTGGTACTTACTATTTGGGGTCAAACCCTACTGGTATTGTATGGCCAGGTTTAGAGCCTGCACCCAAGGATCCAGCTTACTTTCCCATGAACCATGGTGCCCACCATACAGATGGACGCTGAGGGACACGAGTGAGTTTCTTTATCACTACTCGTTATTATATATTTTACTCTTTCGGGCATTTAGCTACCGATACTTATTAGCCGTAAATCTAGATTTTTTTCCTTACATGATTATAATTAATCAGACTGCAGCTGATCATGGTCATGTACTTTTACTACTCTGCCAGCTTCTTATTTTGTATAGTTGGTTTCTAGAATATTTTTTAGAGCGTTTGGGACACCTTACTTTTTTTTCATATATATATATTATGTGTTTACTGTCCTTACTTGGCTGATTGAGACAATAAATATTCTACGTGACCCTAAGTGACTTGCTTGTTGTATACACCCCCTTATCTAGTTAAAGTCGTGATCGACGTATGACGTTATAACCTTGTATGGGGTAGCTGGCCATGTCCATCTCCGAATTTCGGTACTGGGGTGTGACAAGGTTTTAATGGTGGCCCATGTGGGTCTATATTTTTAGACTGGTGGGGTGCTATGGTCATAAGAGTCTCAATCAAATATGTCCTCTTTGGTATCTTGCTCCGCCTTCCTCGATACCAATGCTTGAACTATTAAAACTATTTGTCGACTTGATCCTTCATGTCATATTCTTGATGTTATTGTCCTTTTTTAGGGCTTCCTCAGTTGCTAGAGCACCAGGCTTCGTAGGACAAGGTCCCCCTGGGCAACAACGGGAGGTAGCACCTGCCCGGAGTCGAATTTGAATAGAGCAAGTAGTTGAGATAGTTGGCATAGTGGAACCGGAAGTACCAGCAGTAGCAACGATACTTGACACCCCGGCATTACTAGAGATCCTCAAGGGAATAATGGCTACATAGCAGCATCAGATGGCGGTGCAACAACATCAACAGTTTCAACAATAATAGTAGAATATCTTGTTAAGTCAGGATTTACAGACAGCTATAGAGAGAGGCGGGAGGACTGATTCAGGGGCGTCAGTTAGATTTTACCGACTTAACCCGAGGTACTTTGATGACAAGGTGGACGATGCCATCATAGTAGATGCATGGTTGCAAGATAATGATATTATTCTAGCAGCGACGAAGGTTTCGACTGATGAATAAGTTGACCAGGTCCGACTACAGCTTCAAGACCTTGTCTGTGACTGGTGGGCATCAATAGAGGTTGGCTTGAGGTGTCCTATCTCTTGGGATAGTTTTAGGACCATTTTTGGGCCAAGTATTTTGGAGTTGTCGTATAATATGAGCTTTAGCAAAGGTTTATTGGTCTCAAACAGGCCATTAGTACAGTGAATTAATATACAGCAAAATTATGTAGGCTGAGTAGATTCGCTCCGACCATAGTGGCTATAGAGTCGGACAGAGTGATGAGGTTCCAACAAGGACATCATCTGGAGATTCTACAGCTGGTAAAGGGGCACGACTACCAGGCTTATGAGGAAGTACAACTGATAGCAGCTCAGAGACATGAGCTTAATATGCAGAGGTTGTCAGCGAGAACAGGAGGCCAGAAGAGGTCTCATGCTCAGAATGGAGGAGGAGGTAAAGGTATACGCCGAATGTCAGCACCAAAATCTGGCGTTCGTATTCTTGATTCAGCACCGTTGAGGACGACAGTTTCAATAGTGACAGTACCAGCTCGACAGTTGTCACGCCCCGATTTTGTCTAATCGATAATCGTCCCCCGGGCGTGATGCCGTGCACGCGTAGGGCGCGCGTGCACAAGGCCTTAGGCATAAGGATATTCTTTAGAACAATGCAACAGGGTAGACATATAAGATAACACAAGGTTGAGGCATAGAAAAGTTTCTCTTTTATTCATAATGAACATCTTTTTACATCGCTTGACTCAAAAGTATAAATTGCCCCACGGGCTTACAAACTTGGATGCAAAATGAGATAGCCGATCCATACATTATGTCCCTTTACATAGATTCAAAAACACAAAATACCTTGGGTGCGAGTAAGCACCATCGCCTTAGCGATATTCAGCAACGGAGAGAGTGAAAGGCTTCTAGCTTGAGCCTCCAAAAGTCTTGGCCACGAACCGCCAAGGATCCCAAAAGTCCGGAGAGAACTTCAGCTCCTCGCCGCGTTGCCTTGCGCCGGGGAACCTGCTACAACGAGGGTCAGTACTTCGAAAAGTACTGGTGAAGGCTAGCTGCTCAACTTTACCAAGCTCATGAGATGAGTTCTAATGAGTATGCTACAATTATGTGCTTAGGCGGGTTTCTATTCTTGCCTAGTTCAGATTTCATTTAGCAGGTATGCAAGAACAAAATAACATAACTCCACATGCCACCGTTCGGTGACTTTACCTGTACCGTCTGAACCACCTGTACAACTTACCATAGCCTTCCCTGTCACGAAGACATAGTTAGTCTGCACAGTTTAAATATACAATAACAACATCTCTTGGTTGGACGGGGGATGGATCGGCTGACATTCCGCCTCAGGTAGCTAGCCTTTGGCGGACGCACGGACCCATCCAAGCGCTAGGACTACACTAGCAAATGTTCTACCCAGGTCGAAGCGGTCCCGGTGCCCGGCGACCGTTCGTAGAACGTTACCCCTTGTATACAAGTTTGTCTAACACCAACCCACCAGACACATAGTTAACACATAAGAATTTAAAGAAACGGCATGTACGGAACCGCTTTACTGTGCTACCATAATCAACCAACAAGTTATATGCAATAACATTCAGCAGTTTAAAGAAGAACAACTTGTGCTATAAATAAGTGCCGATCGATTAATATACCCAACGAACGTGCATGCATCAATGAATTTATGCAAGGTTCTGAATGACAAGCAATGAATGTTCCAAGCCTACTTCTTATCTTTTCATTCAACTTTATATATATTTGGTATCGTTTGAATGAATGCACAACTGAGTCAATTTTATTAAGAACGGAAATCCTTGGAAAGAAGGCGCTTATCGAAATAGAGCCACTCACAAGTTGGTTGAATAGGAAGAAGAAGGAGAGATCTCTAAGACTCCGCTCGCGCGTCGTCTACACGATCACCTGCACGCACCAACGGATGATCAATACCTCCTGCTTCGGTCTCCAAGGCTCGATACTAAATGCGAAATCCTAAGAACGAAAGCAATAAAATCCATTGAAACCGTTCAAGAAAACGCAAGTCATAAAACCAACAAGAAAGCAACCAAGCGGCATGAAAACGGACAAGAAACCAACGCAACGGAAAGGCCCCTCTCGACTCTGCCGCCGAGTCCATCCTCGAGGCACAATCCATTGTATATGGGACCTGATTCCAAAGAAACCAATCCATAACGAGGAAAGGATCTTAATTCAATCTGTCCTGTTCGGACGGTCGTAAGTATTTCTTGGCCGCGCTCCCCGAGTAGGGGGAACGGGGCATTACATCATAACCATCCAAAAGAAAGTTTCGTCCCGAAACTTAGGAATAGAACCTACCACTAAGGAATAATGAGGGGAACCTTTCCCTCATATCAGTTTTAAGTTCCCAGGTCGACTCTTCGACCGAGTGGTTCCGCCACAGGACGCGCACTAGCGAGACGGTTTGGTTCCGCAACTGCTTCTCTTTACGATCCAAAACATGGACAGGCTCCGCCGCGTACGACAAGTCCGCTTGCAGATTCAACTGCCCCAAGTCGACTATGTGGTTCGGGTCGTGTACAAACTTTCTCAGCTGGGAAACGTGAAAAATATCGTGTACTTCTGATAGGGCAGGCGGCAAAGCAACTTGATAGGCGACCGGAGTAACCCGTTTGAGAACTTCAAACGGTCCAACAAATCTCGGACTTAGCTTTCCTTTTACTCCAAACCGCATGACTCCGCGCATAGGCGAGACTTTCAAGAACACATGGTCCCCTTCAAAGAATTCAAGGGGGCGACGTCGAGCATCGGCATAACTCTTTTGTCGGCTTTGTGCTGTCTTCAACCGTTCACGAATCAACCGAACCTTTTGGACGGTTTGTTCAACCAGCTCCGGCCCAAGGATTTGCCGTTCTCCGACTTCGTCCCAGCAGATTGGTGACCTACACTTCCGTCCATACAAAGCCTCGTACGGAGCTATCTCGATGCTGGACTGATAACTGTTGTTGTATGCAAATTCGGCCAGCGGCAGGTAGACGTCCCAACTTGACTTCGAATCGATCACGCAGAGGCGCAACATCTTTCTTCATGCCGTGCCACCAGAAGGTCGTTCGGAGGTTCTTATACATCTTCGTGCTCCCGGGATGGATCATATAGGCTGCGTAATGAGCTTCCGCAAGGATCTCCTTTCTAAGTTCTGAATCATCGAAGATGCATAGCCTTCCTTTCACCCGCAACGCTCCATTTTCATCTACTGCAAAGTCCTTCGCCTTCCCCGCTAGAATCTGCTCGTGCATCTTCCGTAGGAAAGGGTCGTCTTTCTGAGTAGATGTGACCCGCTCTATTAGGTTGGGTACAAATCGCATTTGAGCGACCCGCGCGCCACGATATCGAATTCGGAGTTCGATGCCAATATGTCACGCCCCAACCTATTAGGTGGTATCAGAGCATGGCTTTACGTCCTTGGCCTCTTCAAACATTATTTTCGAAAATGATATAAGTTTTCAAGGGATTTCAAAAGTCCCGAAATTCAAAAATAGATTTTAAATCTATAAGAAGTAAATCGAGAGTATGAAAGGTCCCTAAGAGTGTGAAAAACCCAACGTCCCATGCAATAAGTCCATAATACGTTATGAAGACTAATGCAAGCTACTCTTTTTTGCAGCAAAGATGACAAGAACAGGTGCTGGTAACCCTGAGTCATCGCGCGCAGCTAGCGTGAGCGATGATCAATTAGATAGACTGATTGCAATGTTACAGAATCAAAATAATCGTCATGCTGCACAATAAGAACGATTCGAGGCTCAGCAGCAACGAGCAGATGCTAGAGCCTCGGCACAACAAAAGCAGCTTGACTCCCTGACACAAATTGTAACAGCATTAGCAGCGCACAGTGGTGCATCGGGCACCGCCGCAACACCTGTGACTGCCCCGACCATGCCTCAAGGTGCGGGATTAGCAGAAACAAATGAGCCTCCTCGCGCGGCCGAAAAGTCTACCTTTAAAGGCGCGGAATTCCTGAAGTTGAACCCTCCGGAGTTTGAAGGCAGGACCACGCCGGATAAGGTGATGGACTGGATCGCGAAGATGGAAAGCTTGTTTAGCTTTGCTTCAATACCGGCGAACAAGAGGGTGGCGTGTGCAGATATGCAGTTGCGGTTACGTGCACACGACTGATGGGAAGTCAAGAAAACAGACCTTGCCACCAAGCATCAGGATGGCAGGATCACTTGGGGAATGTTCAAGGAAGCATTCCTTGCTCACTATCTTCCACCGGCTGTCAGGCAGAGAAAAGAAGACGAGTTCACCGAACTTAAGCAAGGGAGCATGTCCGTCGAAGATTATGAGTCAGAATTATCCAAACTTGCTAAGTTCGCTAGCTCGATGATTCCCGACGAGGGAGCCCGCACACATCGGTTCATAAAAGGCTTAAACGATAACCTAAGAAAAGATGTTATGAACCGGGAGTGCAAAACCTACATACAAGCCTTTAAGGCAGCGGTGCAGAACGAGCAGTTTACGCCACAAGGTGCTGTGGAGAAGGCACCCGCTCCTCGAAACCCTCCTGCTAAAAGATACCACAACGGGGAGAAAAAGGTCGACACCGAGAAACAGGTCGACGCAAGCGTGTATCACGGAAAAGTGTGCAGCCACTGTGGTCATACAGGTCACCTTAAAGAGACTTGTCGTTTACTCCACAAGCTATGTTTTAAGTGTGGGCAGCCTGACCATGAATATCGTGACTGCCCGAAGAGGAAAGTCACTGTGAACCAAGGGGATGATACAGGTGTAGAAACTCATACCCCTCCGGGTCCTGCTCTTGACCCAACTGATCAGATAAGAAGGCCGAGAGTTTATCAGTTGAATATTGAGCGTGATGAGAGTGGACACGATGTTGGTGAGTCTGTTTCCTTTGATCTCTTGATGCATAGTATATCGCCTCCTTGATTTCTTAAGTTTCGTGGACGAAACTTCTTCTCAGTGGGGTAGTATGTAACGCCCCGATCTAAACGGTTACTTATGGAACACTTTGCTGCTTCGACTCGGTTGAGAATCGAGTCTCGGGGAAACCTTACCGAATCAACACGGACGAAGTGCAATGAACCCTTCGAATTAATCGAACGGCTTCTATTGAAATAAGTCCAAGAGTTTTGTTGGTTGCTTTGCTTCTTGGTTTTGTGTTGCTTTGTGTTTTGAGTTGCTTTCGATGACTTGGTTTTCATGATTTCGCTTTCTCGCTTGCGCGTTCTTTCGAATCGTAAGGGAAAGAGATTGAAGTATGCTAACCAAGTATTGTTGCATTTTCAGGACGCATAACCAAAGAGTGAACATCGCTTAAGGATTCCCCATCCTCTCGTTCGATTCATTCGGTGAGTGGCTTAGGCCCTTCAATGAATCCTTTAAGTCTGCATGCCAAATGAAAAGAATCTCTAGTTCACTAAATGTTGCCTCACTAAAAAGATAAGTTAAGGAATGAACTGCATGCAAATATACATAAAGTTTCTGCTTTACTTCAACTGAATGTTGCCCCTTATTTACTTGTTGCATCACTATATCGTGCATTGAACATTCATGGTTAGTGTTTGTGTCAAGTGTAAAAGAAGAAGAAGATAAATCTAGTAGTCTGCCCTGACGTCCGGTCCTACGGGATCTTGGGGGGTGTGGCTATTAGATTATTATATGCTTGCTAATGTTGTGCATCATAAGAGTTGGTTTATAAATGTTTGCTTGCCATGCATGGGTCTCGGACAACTTGTGCACAAGGTAATAGTCTCTCGATCGGTTTCTGGGGCACTGGGAATCGGTCGGTCCGAAAGGGATTGTGAGAGCACCCTGACGTCCGGTCCTACGGGATCTTGGGGGGTGTTGTTGTCCAATAATGGGGAAACTCATAGACCGTCATATAGATAGGGTGCATGCTAGGTTTACCTTCTTGCATACCTATCGTTTCGATATCGAAGAATGATTCATAAGTTTATGCACATATGTAAATTGTGACTAACTTGTGTGTCTGCTGCAGGGATAACCGCTCGGCCGTAGGTAAGAAATATCATATGCATATGCTAAATATTGTCTATGTTTTCTTGCATGAATTGTTAAAAAGAAACTAGACAACCAGAAAGATCACCTAATAATGTTAGCTTCACATGCTTTACTTAGTGTGGATTTCTAAGGTGAGTTTGGCCACGGTCGCTCACCAGTACATGTGGTAGTACTGACCCACGTTTGTGGACAAATATCCAGGTGCTGGGAGTGAGAGTCTGGCAAGCATCCTGAACCTGAATCAGCGTGTGCGCACCCTTCCTTAGGACTGTGTTCGTGCTGCTTCCTTCGCTGCTTACCTCTCCAGTGGGCTACTCTCCTTCTGCTAGATGTTTTGGTTATTTTGGTCCTACTACAAGGGCATAATGTAATGGGCGTTGTGGCTAGTTTTGGGAATGTAAAAAGAGTTGTAAGCCTTCTAAGGCATATTTTGTAACTCAGCCAAGCAAACACTTTGTAATCCAAATCTTCAGTATTCAATAAAAGAAAGTATTTTGTGTGCTATCAAATGTGTTCAACTTGGGTTCTCTGCGTTTTACTCTGTGCCTATATATGTATATTTTGTCTAACTTGTCTTGTGCAGGTACGTTGCCTGGTGCAAGCGCAACTTAGGCTTGTACGGCATCGTGCCCAAGCGAGGACGAACGGTTCCGTAGGGACCAAGCGAGGATGAATGGTTCCGTAGGGACCAAGCGAGGACGATAGGCCCTACGGGATCGGCCCCCCACGTCATAACGACTCAATATCGTACCATGCGGGAGTCCCTAAATCATGCACTGTCCCTTGAGTCACAGTATCCTCCAGTTCGCACCGGCGCTGTGCAAAATTACAATCACAAGCGTCCTGCCAACACAGGAGGAAACAACGCGCAGAAGCGCCCCAACAACGGCGGTAAACAGGGAGCAAACCCGGGAAGGGGTAACGAAGCCGTCTGCCACCGATGCAATCGTACAGGACACATCGCACGGAACTGTCGGGTGTTCAATGGATCGTGCTTTAAATGCGGTCGTCAGGGCCACATGGCAGTGAACTATCGTGTTAGCGGGCAAGAGCAGCAGCAGCAACAAAACCAGGAGCCTCAGCGTCAGGGGCAAACTCAACGAGCGAACCAAGCACCGCCAAACGCTCAGGGCCGAGTATATGCTTTGACTCGGGACGAGGCACTTGCATCGAACACGACGGTGTCAGGTATATTACTTTTTAATAATGTACCTGCTCGAGTATTGTTTGATTCTGGTGCAACACATAGCTTCATTGCGGCAGATTTTGCCGCCGAACACACATTCCCTATGACACCGCTAGGCTTAAACCTAAGTGTTAGTACTCCTTCGGGCGTAGATTTATCGGCTCGCTTAGTCTGTCGTGAAGGTAACATTTGCATCGGGGGACGAAAATTGTCATTAGATGCGATAGTTCTAGACATAAGGGACTACGATCTTATTCTGGGGATGGATTGGCTCGGCGCTTGTTCAGCTACAATCGACTGTGCGAAAAAGGAAGTCGTGTTTTGTTTGCCCGGCGAGATCGAGTTTTGCTTCACGTGCAGTCCTGAGTCAAAAGCGTCGAATGCCTGCATGGTGATCTCAGCAATGTCTGCTCGACGGATGATTCACTCCGGCTGCGAAGGGTACTTAGCGTCCGTTCGAGACACTCGGCAAGATTGCGCAAATGTTGAGTCTATTCCCGTTGTGGCAGATTTTCCTGATGTATTTCCCGACGAGTTGCCAGGCATGCCGCCCGATCGAGAGATAGAGTTCACTATAGACACATTCCCAGAAACTCGACCAATTTCCAAGATGCCGTATCGAATGGCCCCGGCAGAAATGAAGGAGCTTAAAGTACAGTTGCAAGACTTACTAGATCGAGGATACATTCGGCCTAGTGTATCTCCGTGGGGTGCGCCTGTACTATTCGTAAAGAAAAAGGATGGCTTATTGCGGCTCTGCATCGACTATCGAGAATTAAATAAAGCAACCATTCGTAACCAGTATCCTCTTCCAAGAATAGACGATCTTTTCGATCAGTTGCAAGCTGCCACGGTATTCTCTAAAATCGACCTCCGTTCGGGCTATCACCAACTAAAGATCAAGCCAGACGATGTGCCAAAGTCAGCTTTTCGAACTCGCTATGGCCATTATGAGTTCCTGGTGATGCCGTTCGGACTAACCAATGCACCCGCTGCCTTTATGAGTTTAATGAACCTTGTGTTCCGGCCCTATCTCGATAAGTTTGTAGTAGTATTCATCGATGATATCTTGGTATATTCGAAGAGTGAGAAAGAACATGCAGAGCACTTGCGGACCGTGCTACAAACTCTTCGGGACAACCAGCTATATGCTAAACTGAGTAAGTGTGAATTCTGGCTAAGTAGTATATCTTTCCTCGGACACATCATTTCTGCGGGAGGCATCTCAGTCGATCCGAAGAAGGTGGAGGCCATTGTCGAGTGGAAGCGACCTGCATTCATTAGCGAGATTCGAAGCTTTCTCGGGCTAGCGGGCTACTACAGACGGTTCGTGAAGGATTTTTCCAAACTTGCACTACCTCTGACTCGCCTCACACAAAAGGGAGTCACATTTGAGTGGTCCGCCGACTGCGAAGCTTCGTTTAAAGAGTTAAAGCATCGCCTCACCTCTGCCCCGTTACTTGCACTACCAGACGAGATCTCGGGATTCCAAATATTTAGCGACGTGTCCGGGCAAGGCTTGGGGTGTGTACTTATGCAGCGAGATCGAGTGATAGCCTATGCCTCCAGGCAACTTAAGAACCACGAGAAAAATTATCCTACACACGACCTGGAGTTAGCGGCAATTGTCTTTGGCCTGAAATTGTGGCGACACTACCTTTATGGAGTGCCTTGCCGAATTTATACTGATCACAAGAGCTTGAAGTACCTATTCACCCAGACGGACCTCAACCTTCGTCAGTGCCGTTGGCTAGAATTGATAAAAGATTACGACTTGACGATAGACTACACGCCTGGAAAAGGGAACGTTGTAGCGGATGCTTTGAGTCGGATCTTCGTTGGATCTCTGTCAGTCGATCGCAGGTTACGAAGGGACTTAGAAGAGATGGGCATCGAACTCCGAATTCGATATCGTGGCGCACGGGTCGCTCAAATGCGATTCGTACCCAACCTAATAGAGCGGGTCACATCTACTCAGAAAGACGACCCTTTCCTAAAGAAGATGAACGAGCAGATTCTAGCGGGGAAGGCGAAGGACTTTGCAGTAGATGAAAATGGAGCGTTGCGGGTGAAAGGAAGGCTATGCGTCTCCGATGATTCAGAACTTACAAAGGAGATCCTTGCGGAAGCTCATTACGCAGCCTATATGATCCATCCCGGGAGCACGAAGATGTATAAGAACCTCCGAACGACCTTCTGGTGGCACGGCATGAAGAAAGATGTTGCACTCTTTGTGTCCCAATGCATAACCTGTCAAAGGGTGAAAGCAGAGCATCAGAGGCCGGACGGGAAGATGCAAAATCTTGCTATCCCGGAATGGAAGTGGGAGCACATCTGCATGGATTTCATTGTTGGCCTGCCAAGGACGCAACGGGGGAATGACGCAATCTGGGTTATCGTCGACCGGTTAACCAAGTCTACACACTTCATTGCCATCAAAAGTACTTGGAGCGCCGATCGCCTCGCCCAGACCTACCTTGACGAGATAGTCCGGCTGCACGGAGTGCCAGTTTCTATTGTATCAGATCGAGACGGGCGATTCATCTCGCGTTTCTGGGAGAGCCTTCAGTTGGCGATGGGGACCAAGTTGAAGTTCAGCTCAGCCTATCATCCACAAACCGATGGTCAGACGGAACGAGTGAATCAGATACTAGAAGACATGTTGCGCCTCTGCGTGATCGATTCGAAGTCAAGTTGGGACGTCTACCTGCCGCTGGCCGAATTTGCATACAACAACAGTTATCAGTCCAGCATCGAGATGGCTCCGTACGAGGCTTTGTATGGGCGGAAGTGTAGGTCACCAATCTGCTGGAACGAAGTCGGAGAACGGCAAATCCTTGGGCCGGAGCTGGTTGAACAAACCGTCCAAAAGGTTTGGTTGATTCATGAACGGTTGAAGACAGCACAAAGCCGACAAAAGAGTTATGCCGATGCTCGACGTCACCCCCTTGAATTCTTTGAAGGGGACCATGTGTTCTTGAAAGTCTCGCCTATGCGCGGAGTTATGCGGTTCGGAGTAAAAGGAAAGCTAAGTCCGAGATTTGTTGGACCGTTTGAAGTTCTCAAACGGGTTACTCCGGTCGCCTATCAAGTTGCTTTGCCGCCTGCCCTATCAGAAGTACACGATATTTTTCACGTTTCCCAGCTGAGAAAGTTTGTACACGACCCGAACCACATAGTCGACTTGGGGCAGTTGAATCTGCAAGCGAACTTGTCGTACGCGGCGGAGCCTGTCCAAGTTTTGGATCGTAAAGAGAAGCAGTTGCGGAACCGAACCGTCTCGCTAGTGCGCGTCCTGTGGCGGAACCACTCGGTCGAGGAGTCGACCTGGGAACTTGAAACTGATATGAGGGAAAGGTTCCCCTCATTATTCCTTAGTGGTAGGTTCTATTCCTAAGTTTCGGGACGAAACTTTCTTTTGGATGGTTATGATGTAATGTCCCGTTCCCCCTACTCGGGGAGCGCGGCCAAGAAATACTTACGACCGTCCGAACAGGACAGATTAAATTAAGATCCTTTCCTCGTTATGGATTGGTTTCTTTGGAATCAGGTCCCATATACAATGGATTGTGCCTCGAGGATGGACTCGGCGGCAGAGTCGAGAGGGGCCTTTCCGTTGCGTTGGTTTCTTGTCCGTTTTCATGCCACTTGGTTGCTTTCTTGTTGGTTTTATGACTTGCGTTTTCTTGAACGGTTTCAATGGATTTTATTGCTTTCGTTCTTAGGATTTCGCATTTAGTATCGAGCCTTGGAGACCGAAGCAGGAGGTATTGATCATCCGTTGGTGCGTGCAGGTGATCGTGTAGACGACGCGCGAGCGGAGTCTTAGAGATCTCTCCTTCTTCTTCCTATTCAACCAACTTGTGAGTGGCTCTATTTCGATAAGCGCCTTCTTTCCAAGGATTTCCGTTCTTAATAAAATTGACTCAGTTGTGAATTCATTCAAACGATACCAAATATATATAAAGTTGAATGAAAAGATAAGAAGTAGGCTTGGAACATTCATTGCTTGTCATTCAGAACCTTGCATAAATTCATTGATGCATGCACGTTCGTTGGGTATATTAATCGATCGGCACTTATTTATAGCACAAGTTGTTCTTCTTTAAACTGCTGAATGTTATTGCATATAACTTGTTGGTTGATTATGGTAGCACAGTAAAGCGGTTCCGTACATGCCGTTTCTTTAAATTCTTATGTGTTAACTATGTGTCTGGTGGGTTGGTGTTAGACAAACTTGTATACAAGGGGTAACATTCTACGAACGGTCGCCGGGGCACCGGGACCGCTTCGACCTGGGTAGAACATTTGCTAGTGTAGTCCTAGCGCTTGGATGGGTCCGTGCGTCCGCCAAAGGCTAGCTACCTGAGGCGGAATGTCAGCCGATCCATCCCCCGTCCAACCAAGAGATGTTGTTGTTGTATATTTAAACTGTGCAGACTAACTATGTCTTCGTGACAGGGAAGGCTATGGTAAGTTGTACAGGTGGTTCAGACGGTACAGGTAAAGTCACCGAACGGTGGCATGTGGAGTTATGTTATTTTGTTCTTGCATACCTGCTAAATAAAATCTGAACTAGGCAAGAATAGAAACCCACCTAAGCACATAATTGTAGCATACTCATTAGAACTCATCTCATGAGCTTGGTAAAGTTGAGCAGCTAGCCTTCACCAGTACTTTTCGAAGTACTGACCCTCGTTGTAGTAGGTTCCCCGGCGCAAGGCAACGTGGCGAGGAGCTGAAGTTCTCTCCGAACTTTTGGGATCCTTGGCGGTTCGTGGCCAAGACTTTTGGAGGCTCAAGCTAGAAGCCTTTCACTCTCTCCGTTGCTGAATATCGCTAAGGCGATGGTGCTTACTCGCACCCAAGGTGTTTTGTGTTTTTGAATCTATGTAAAGGGACATAATGTATGGATCGGCTATCTCATTTTGCGTCCAAGTTTGTAAGCCCGTGGGGCAATTTATACTTTTGAGTCAAGCGATGTAAAAAGATGTTCATTATGAATAAAAGAGAAACTTTTCTATGCCTCAACCTTGTGTTATCTTATATGTCTACCCTGTTGTATTGTTCTAAAGAATATTCTTATGCCTAAGGCCTTGTGCACGCGCGCCCTACGCGTGCACGGCATCACGCCCGGGGGACGATTATCGATTAGACGAAATCGGGGCGTGACAACTGCCGAGCTGGTACTGTCACTATTGAAAGTGTCGTCCTCAACGGTGCTGAATCAAGAATACGAACGCCAGGTTTTGGTGCTGACATTCGGCGTATACCTTTACCTCCTCCTCCATTCTGAGCATGAGACCTCTTCTGGCCTCCTGTTCTCGCTGACAACCTCTGCATATTAAGCTCGTGTCTCTGAGCTGCTATCAGCTGTACTTCCTCATAAGCCTGGTAGTCGTGCCCCTCTACCAGCTGTAGAATCTCCAGATGACATCCTTGTTGGAACCTCATCACTCTGTCCGACTCTATAGCCACCATGGTCGGAGCGAATCTACTCAGCCTACATAATTTTGCTGTATATCAATTCACTGTCCTAATGGCCTGTTTGAGACCAATAAACCTTTGCTAAAGCTCATATTATACGACAACTCCAAAATACTTGGCCCAAAAATGGGTCCTAAAACTATCCCAAGAGATAGGACACCTCAAGCCAACCTCTATTGATGCCCACCAGTCACAGACAAGGTCTTGAAGCTATAGTCGGACCTGGTCAACTTATTCATCAGTCGAAACCTTCGTCGCTGCTAGAATAATATCAATATCTTGCAACCATGCATCTACTATGATGGCATCGTCCACCTTGTCATCAAAGTACCTCGGGTTAAGTCGGTAAAATCTAACTGACGCCCCTGAATCAGTCTTCCCGCCTCTCTCTATAGCTGTCTGTAAATCCTGACTTAACAAGATATTCTACTATTATTGTTGAAACTGTTGATGTTGTTGCACCGCCATCTGATGCTGCTATGTAGCCATTATTCCCTTGAGGATCTCTAGTAATGCCGGGGTGTCAAGTATCGTTGCTACTGCTGGTACTTCCGGTTCCACTATGCCAACTTTCTCAACTACTTGCTCTATTCAAATTCGACTCCGGGCAGGTGCTACCTCCCGTTGTTGCCCAGGGGGACCTTGTCCTACGAAGCCTGGTGCTCTAGCAACTGAGGAAGCCCTAAAAAAGGACAATAACATCAAGAATATGACATGAAGGATCAAGTCGACAAATAGTTTTAATAGTTCAAGCATTGGTATCGAGGAAGGCGGAGCAAGATACCAAAGAGGACATATTTGATTGAGACTCTTATGACCATAGCACCCCACCAGTCTAAAAATATAGACCCACATGGGCCACCATTAAAACCTTGTCACACCCCAGTACCGAAATTCGGAGATGGACATGGCCAGCTACCCCATACAAGGTTAGAACGTCATACGTCGATCACGACTTTAACTAGATAAGGGGGTGTATACAACAAGCAAGTCACTTAGGGTCACGTAGAATATTTATTGTCTCAATCAGCCAAGTAAGGACAGTAAACACATAATATATATATATGAAAAAAAAGTAACGTGTCCCAAACGCTCTAAAAATATTCTAGAAACCAACTATACAAAATAAGAAGCTGGCAGAGTAGTAAAAGTACATGACCATGATCAGCTGCAGTCTGATTAATTATAATCATGTAAGGAAAAAAATCTAGATTTACGGCTAATAAGTATCGGTAGCTAAATGCCCGAAAGAGTAAAATATATAATAACGAGTAGTGATAAAGAAACTCACTCGTGTCCCTCAGCGTCCATCTGTATGGTGGGCACCATGGTTCATGGGAAAGTAAGCTGGATCCTTGGGTGCAGGCTCTAAACCTGGCCATACAATACCAGTAGGGTTTGACCCCAAATAGCAAGTACCACAAAGGAAGCACGATTGAAGAAACAAAATCAGAATATATATATATATATATATATATATATATATATATATATATATATGTAATTTTGTCTTGTAGTTTGGTCCATAGCCTATCGTGACACTACGATCTAATCACAAGGGCTAAACCGTCGCACCATGATAGTCAATGATCCTAACTATTTAACAAACGATACAAGCACAAACAAGTTCAGTTACAAAATTGGCCAATAACTTATACGACTTACTAGGTGGAGTCTGAGTTATCCCATAGATATATTCGTATAATAGGAATTCTCAGATCGAGCCATGTGCTAGCAGGGCTAGCCGAGCCATGAATCATCACATAGCATATAGTATTACGTACCAGTCCCTCGTAAGGCCACCGTGCTGAGATCGCATAGAACACATAGTATAATATAATAGTCGAATATTGTAATCCACTAATAAGGATTAAACAATATACATGGGGGCCAGCTTGCACTCCCCAGATAATTTTCTTTACGGGTGACTAGTTAAGGACGATCTCGGGATTCTGTCCCTCCCAATGTTCTACAAGTTTTAGTTGCCTAGTTAACCCTACGGTTAGCTGGAAGTACATGACATGGTTACATGTTCATTCTTTCTGTCACGCCCCAGTCCCAAAATACGTAGGACTAGGAATACATAAGCATGCTAGCCGTATGTATATGGCAACTCCAATATATGAAAACCATAACACATACGTACGCTGTAATATGAATAACAATTCACAAGTGATATAGATTTATGTCATAAGTCACAGGGCATAACTAGATCTCATCCACAGAATCAAATAACCAATCAACTATATAACTGAATCAAGTATAAAATGCTTGATAAGAACAAGTAGTTGGGTGAAGATAAATCTACTACCAAACTAGAATATAAGAGAAACCAAATAAGTACATCTAATAAACAATGAGGCTCGAAGAGAAGACCTTCTCGAAAGAGAGATAAGTAGCAAGTCCTAATTCGTGCTCCTGTAAATAGTTATGATCGTCTACACCTGGAAAGGGACCAGGTCCTCAGAGGAACGTAATAAGATACATAGAAGCATGCCAATCGAATACAGTAAAACATGCATAATAAACAGAAAATATATAAGTACGCTGTACTAGACAATCTACATGAATATGCATAATGAGGACAACCATTTCGACATATGGGTAGGTGTAGGATACTCTATCTATCTCACAACTCACACACACGTCCATGAACATCATCAGTCGTCATACCGCGAGGGTAGCAACCATCGTGACACCATCAGCCGACATACCGCGAGGGTGGCGACCATCGTGACGCAACTCCCATAGTGCATGCTTGTTACTACAGTTTACCAGAGTGGATAGCCCATACGCCTACTGATTATCCTCCCCTCCCATGATACTATGTGTCAAGTGTGTGTCAACATATATATTATATAACTATGACTGAAAGAAAACACATATATAAAAATATATAAAAATATGATAAACATGCAGAGTACTGTAAGCAATTTGGCAAGGTATACTTGTCTGGTCTGAAAAATAATGAAGTTCCAACTCAAGGCATTGTCCGATCTACCCGTTACATAAATTAAACAAGTTAGGTTACAAAAGTGGATAAATATGTTCCTCCATTTTAATCTATTTTAATTCTGAATAAAATAATCTAAATAGTATTTTAATCTTATTATAATCTAATTTTATTGTCAAACCCAAATTTTGGTCCAAAGAAAGTCAACTTTACGAATTTGTGATTCGTAGCACGCAAATCGAGACAATCCATTGACCAAAAAGTCAACCAACTCAAATCCTGGATTTGTGTGTGGAATCCTATAGATTTCAATGCTACATAAATATCAGAATTGACGGTTTCATAAAATCACAAGTCGGTAAAGAGTTATGGCCACAAGGGCGCACAAATGACAGTTTTCGGTGGTTTCCTATTTACGTCTACGTCGCACAAATTTTACAGTAAATTAAACTTGCATGTTAAATTCTAGAAAAATTATTTTATGGAAGTTCATTATTTTAGATTTTTGAAACTTCAAACTACTCATAATTCCGAGTTCGGGATCTCCCGAAATCTCCAAAACACAAAAACGGTTCTGATTTTGGACAATTGGCACTTTTAGAATTTTCTAGAAAAATAGGTTAATAAATTATTAAAATAATTTATATATTCATAAAATTAACCTTGATATGGTTCTAACAAAACAACTGGAGCGCGTTTGGAGTCCGTAGCTAGGAGATATCGTCTTTTTAAGTCGTCATAACTACTAGAAAATAAGGCTAAATTTATGACGAATTTTGACTTTTTTGGACGAAAAAGAGAGGAGTTTGGGAAAAAAATGAAATATGAGTTTATTTCATAAGTCTAATAGGTATTTATAATGGTAAAGACTATTTAATTGAATACGACTAGGATTGGCTAATTTGGATATGATTAGGATCAGTTTAAATAAGGATAGGATATGCATGATGTTGCTTTCCCATTAGGCTCAAGATTTGAATTAATTTAAAATAGAGTTTGAGTTTATCTCAATAATTTATAATCTTAAATAGAATTAAAGATAATACAAATAATTTATATATAATCTTATTAATATCTATTAACACTAAATTAACATCTATCTAATATTAAGACTATATATATCCAAATAAATCCTAAATAATTTTAAAAATCTAAATAAATTTCTTAAAATTCTAAATAAATTACAGAAAAATATAATTAAATATTTTAACCTAAAATAAATATTTGGTAGGAACAATATGCAAGTATGGTCTCATAGTAAATCATGAAAGTCCTAAAAATTTACGTTCCCTATGTTTTAATTACCTAAAAATTATAAAAAAATCTCCAAAAATCTAAAATAGCCTAGAAATAATTCTAAATAAATATTTATATAAGTAAATATACTAAAATATTTTCTAATTAACTAAGAGAATACTTTAAAGTAATTTAATATTTAAAATAATCTATGATAAATATAATAATATAAAATACACACAAAATACCTATTTTGGGTGAGGGGGTTTACACCTCCTATATGTCATACTGTAGTACGAACACGCTGGATAAGAATCAACTTTGTCACTTAGCAGTTCAATTTGGATTCACCCCAGCGTGATGCAACAGTCAAACAAATCCTAGCCACGCTTTGGTTATTGACCAATATCCATGCTGGAGGAAATTATATCATATAACATGTCGCATAGCACGTAGGTACACCTTGGTGTAAAACATATAATATAATCACGTAGGAACACTTAGCACGTAGAAAGATAATACATAGTAAGTGTATCAGCAAGAATACCAATTGCCGAGTCAAGTTACCAATCATTGGTAAATCACATAATTTATAGCATATGGCAACCCATAGGCTAAGTCAGGCACATAGGTAGTCATTGTCACTTGGTGCATGGTTTATTTCTACACATGGTCGGGTCAGGCACATAGTCAAGTCCAACACATAGACATTCAGTTCTTATAAACTTACAATCATTAAGACCACACATGGAATCAAAAATTCTAATAAACAAATCAATAATAAGTGTATATAGGGCCGCATAAAGGGTTGGGGCACATAGGGATGAGGGACGCATTGAGTCAAAAGCGCATGGGATCAGGGACGCATAGGGTCAACGGCAAAGTCCACTCATCGATGCAAGTGTTGAGTGACGGGCGCTAAATGCAAGTCAGAGAAGTGACTGATGTGATAAGCCAAAATGTTTCAGAAAAAAACAAAACCATGAAAAGTCGTGCAGGATCACGAAAGTCAAGCAGAGTCCTTTGCTGAAAGAAGAGATGCATGGCACTCTGTCGCATAGTCATCTAGGCGCATAAACTCCAAGCCGCATAGATTCTTGGACTTAGTGATATTTTATGCATTCATTGTTCTATGCGTCCAACTTTACATCTAGGCACATAAACTCTGAGCCGCATAAATTCTTGGCCTTAGTGATATTTCATGCATTCAGTGTTATATGCGTCCGGCTTTCGAACATATCCATAGATTCTTGGCCACCTCTGGCTTATATACTTTGTATGGGAAATATGAATAATAGTTTATATATAGTCTTCATTTGATATATATATATATATATATTTATATCTATGTTTGCCATAGATAGATGCGTTATTGGCAGAAGCATATATTTGTAAGTGTAGATATATTTTGGATTTAGCATGCATTTTTTAATAGGATTTGGGAATTTTTTTTAATACTTCTCATTTATGATAAGTGTCACGACCCGCTCCCGGTTTAGGGACACGAGTGCGTGGGTACGTCCAGCCTACGCCGCAGCATCAGCGGTAGAACGCTGTCTAGGTCATGTAACTATCTAATCAACTCACGTGAATACCCAACTCCATAAGGAGACGTGGATATAATAAAATAATGCTAGAAATACTCAATCACATAAACTAAAGTACAATAAGATATCAAGGCAAACAAGAAATACAAGACAAGTCTAACGACAAAATAATCATACCTGCAATCATTAACTTCCAATTCCCAAGTGTGTCGGAAACCTGTCTACTAAGGTCGCAGTCTGGAAAAATAGTTTTTCCAGTCAGGAAGGAGCAAAGTATATCTCTAAATAGCAGTTCTATATTAATGATATAAACTATGTAGCAGTTCTAGATGGAAATATACCAGAAGCATGTATAGATACGAGAAATAAAAGAAATATTGGAAATACGGTAAGTAAATGCAGGAGAGAAACAATATGTCCATGAGCAAGAACCTATGACTAAGTGTATGAGTATTAGCTTTAACATGTGATCGGCTTGGGAACTTGATCAGGCTGGTTACATGTGATTAGCTATAATTCATGTAAGGTCAGGCTAACCGTTGGTTAGCTATGATGCATGTAGAGGTCAGGCTAATCACACGTAACAGCTATGAAGCATGGAGATGGTCAGGCCGCACCCGACGTGAGATGTGGGGTGAGCTATGACGCATGAAAAGTTGGGTATGATCACATATCTACACTAAAATACTCCCCACCCCCGACTGGTATAGTAGATCCGATCATGGTACGCTATGGCACGGGATTCCCTAGGAAGGTAGCAAATCTCCCCGGGAATCAGTGTTTGTACATGCACAAGATAACAAGGAAAACAAGTCTTGTACAAGCTACACCATGAATAAGGAATAACATCTCATGACGAGATCCGTGTATACCAATCCGTGTAACCAGCGTGTCAAGAGCATGGATATTTACACTAGATACAGTGAACATAGGAGATATCATAAATTAGAAACTAATCAGAGAATGTACTCGCCTGTGGTCCTGAGCAAAATACGAGGATCGATGTCCAAAGTGGAATCATAATGACCTATTTATGGAATATTAATGTCAGATATTAAATCAAAAGAATAACATGTTTAACTAATTAAATACGAGGTTTCTAGGTCATGTCTAAGGTTTACTGGTTAACTTAGTCAAAACTTGTCCACTGAGTCATACTAGGTTAACTAGGTCTACTAGTCCCTTTATATATCCTAATAGTCCATGTTGGACAAAACTTAACTAACTATTCATTACTAGCTATACTAGACATTACTAGTATATACATCTTGTATATTTGGTTTTTAAGTTAAAGCCTTAAACATTCTAACCTTAAGGCAAATTAACCATAGTATAACTAATACCTACCTTGATATCTAGACACTAGTTCTATCCTCCACTTACCTCACTGATATTAATCTTTACCCACTTTACTGCACTTATCTCCCACATATATATATAACACCCACTTCCCTTGATACTCAGCTGCACCACACTGTAGACACATAGCTAACACAAGATATTCACAAACCTACAGTTCTCACACAGTCTACACAGATACTGATACCCCTAACACATCTACACAGTTACACAGTCTGAAGTTGTTCAGACTACACCTACACACAGTCACATAAGTTGCACACACACACTCAGAGCATCTCACACACTGCCTGATACACTGACACTCAAATACCTATACACAGATTTTACCTCAATGTACTCACTGACAGCAACACACTCACACAGGCACACTGGAAAATAACACACACTAGACTACACACTGAAACACACTAAACTGCACCTCAACATACAGGTAAACACTAGTTACTGCTACACTAATTCTCAACTCATACACACATCTAGCTAATACACACAGAATCTACACTACACAGTTGCACATACTGAAATCAAAATCCTACACACAGTCACTTATTAACACATAGGTATAATGAGCTCTATGGTACACACACACACAGTTTGGTTCTTCATTCCCAGCCTACACAGAACTCTTCCTTCACAACCACTATCACACAGGTAACTAATATCCTAAAATTCACACAGGTACACATTTCTAACTGATACACACACTGAAATCTGGAATCCCAAACCCAACTGCTCAGTGAAAACCCAGCACTGCACAGCACAGAAAAAATCCCCACTGTGCACAGAACCTTCCCAAGTTACTGACACTGCACAACACGCTGCTCTAACTGATACTGATACACTAAGAATCCTAGAACTATACCTACAAGACACTAACACACTTAACTGTTTGGATACTGAAACTCTGAACTCACTCACTGAGTTCTCACTAATACACTATGACACAGGGTCATACACAAGTTCACACAGAGATAGGTACACAGGTTTCTCAAACACAGATACAAGGACACAGATACATACACACTGGGACCTGACCTAGACACTGAGACACAAGGGAACCCTAGAACTAACACACAGGTATTCCTAATTGAGACATAGGCTTTGGGTTCACTGTTCTTTCCCTCCCCCCTCTCTCAGATTTTACTCTCAAAAAAACAGGGACACACACATGTACAGTCACAGGCACACTGCTCCCTCTCTAACTCTCTCACAGAAATTACACACAAGTAATTCACTCCCCCCTTGAACTCACACAGTCACTGATACATTGCTATACACACACGCACACACAACTCACTGATACACTGCTATACACATACTGACACAGTTAACACACCCAGGATACATATGCTAAAAATACTGCTACTCTACACAGGTTTTCCTCTCTGCACACTAACACTTGGTCACAGATACACAGTCCTCACAATCACTCACAGGCACTCTATTTTTTCTTAAGTCCTCACAAACACATGTACCCACCGATACATAAAATCCTGACACTGATACTAAGCCCAATGCCATAACCATACACGAGCCCACAGTAATCACTGCACAGTTCTGGACCAAACCCGACTGTGCACAGTTCATTTCCCCCACAGCGTATTCCCCTCTTCAAATCATACAACAGATCTATATACATATGTATAATTATATATATATATATATCCATCATACATCATACATTAAATTAGATAATATTAGAGTAGATTAGATGGGTAATTCCTCCTGTGAAGCATTTCACCAAACACATGATGTGCAAAACGAAAACCACACTAAGAACTCCTGAAAACCCAAAACAAAACCCTAAATCAATATCTAACCTACACGTAGGAGGGTGAAATCAGTCTATAAGCAACCACCTAGGGTTAGGGTTCACGAAAATTGGGGAAAACAATTGTTGGGGACACTTAAACCCTAGTTCAAACCCTAAAATCGAAACTACACAGTAGGGGGGTTCCCTAATGGCCAATAATCGACAGAAAATAGAATTAAAAGAATTAAAATTAGGATTTTACCTATAGAGATGGGTTCTCCAATGGAAGTTCTTCTTTTCCAAGGCTTTTTGACCCAAGTTCCTTGCTTTCCTTGCTTTGGAGGAGGAGAATGGGATCCCTAGGATTTGATCTCGAATTTGGGGTGGAGAACAAGTAGTTTTTCTTATGGAGGCTAGGGTTTCTTCTTTCTACGTGAAGAATGGCTTTGAGAGAGGCTTCCCTTTTATATTAAAACCAAGTTAGGGTTTCTAATGCATAGTTTTAGGTTAAACCCCTAGGTTAGGTCACGTACAACCTAATCAACTAACGTTTAGTCCGTCTAGGGTTTGAGGTTCAAACCTAAAAATTTAAATTTTAGGGTTTCTTTAGAATTGGTTTTCAATTTAGGGTTTAGTCATTAGGGTTTGTCCTAATGAGTTCTAGGGTTCGACCTAATAAAAAAAAAATCACTAACAACATATAAATAGTCTTAAAACTCAGCAAATTAATTTAATACATAATTATTCAAAATAGTGAAATTACACAAATGCCCTTATCTGGAAATGTGGTAGTGACAAGTCTACCCACCTTAAAAGAATTTCGTCCTCGAAATTTAAAATTCTCATAGTAGTGTTTATTCATACACATTATTATTTTCCCTCAAAGTTTAAATTCATCATCCATGAAATTAGGTAATAATCCACAATGTCTTTTCACAATTTTGTCAAAAATTCCGAAATTATTGCATAACCTGAAAAATCCTCGAAATAAAATCAAAGTCCATTTTTATCAAAAATTTCCCCGAAATTTTAGTTAATAATTCAATACTCGGAATTTAATATCCACCCTATAATTTGATTTTAATCAATGCACATATAGTAAATGTAAATCAAATCCCAAAAAGTTTGAATTCAAACATTTATCCATAATTTTTTTTTTTTCGATTTCCTCTTCCTCAAAATACTCAACAATATGATACTTAAGGATTCTCTAATTGCAACATCAAATATAAAATTCTAAAATTCATAACTTGCAATCCAATAATTTAATGACAATCTCCTTAATTTCCTCAAATTCTAATGATAACCTCAATCATATAATATCCTTCCTGGAATTAATACATCATAAATCCTGCCATGTTAAATTCTTAACCCTCTATTTAAATCAATGTTTATCCTCAAAATTTTTTTTTTCAATTGTTTTATTTATTTATTTACTACCATCAAAATTAAATTCATCAAATCATATAATCATGAACTACTCCATATTGTTGTTTCACAATATTTTTTTCAAAATTCTATAAATATTATATCCCTAAAAATCTTCAAATATAAAATCAAATCCCATTCTTATCACAATATCCTCCAAAATTTTTGGTTAATAACGAAATACAAGAATTTAATATTCAATCCTTCTAATTGAAATCCAATCAATGCATATTTCTAAAATTGAATCTCATCCCAAAATTTGAATTCAACACTAATCCCTTTGTGTTCTTATTCCTCGATTTTTTTTTCCCACATAATATGCAACGATGTAATACTTATGAAACCTCCAATACAATATTCAAGATATAAGTTCATAACTTGCAGTCCAATAAATATATCGATGGCCTTCTTAAATTTCTCAAATTCAATGATAAATTCAATCATTTCATAATCTTCTTAAAATTAATGATTTAATCAAAACTTTAATTATGCCATACTAAATTCCCAACTCTTTATTTAATTTAATATTTTTTCTCAAATTTTAAGGCACCTTGTCTCTCTTTGTCAAGTCATAACTTCTTCGTTAATCTTTACTATAGTTAAATCCTCAACAATCAAAGTCTAAGAGAATTCTACCTACAACCATACAACTTGCAACCTAAGGAAAATACGTATGATCATGGTGTCTTTTGTCATGGTATTGCAGTCTTTGTATCAGGGGTACTACTAACTACATTATAACAAGAAATCATGCATACAAGCTACGGTACTAAGGTATCAATCAATCAGAAGACAAAAAGAACATGAGGAAAGAAAAGAAAGAACCTGCTAACATATTACTTGCGGTATCTTCTATCTCTAACATAATTATAGGTCAAATGATGCATGTAAAGTTTGATACCTCTATCTCTTTAGGTACCACACTCTACTACAAGCATACTCACTGCTAGCTTCCTTACCTACTGCAATAGTTGATACTAGTTATTCTTATCACTCAAGTGCATATCAATTGCAACACACTATACTAAGTACTGCTCTCTCTAATACAACCCTAGATTGATACCCAAGTCAGTTGGCAGTGAGATCTCAATCATGCTCAAGTCATCAGATCCTTACATATGTATCTCATCTACTCATATATTAATATTCATCTCTTATCTACCATAAAATTAATCCTCAAAATAATCGTCAAGGTTTAACTTCTCGATCAACAAAAATAAATCGCATATACCTCCTCAAAATCAGATACTCAAATATCGAAAAATTTAATCACTTTTAAAATCTTTATAGCTTTGACTATGTTTATTGAATTGAATTTGAATCCTCAAAATTTAATAACATAAATCTCATCTCCTCAAAAATTCTTTAAAAATTGAAATTCATTTCCACTCTACAAATTATAAAGTTAAATCCACAAGCATCTAAGTACACATATATACTCACAGTCTCTAATATTCAAGGTGCACACAAATACATCAATTATCTACTACTCTCAACTGTGTACTGAATATTGCACTGCCTGGATTACTTGCAATATTACTTCCAATAATCAAAGTTATCATCACACATATTTTCTCCAATGATTTTCTATCTATTTTAATTGATACACCAATCTAATTATCATCACACGAAGTACTTACTGTTATTAGCATCATTCTCGACTAATCCTTGATATAGAATCACTAGCACTATTGGTATAGTAACACTAGCTTCATCATTAGATTATCTCATAAAACTTATTAGAACTCACTATCACTTGCACTTTCTATAATACAAATACTAATTATAATAACACCTATCATAGAACTATTGCTACAAGGTACTATGCTATGGGTATCTCTAGATTAATGCCTAATGCTCCCATATCCAACTAAGAAACACTTACAAACTCACAAGTCACACTCAGTCAACTAATACAAGACACAACCAAAATTGCAAGTCACTAATTATCATTCTAACAAGGAATCCTCAAAGAAAATAAGCTAAAAAAGGAACTGGATCAAGGACGAAAGGTATCTTTACTGCTAGTAAAGAAAAGAAACGATGGAACAAAGTCCTGGAATAACATAAATAGATAAGTCTTGAGATGATACTTTAAGAACCAATTTAAGATACAACCTGATAATCATACACGTCTGTCAGAAATCATGACACACAGAATCCTCGCCACGCCAGTAAGCATAGATGCGATAAACGATAGGTTCCGTCACTGAGGTATGCAACCCTATAATCATGTCATCTAGAATTCTCGTCACGCCAACCGGTATGGCTGCGAGAAACTCTAAATATCTTAACAAAAGTATGTACATCCAAGTTAGGTTCCTACGTTCTCGTCACGACAGCTAATATGGCTGCGATAAACTCTAGGTTCCATAACCAAAGTAGACGTTTTTACCTTCTCACTGTCCTCATCAATATATGTCATCAGATAATACCATAAATTCTAGTCCATAAAATTTATCTCAATATGAAATCAACTCAACAACGATACCAGGAATTAAAGTTAACAACTGGTCAATAAGAATAAACTCAATAATGATACCAAGATTTTAATTTAATAACTGATCAACAAGAATCAAGTTCAGTAACGACAAGCGAGAGCAGACGAAACAAGGGGAAAGGAATTTAAAATTAGAAATTGTAATAAGATTCTCAAGGGTCATCCCAGGAATCTCTCAAGGAATTGTGATTGAGTATTCACTCTCATCCTAGTATCCTATGTCCTATATTCTATTGCAGGCACGCAATAGTGTAACAAAGATGCCAAACTACTACGTCATCGCACAACTCGCGAAGTCAGACCTGCATGGGCCACCACTAAAAACGTGTCACGATCCGCTCCCGGTTTAGGGGCACGAGTGCGTGGGTACGTCCAGCCTACGCCGCAGCATCGATGGTAGAACGCTGTCTAGGTCATGTAACTATCTAATCAACTCACGTGAATACCCAACTCCATAAGGAGACGTGGATATCATAAAATAATGCTTGAAATACTCAATCACATAAACTAAAGCACGATGAGATATCAAGGCAAACAAGAAATACAAGACAAGTCTAACGACAAAATAATCATACCTGCAATCATTAACTTCCAATTCCCAAGTGTGTCGGAAACCAGTCTACTAAGGTCGCAGTCTGGAAAAATATTTTTTTCAGTCAGGAAGGAGCAAAGTACATCTCTAAATAGCAGTTCTATATTAATGATATAAACTATGTAGCAGTTCTAGATGGAAATATACCAGAAGCATGTATAGATACGAGAAATAAAAGAAATACTGGAAATACTGTAAGTAAATGCAGGAGAGAAATAATATGTCCATGAGCAAGAACCTATGACTAAGTGTATGAGTATTAGCTTTAACATGTGATCGGCTTGGGAACTTGATCAGGCTGGTTACATGTGATTAGCTATAATTCATGTAAGGTCAGGCTAACCGTTGGTTAGCTATGATGCATGTAGAGGTCAGGCTAATCACACGTAACAGCTATGAAGCATGGAGATGGTCAGGCCGTACCCGACGTGAGATGTGGGGTGAGCTATGATGCATGAAAAGTTGGGTATGATCACATATCTACACTAAAATACTCCCCACCCCCGACTGGTATAGTAGATCCGATCATGGTACGCTATGGCACAGGATTCCCTAGGAAGGTAGCAAATCTCTCCGGGAATCAGTGTCTGTACATGCACAAGATAACAAGGAAAACAAGTCTTGTACAAGCTACACCATGAATAAGGAATAACATCTCATAACGAGATCCGTGTATACCAATCCGTGTAACCAGCGTGTCAAGAGCATGGATATTTACACTAGATACAGTGAACATAGGAGATATCATAAATTAGAAACTAATCAGAGAATGTACTCGCCTGTGGTCCTGAGCAAAATGCGAGGATCGATGTCCAAAGTGGAATCACAATGACCTATTTATGGAATATTAATGTCAGATATTAAATCAAAAGAATAACATGTTTAACTAATTAAATACGAGGTTTCTAGGTCATGTCTAAGGTTTACTGGTCAACTTAGTCAAAACTTGTCCACTGAGTCATACTAGGTTAACTAGGTCTACTAGTCCCTTTATATATCCTAATAGTCCATGTTGGACAAAACTTAACTAACTATTCATTACTAGCTATACTAGACATTACTAGTATATACATCTTATATATTTGGTTTTTAAGTTAAAGCCTTAAACATTCTAACCTTAAGGCAAATTAACCATAGTATAACTAATACCTACCTTGATATCTAGACACTAGTTCTATTCTCCACTTACCTCACTGATATTAATCTTTACCCACTTTACTGCACTTATCTCCCACATATATATATAACACCCACTTCCCTTGATACTCAGCTGCACCACACTGTAGACACATAGCTAACACAAGATATTCACAAACCTACAGTTCTCACACAGTCTACACAGATACTGATATCTCTAACACATCTACACAGTTATACAGTCTGAAGTTGTTCAGACTACACCTACACACAGTCACACAAGTTGCACACACACACTCAGAGCATCTCACACACTGCCTGATACACTGACACTCAAATACCTACACACAGATTTTACCTCAATGTACTCACTGACAACAACACACTCACACAGGCACACTGGATAATAACACACACTAGACTACACACTGAAACACACTGAACTGTACCTCAACACACAGGTAAACACTAGTCACTACCAGAAAAAGTTAAATTAGCGACGTCTAAAAACGTCGCTAAATAACAATAAATCGTCGCTAATTAGGTTTAGCGACGTAGTTAGCGACGTTTTAAATCAGTCGGAAAACTCCAAGTCGCTAAAACCAAAAACATCGCTAAACGTCGCTATGCCGACGTTTTTTAGCGACTTTAATGTGTCGCTAAATTTAGCGACGTTTTGCGACGCCAAGTCACTAAAAAGCGACGTTTAGTAAAGTCGCTAAACGTCGCTGATTAGTGACGTCAATCGCGACGTTACACCGACGTCTTTAATGACCTGGCTATACTACCATGTCAGCAATTGGCGACGCTTAGCGACGACTTTAGCGACGTCATTAGCGACGAACTTAGCAACATTTTTCAGCGTCGCTGAGTAGCGACGTAATTAGCGACGTAAATTAACGTCTCTAAGCGTCGCTACACGTCGCTAGTAACGTCGCTAATTTTAAAAAAAAAATAAAAAAAAAATTTCCAAAATCAAACATTGGTGATTCCCTGCAGTTTTACAGCATCTTCATCATCATCATACACACCAACATGATTCAATCTAGTTAACTATATAATCCAATTAAATTAAAAACCACAAAAGTATCAATCCAATTAAATGTGGATAACTATATAATCCAATTAAATGTGGATAACATCATGTTTATTGTTGAAGTACCAATAATTCATAAATAATAATAAAAATAACTAGACTACTACGGATCTGCAGGAGGCTGACTAGCGGCGGCTTCAAGGATAACAACTCCTCATACTCGTCCCGTGGAATCGACACCGATGTCGATGGAGAAGGCAGTGACGTCGGTGGCAGCCGTGCCCGCTCCAAGTCTGCGAGTCGCTGGTTGTAAGAATCCAGGGTAGATAACAGCCTCGTACTGCTATCACCCATTGAATCCTGCATCTTTGTCAGGTTCTCGCCCATCGATAGCTGTGACGCATGCATCCTCGTCAGCTTCTCGTCCATCGATAGCTGTGACGCCTGCAGCTCCATGATGTTGCGATCATTGGAGGCTCTAATATCATTTGTCAATTCTCGTAGCTCCGTCATGCTGCGGTCGAGCATATCCAATCGTTCGATAAGCATCGGATCGTCCGCCTGCGGCTGGGACCGGGACTGGTCCTCCATACTTCGCAGCAAGTCGTCACGGAGAGACGCAATCTGACGGTCAACGGCCTCCTGGACGGCCTCCTGGACTCTGGCCGACGACTGCGAGGGCTGCGACTGCGAAGGGTGTGTGGAATGCACAGCTGTCGGGGAGGCCCTAGATGACTGCGTCGCAACCAGGGCGCCATAAGAGCCCGTACCGTAGTACGTACCCCTCTGGAGACCACCAGCTGCGGTCATCCACAGGTCGTCCGTCGACGGAGATGGACCGGGCTGCGACGAAGTACCAGCCTCTCCAGGTGTAGGTGCACTAGCAGTCGCCCGCTCACGAAGCCTAAGATACTCGACCTAGAAAAGGTTTGGAAACTCAATAATTGCCTAAGTTATATTAAAATAAACACAAAGTAAAGTAATACTTACATAGGTCTGTGAGGCCCTCTCATCAATGAGATTTCCGTCCTTGCGATGGGTGGCCAAGAAGACGGTCACCATGTTTGCATCCTCACTCCTCTATACCTGTTAAAAATATATTTTTTATTACTAAACTTAAATATTTTTTCCAAGTACCATTTTATGGTACTTATATTAAAATAATATATTTTAAAAGAAAAAACATACCAAACGACGGAAATGTTCCGTCATCGGAATCGAGCCACCACACCACTTGGCAGCATTCTTCCTAGCCGCCTTGGCCTTCTTAGACCTTTCCTTGTAGCTTGGATCGTCGAATCTAGCCCTCATCGCAGTCCACTGCTCAGGCGTGATCCAACCTTGGATCGGTTTTCCAGCACGATCACGAGCCTTCTGGTCATCCAGAGCATCTCGGATAAGCTTGGCGGCAACGGTAGGAAAGAGCCGCTCGATCAACTCGGCCCGGTGCGGAGGATAAAAATACGTTTGCTACAATAAATAATTCATTAAGTTAGCATCACGAATATGCATAAATTAGAGGATTTATTTAATATACTTTTACCTGGAAGTGCGCAAACCAGAACGCCTTCCTCTCCTCCGGAGCCTCAGAGTAGTTGATCCAAGGGCCACCGTAGTTGTTCCTCAGAAATTGGCCCAGGCGTCTCTGAACCGACGATGGACAATATCTATACAGAAATAATAATTTAGATTACTGAAAAAGTCAATATACGATGAATAAAGAGAAACACAAATATATACTAAACTATCTAATTGACTTACTTTGTACCGTCGGCCCAAATCTCTGTCCTCGTCTCCTCCGGTGGTGCGCATGGAGGATCTTGCTGATGCTGGGACAACGTCGGTACGACCTCCTCTATATTCTCATCAGTCTCCATAGTTTCGTCAGCAGGAGGAATGCTGGACGAGGGAGTACTATCACGCCTGGAACTACTCGTCCCAGGAGTGATGCCACGCAACGTCGTCGCAGTCGGAGATGTGGCTGCTCGATATACTGGAGTACTGGGCGACGATGATCCGGAACCAACAGTAGGCAGTACCGGAGTGGCACTCTGTCTACCTCGGGACCTGCCGAATCCTCCGCGTCGTCCTGTCATATCTGATAACAACATATGATGAATATAGAGAAACACAAATATATACTACATTCTACAGTCAAAATGTGATACATATCTCAAAGCATTATACAGTCAAAATATAATACATATATTCGGTAATGTCAAAATGTGATACATATCTCAAAGCATTTTACAGTCCAAATATAGTTACATTCTACATGGAATATTTTATATTTTCAATCATCTTCAGAAAATTCATCTTGTTCGCCTTCCTCGTCCTGCTTTTCCTCTTCCTCGTCTTCACTTTCATCTACTTCGTCGTCCTCTTCGGATAATTCTACATCTTCTACATTATTACTCGTGTAATGAGTAACTTCCGTTGAGTCCACATCTACAATATTTGTTACAAGAGGTAGATCGTCCTCCTGATAAGCTATTTCGTCAATGTCAAAGGTATTTCTAGCTTTAGTCTTGCATACTGCCCACCAATCCGACCTCGCTGTCCCCCGTCTAGGATAAGTTGTGAAGTACACGAGCTGAGCCTGACTTGATAGGACAAATGGTTCGTAGCCTTGATATCTACGCTTGTAGTTTATATCCACAAGGCCATGCTTGTCAATTTTCCAACCTTGATCTTGAATCGGATCGAACCATTCACACCTGAATAGCACGATATTAGCAGGTTCTGGACCATAATTATATGTTAACTCCACAATCTCTCGTAAGATGCCAAAAAAATTATTGCCCGGATTGACGTCTTTGTAGTTTGTAGATTTGATACACAAACCACTATTTTTCGTGGAATCAAGATCCAGAAAGCTGTCTTTGATAGGAGCATTTGTTGACTTGAACCTGAACCCATTCACACAGAAACTTGGCCATATTTTTACGGCAGTAATTGGTCCCTTGGCTAGAGTCCTAATAGATTCAGTCTCGGATGATATTAGACGATCGACCTAAATACCAAAGTAGCGATGGTAAGTTATTTGTTTTACAAGTGCAGAAATAAAAAGTAATTACCAAGTATCTTACATATACGCTCAACCAAGAAGGAAAATGGCATCTCATTTCTTGTTCTACTTCTTCGTCTGTTTTGTAGGGTCTAACCGACCTCAACTCATCATTATATGTGCTGAAAAACAATGATGCAACTGCTAATTAGTAGCATAATAGTATCTTATACTATTACATTGAGATGATGTAAACGTGGACGTATTAATTACTTACCCCTCTAGCTTCTCCACTTTATCCTCGTCGCAATTGAGTAATATATACAATTGAGCAGCCCTTAGCTCATCGTCATTCAAATATCTCTTCTTCATTTTTCCCGAAGGCTTTCCGGATGCATTGAATACTTTGAGTATTGTATCATTAGATTCCTTATATGCGTCGTCGTTTCTGGGAGCTTTCGTCCTATTAGTAGCAACATGCGGTTTGAAATACGTCGAGCAAAAGTTTGTAATCTCCTCGAGAACATAAGCTTCACAAATAGATCCTTCAACCCGTGCCTTATTTTTCACCTTTCTCTTTAGGTGATTCAGATGACGCTCGAAGGGGTACATCCACCGATAACCGACAGGACCACCAACACGTGCCTCATAGGAAAGATGAATTGGCAAATGCTCCATAGAGTCAAAGAATCCTGGAGGAAACACCTTCTCAAGCTTACATAGTGTTACCGCAATGTCCCTCTCTTGCTTTTCTAGACGATCGACGAGCAACTTAGTACAACAAAGATCTCTGAAGAATATGCTCAGCTCTGTCAATGGGTCCCAAATGACCTGCGGTAAGAATTCTCGAAATGCAATCGGAATTAACCTCTCCATGAATACATGACAATCGTGGCTCTTCATACCTACTAGTTTGTTCTCCTTGAGGTCAACGCATCTTCTCAAGTTTGACATGTACCCGTCTGGAAACTTTAGACCTTGAATCCACCTACAAAGTCTACCTTTATCCTCTTTATCCAGTGAGAAAACTGACTTAGGTTGCTTTAACTTTCCATTCCCCTCCTCTATCAGATGCAATGCAGGACGTCTACATATGTCTTCTAAGTCCAACCTGGCCTTCGAATTATCTTTCGTCTTCCCCTTTACATCCATTACAGTATTAATTATGTTATCAAACACATTCTTCTCGATATGCATGACATCAAGGTTATGTCTGATCAGATTGGTGCTCCAATATGGCAGATCCCAGAATATACTCCTCTTCGTCCAGTTATAGGTGCGACCAAATCCGTCACACTTGTACCCCTTAGCAGGCTCTTCGATAGCACTTGGTAAATCTTTTACCTCTTCCCATATCGTGCATCCGGGCCACCTTGGAGGTGGATTGGCCTTCTCCACAACTCCCGTACGAAAAGCATTCCGATTCCTCCGGTACGGATGATCCTTCGGCAAAAATTGTCGATGACAATCGAAGAAGCACGGTTTGCCTCCGTGTTTCAAATGGAAAGCCTGAGAACGATCCATGCAATACGGACATGAGAGACGACCATGGGTGCTCCATCCCGATAACATTCCATAGGCCGGAAAGTCGTTGATGGTCCACATAAGTGCTACCCTCATCTGAAAATTCTGCTTTCTAGAAACATCGTACGTGTTGGCACCTACTTCCCATAGCTGATTCAACTCATCTATCAAAGGCTGTAAGTACACACGATGTTCCTCTTCGGATTGTTCGGACCCGGGATAATAACGGTTAGGAACATATACGGAGTCTTCATGCACATCCAAGGCGGTAGATTGTACGGAGTGACGATCACAGGCCAACACGAATACTGGGAGCCCGAAAGTCCGAATGGGGTAAAACCGTCAGAGCAGAGCCCCAATCTGACATTACGCGCTTCCTCGGCAAAATATGGATACTCTCGATCAAAGTGCTTCCATGCTTCTCCATCGGATGGATGATCCAATACTCCTTTGATCTGTTTTTGCCTGTGCCAACTCATGTTTTCTGCAGTCTCCTTAACCATAAACAACCGCTGCAACCGCGGCGTCAAAGGCAAGTAGTGCATCGAATCGGTAGGCTTCCTTGCACCGACAGACTTTCCTCTAACAGTGGCCTTGTAGCGATCAGCACCACAGAATCTACACGCATCTTCATCCTTGTCGTCTTTGTAGTACAACATGCACCCGTTGCGACATGCATCAATTTTCTCGTATCCCATCCAAAGCGATCTCACCATCCTCTTAGATCGATAGAAGTCTTTAGGCAACTTTGCACCCTCGGGCAAGATCTCTATAATCAAATCGAGCAGTCGATTATAGCATTCTTGCGACATGTTAAAATCGGACTTGATGCTCAATAATCTTGTAACCACCTCCAACGGTGAATGGTCCTCACAACCAGGATATAGTGGAGTCCTTGCATTCTCAAGCAACTCCATAAACTTTGCAGCATCGGCATTCGGTGCCTCCTCAGCTGCATCATAATTGTCTGGATTGAAACTAGGTCCTGCCGCATCATAATTGTCAGGATTGAAACTAGGCCCCGCCGCATCATAAACCATATTCACCAACCCGTCGTCGTAAGCATCGTGGTCTTGGACATCCATATACGGCTCCAAATAGGGCTCCGACTCCGATGCTAGAGATACAAGTTCTCCGTGCGCGGTCCACTGATAGTAATTCGGTGTAAAGCCCTTCGAGTATAAATGATATGTAACTTCCACTTCTGGATGATATTTCCTGTTGCGACATCTCACACATGGACACTTAATTTTGGTACCGTCCATGTACTGAGGGAACGCCTTGGCGAACTGCAGGAACTGCTGTACACCCTCAATGAATTCATTCCGCACACCGCACATGTCATCAGGATGACGGTTGTACATCCACGAACGATGACGCAGATAGTAATTCATATCCATTTCTAGATACTTCTGCAAAATTGACAATATGTATCATATAAATCATTACATGCAAAATTAACTTCTGTGTCTGTGTCAGTGTCCGTTATGGGAAAAGCAGTATATATATATATATATATATATATATATATATATATATATATATATATATATATATATATATATAACATTACCCAAATAATATCTTAATACCACTTTACTACTATACCTTAACCCACTTCTGTGTCAGTGTCCGGATTTTAGTGTAGTAGGCTCCAGCCGAAGCCAATAAGTTTCTTGAGATGCATGTCCTTAATGATGCATGCTGCGATGATATCTTTGCTCCATTAGAGGCTCTTCATACTGCTAGCTAGTAATTTCAGTAAGTGTTGAAATTAATCCTTTATTTATTTAAGCTGATTTGTAAGTTTCGTTTAGCTAATTCAACTGTTATAGTCATATTATTTAGACCATTAGGCACTTCTTGAAACTGGCAGTAGGGTGAGGAACTGAGATACATAACTTCGTAGTACTTTACTTTCGGCAATTAACCCCTATATATATTGGGAGTGGAATGAGGAAGTAGCTAGAGCTCAAAATTCTTGGGGCACAATTAAGGACGGTTGCTTAGATCATACACTTCCTGGTCGAATAATTGGCGTTCTAATTAATTTGATCACATGATCAGTTGTTGTACGAATATTCAGGAATTAGTTCTAATTTGTTCACCCAATGTACGTAGTCATGACATATGAACATGGATTCAATAATAGCCATCATTTCTTCCCCTCCTCCATTGGACCAATGAATAGTAACCACAAAATCAAACAATTAGTATGTATGTATGTATGTATATATATATATATATATATATATATATTGCAAAAGTGCAAATAAATACACTTATGTTCGTTCTTTCTTATTCATCGATCCATATTATTTATTTATTTTATACTTGAAAGAAGAAATTAAAATCTGATCTCTACATGATCGCACATGCATGAACATTGTCAAAAAACCTAACCCTAACCCTAACCCTAACCCCATGTCAAAAAACCTAACCCTAACCCTAACCCTAACCCTAACCCCATGTCAAAAAACCTAACCCTAACCCTAACCCTAACCCTTGATCCAGATCAGTGTCTGTGTCAGTGTGTGTGTGTGCCGTGTCTGTGTCTGTGTCAGTGTCAGTGTGTGTGTCGTGTTTGTGTCAATGTCACATGTGTCCTGTGAGAGAGAGAGAGAGAGAGAGTATACCTTGCCGGAGTAGTCGCGGTCGACGGAGCTGGGGGGGGGGGGAATTTGTTTTCGAATCAAAATTTCAACTGACGGGGAAAAATGAAACCGACCCCTAATTAACCAAATTTTAGCGACGTTTAGCGACGTCCAATAAAAAATGTCGCTAAAGTAAATATTTGCGACGTAAAGGACGTCGCTAAACACGTTGCTAAATATTTTGAGTTTAAATGTCGCTATATACGTCGCTAAACGTCGCTAAATTAGACATATTAGCGACGTTTAGCGACCTTAATTGAACTTATAGCGACTTATCTTTTAAATTCGTATTAAAAGTCGCTAAACGTCGCTAAATGTCGCCATTTAGCGACGTCTAGCGACGTGTTTATAATGAGTCGCTAATTTATATATTATTAGCGACGTTTCTTTTGACGTCGCTAAAATACGTCGCTAATCCCGCTTTTTCTAGTAGTGAGTTACTGCTACACTAATTCTCAACTCATACACACATCTAGCTAATACACACAGAATCTACACTACACAGTTGCACATACTGAAATCAAAATCCTATACACAGTCACTTATTAACACATAGGTATAATGAGCTTTATGGTACACACACACACAGTTTGGTTCTTCATTCCCAGCCTACACAGAACTCTTCCTACACAACCACTATCACACAGGTAACTAATACCCTGAAATTCACACAGGTACACATTTCTAACTGATACACACACTGAAATCTGGAATCCCAAACCCAACTGCTCAGTGAAAATCCAGCACTGCACAGCACAGAAAAAATCCCCACTGTGCACAGAACCTTCCCAAGTTACTGACACTGCACAACACACTGCTCTAACTGATACTGATACACTAAGAATCCTAGAACTATACCTACAAGATACTAACACACTTAACTGTTTGGATACTGAAACTCTGAACTCACTCACTGAGTTCTCACTGATACACTATGACACAGGGTCATATACAAGTTCACACAGAGATAGGTACACAGGTTTCTCAAACACAGATACAAGGACACAGATACATACACACTGGGACCTGACCTAGACACTGAGACACAAGGGAACCCTAGAACTAACACACAGGTATTCCTAATTGAGACATAGGCTTTGGGTCCACTGTTCTTCCCCCCCCCCCTCTCTCAGATTTTACTCTCAAAAAAATAGGGACACACACATGTACAGTCACAGGCACACTGCTCCCTCTCTAACTCTCTCACAGAAATTACACACAGGTAATTCACTCCCCCCTTGAAATCACACAGTCACTGATACATTGCTATACACACACGCACACACAACTCACTGATACACTGCTATACACATACTGACACAGTTAACACACCCAGGATACATATGCTAAAAATACTGCTACTCTACACAGGTTTTCCTCTCTGCACACTAACACTTGGTCACAGATACACAGTCCTCACAATCACTCACAGGCACTCTGTTTTTTCTTAAGTCCTCACAAACACATGTACCCACCGATACATAAAATCCTGACACTGATACTAAGCCCAATGCCATAACCATACACGAGCCCACAGTAATCACTGCACAGTTCTGGACCAAACCTGACTGTGCACAGTTTATTTCCCCCACAGCGTATTCCCCTCTTCAAATCACACAACAGATCTATATACATATGTATAATTATATATATATATATATATCCATCATACATCGTACATCAAATTAGATAATATTAGAGTAGATTAGATGGGTAATTCCTCCTGTGAAGCATTTCACCAAACACATGATGTGCAAAACGAAAACCACACTAAGAACTCCTGAAAACCCAAAACAAAACCCTAAATCAATATCTAACCTACACGTAGGAGGGTGAAATCAGTCTATAAGCAACCACCTAGGGTTAGGGCTCACGAAAATTGGGGAAAACAATTGTTGGGGACACTTAAACCCTAGTTCAAACCCTAAAATCGAAACTACACAGTAGGGGGGTTCCCTAATGGCCAATAATCGACAAAAAACAGAATTAAAAGAATTAAAATTAGGATTTTACCTATAGAGATGGGTTCTCCAATGGAAGTTCTTCTTTCCCAAGGCTTTTTGACCCAAGTTCCTTGCTTTCCTTGCTTTGGAGGAGGAGAATGGGATCCCTAGGGTTTGATATCGAATTTGGGGTGGAGAACAAGTGGTTTTTCTTATGGAGGCTAGGGTTTCTTCTTTCTACGTGAAGAATGGCTTTGAGAGAGGCTTCCCTTTCATATTAAAACCAAGTTAGGGTTTCTAATGCATAGTTTTAGGTTAAACCCCTAGGTTAGGTCACGTAGAACCTAATCAACTAAGGTTTAGTCCGTCCAGGGTTTGAGGTTCAAACCTAAAAATTTAAATTCTAGGGTTTCTCTAGAATTGGTTTTCAATTTAGGGTTTAGTCATTAGGGTTTGTCCTAATGAGATCTAGGGTTCGACCTAATAAAAAAAAAATCACTAACAACATATAAATAGTCTTAAAACTCAGCAAATTAATTTAATACATAATTATTCAAAATAGTGAAATTACACAAATGCCCTTATCTGGAAATGTGGTAGTGACAATAAGGATTAGATGAAAATTAGGATATATATATATATATATATATATATATATATGTGTGTGTGTGTGTGTGTGTGTGTGTGAGAGAGAGAGAAAGAGAGAGAGAGAGTGTTTGTGTCCTTTCCACCGGGTTTGGAACTTCCAAACGGGGGATTCGAACCGTGTCCATCCCCACAGGAGCCCCGCATCATAACCAACATGACACGATTACGTTGCACATAAAATAAAATTTTCTAAAATTATAATAAATTATTTTAAATATTTTAATTATAATTTATTATGGATATATTTTTATTCTTTATAAAAAGTCTTGAAAAGTCTAACCGTCTAAGTTGTACGTATATCATCACGTAATTAAAATTTAAAAAATAAATATAATTTAACTAATTATTTAACTACATAATTTTATATAATTATAATTAAACACTTCTTCTATAACATATGGTTAAGGTGGAAGGTATTCTTCTTGGTTGGTCAAGTTCGATTCTCCATGACATAATTTATAACAAATTCAATTTTTTAACAAATATTTTTACGTAGTATTAATTTTTTAAATCAATGTTGAGGGTTTACAAACGTCTTAGACGGCTCACTTTTGAGCCATTTTGAAGCCTCATTATAAGAGTATATATATATATATATATATAGGGGTAAACGGGATATGAGTCATAGGCTTATATTCTTATATGAGTCATGCACTAGTGGAACAATAGGAACGGATTCCTATATCCCATGTGCCCTAGTATACTCGATTCCTATTGGTCTATATGTGCATTCGCTCGTGTAGGAATATGAGCCTATGGCTCATATCCCTTTATATATATATATATATATATATATATATATATACTAGGTATATATATACTAGGTGGTGTAGCCCGTTCCGTGGTAGAGCTTAAGGCGCGGGTTGGCCACATAAAGTATATATATATATATATATATATATATATATATATATATATATATATATATATATATATATATATATATATCCCATTAAAATCTCTATTGATTCATTTAGATTTTTCATTAATTTTTATTTAGAATTTATCTTTTAACTTATTAATTGATTCTTAGTTGCACTAAATACCAAATAATTACTTATCACTAATTAATTTAAGATGCTTACTTTATTTATTTATTTATTTATTTGATTAATACTTTTAGATATTTGAAATTTCTTTAAAAATATTTCTAAAAAAATAATAAAATAAAAATTTAGGGAAGGGGGTTTACACAGGCACATGGCGAGATCCGATGCATAGTAGGGTCTACCGCATGGCATATTCGGACACATAGCACAGAGCGCATATGCGAAACAATCATACGCATAACATCCATGTGCCTAGAATGTCTAGGCGAATAGCGTGCATCCTGTGGAGGGTCTGCGATAAGGGATTCTTGCCGCATAGCATCCCTGTCACATAGCTCCCCGCCGCGTAGGACTTCATCGTCTCAGAACAACAGACTCCACCATGAAAAAGCTTCAAACTTGTTTTATTCATATTTTTTTTATTTTAACTCTAAATCAAGTGAAACAAAAGTCAAAATCACACGAAATTCAATTATCTACAACATAGAATAACTAGTTTTCATAAATACTAAGTTTTTGGAGATCATTATCATGAAATACCATAAAATTTTGACTTTGAAACTTAGATCTACTCCAAAATATCTATCAAAACCAAAAATACCAAGTACTAATGATGTAGAGTATCATAATATACACATTATAGACTAATAATATGCAAAAATAAAATCAAAGAAATAAAATATGCAATATTTTTTCATTTGTGCAAGATGTACTCGCCTAGCTCCAAGAAGAAGAATGAGAATGAAAGTGAAGAATGAGGAAAGATAGAGAAAGAAAATGATTTAAATAAGGTAGGGGTGGGATGCTAGCCATTGGATCAAGTCATGAATCATTTCAAGCAATTCTAGCCACACAAATGAACTATGAACCAAAGCTAAAAGGAAAACATGGGTCTAGTCTTAGAGTTACCTAACAGCCATGCCAGCAAGCTATATACGCACTAATACATATATTGTGGACGGAGAGTGACAAAATATATTGTAGCAAATATTTTGAGATAAAAGTTTGTAGGAATGCTATCCATTACAAGCAAAGTTCTATAAGAATTAGAAGAAATGAGTATCAAATTTTGAGTTCGAATCCAGGAGAATAAATGGCTAAACTTTAACTAAAGCCGAGCTTGCAAAGAAAATAGACCACGTAAAATGATAACCTATTCCTTCAGAAGATGTTGATTTCAGCAGGAAAGATAATCGAGTTTGCAAAGTACGAAATGAAAGTTTATGCATTCCTAAAGATGAAAAGTTTAAGAAGGAAATATTAACAAAAGAACATCATATGAGGTATTCTTTATATCCAAGAAGTATGGTGATGTATAAGGATTCGCGTCACAATCTTTTGGTGGCATAGTATGAAGAAGGATGTAGCTCTCTTCGTGTCACAATATGACTGGTTAAAGAGTAAAAGAAGAGCATGAAAGGCCTAATGGGGAGATACAAAACCTCAACATCCTAAAGTAGAAGTGGGATCATATTGCGATAGATTTCACAGTGGGCTTGGCAAAGATGCAATAAAAAAATATTGCATTTGGGTCATTGTTGATCAATTTGCTAAGTTGACTCAATTTATTGCAATCGAAGTGACATGGAGTATTGATAAATTAGTGCATATTTATATGGAAGAGATTATTTAATTGCACAGAGTTCCAGCATCAATAGTTTCAAACTAGGATGGAAGATTATTATCGTATTTCTATAATAGTCTTTAGTCTATGATGGAAACAAAGTTAAATTTTAGTTTTGTATATCATCCTTAAACTGATGGCTAGATGGATGAATCGGATTCTTGAAGGTATGTTATGGCTTTGTACGATAGATTTAAAGACAAGTTAGGATACCCACTTACCGTTGGTGGAATTTACATACTATAATAGTTATCAACCTAGTATTCAAATGGCCCCATATGAGGCACTTTACTGAAGAAAATGTTGGTCACCGATATGTTAGGATAAAGTTTGTGAACGATAAGTACTTAGACCAAAACTTGTAGAATAGGACATCGAGAAGGTCTACATAATTATAGAGAGGCTTCATATTGCACAAAGTCAACATAAGAGTTATACTGATAATCATAGATGACCATTGGAATTTATGGAGAAAGACCATGTATTTTAAATGTGACCCCTATGCAAGGTGTGATGAGATTCGATGTCAAGGGCAATCTATGACCTAGATTTGTTGGAACTTTCGAGATGTAGCTTATCAAATTACACTACCACCAGCATTGGCTGAAGTGTATGATATTTTCTATGTATCTTAACTTCAGAAATACGTGTATAATCTAATTCATTTAGTGTATTTTGATCATCTAGAGCTGCAAGCGGATTTCTCATATCTGGAGGAACCTGTTCAGATCCTAGACAGAAAAGAGAAAGTTTCGCGAAATTGATGTATGACTTTGGTTCGTGTTCTTTAGCAAAACAATTCAATCGAAGAATCAACGTGGGAACTTGAGGTAAAAGTAAACTAGAAATACCCTTCCTTATTTATTTATTTTAAGGTAGGATTTTTTGTTTTCAGTTTCAAGGAAGAAAATTTCTTAGTAGTATATTATAAGTACCCCACTCCGGGTGGCACACTATATATGGTCTTATGGCTAGTTTGACTCAGTTGAAACTAAATATTGGGAACCATTGGACATGTAATCGATCCGAATGAATGTATAGAAAGCCTTCCCTATTCATGAATTGACTTCTTAGAATGAATTTAAAGTACAATAGATTGTGTCTTGGTAAACGAACTCAATATAAGACTCTTTCCATACTTTTATTAAAGTTTTTATTGGTTATTTTTACTGCTTGGCTTTAATGAATGCGCTTTCGTGTTATTTTCGATGATTATTGTTATTCACCATTTTCATTGATTTTTGTATCTATTTTGAGAATTCTAAGAGAAATGAATGATAAAATAAGCGTATTGATTCGATATTGGTGCCACTATAGGAGGACGTGTAACTGATGTTTGATCATTGCGAAGTAATTCTCTTTCTCTCGACAAATTCTCAAACTAATAGGTCGTTCCTGCCCTTCTTTACTTTCCTTTATGCCTTAACAAAACTTGTTATCTTGCAAATACTTATATCGCTAATGCCCAGTAAAAGTAACAGATTAAAGAAAACCACGTGTATGTTATAACTCTTAGAAATTAAAATAATGAATAACTGTAACTATTAGTTACATCTTTGTACGATATTTATGTAGTAAGAGCTTTATAAGGGAAGCAGATAATTGTGGTTTTCCACAGAGGGACTATTCGGAGGTTGTATGGTACCAGGAAATAGTCAGAATGGTTCGGGGCTAATCGGTCACCAATCAAAATAAGACTGTAAGTAGAATGAGATACCGCGAGACTAAACTATTCTACAAGTAGAGGAATTTCATTACTTTATTTCATCTTTTGTACCATACATATGTTTTAATAATTAAAATGTCCATACCTTTGCATAGTCAAGGATAACTTGTACACCATATAAAAATGGACATGTGATACAATTATTCATTATTGACATGGATATCATGTCAGATATAAGAGACTCTATATAGATATAATACTCATACTTAAATAATAGGATTTAATAAAAAATATTAGGTCGATTATTATAACTTGCCAGCTCTCAAGCCTTCTTCTAAAATATCTCGACATCCTCCGTTACGATAATTCAATTCTTTGATTACATTTTGACCTTCTTACATGCCTCCACCATCTAAATCTTCATCCAAATAATAAGAAATACCTTGATAAAGTAATAAGTTATTACTTAATTAGTAAATTAATGTTTAAAATATTATTAATTATTTAATATTCGCTAATTTAGTATATTTTCCTTCGTTTAATGCTATTAGTTGATAGAGGTTTAACTATAATATTTAGAAAACAAATTCCCAAGACAATATTACCTTGTTGCATTTTTAGGATGTTAATTGATAATTTTCCTTTCTACCATAGAGAAAAGTGTTATGGGAGAACTCCATCTATACAACAAGAAAAAAAACAAAAATTTTTGTAGAAAGCATTACAATTATGAGAAATTGGGTTGAAGGCACATAGTTTGCTAAAATTATAACACGCCCAACCCTTAGACATTTTCCAAATAAACACTCTACCATTTGGCATTTTCCAAACCAATGTTCTAACATTAAACGTTTCTCTTGAGGCGCTTGGTTTATGGAGAGATTAACAAATAAAAATGGGATATCAACCAAAATGCCCTACCATTGGGCATTTTTACACAAAAAAATTCCTATGTTTAGGCATATTTGTCGACAAAATGCTAACCACTAGGCTTTTCGTGTGTAAATCAACATCCAATTGTAGGATGTTTCTTTGGCTTTTTATTTTTATATTTTTTTAATTATCTAACAGATGGATATCAACGGTATATTTGCAACTAATAGATTGTTCAGCTATTTATGGGTGTATGGTTTCTTTCTCCTACTATCTCTCTCCTCCACTACTTATATTCAGAAGATATGCAAACTCTCTCCTACAGCTCTCTGAACTCTAAACTCACTACCACCTATAATTATTCAAAAATTCGGTCTCCAAAACCAATTTTCTCTACAAACTCTCTATATCCTACAAACTCTCTATATCCATTAGCATCATCCCACGGAGTCTACTCCAGACGTTGGGAATTTCTATGCATAGACTGGCAGCAACCAACACTACCATTAGTGGATTTAATACTCGAAGAAGTTACCCTTTGGGAAAGATATGCCTGAAATGCCAGATTGGTGACTTACGGACAAAAGTTACATGTTACGTCATAGACGTAGATGTATCCGACGATGTCTTACTGGGACGACCATGGATACATGAATACATGATTGTCCCTTCAACTCTGCACAAGTGCCTAAAATATGTTGACTATGATGGTATCGTCAAGACAGAGTTCGCTGATGTCGATCCCTTTAGAGGGGTCGAGGCCTATTACTCTGACTCGATCTTATACAAACAAAGTCAAGAAAACAAAAGAAGGAATGAAGTGGATGATGAAGCAGAACCAGGCATAACATCGGATGGGCCTCTAACAATCTGTCTCAAGGGACGTGCTCATAACACAACCCCACCCCTCGTGGTAAAGATCTAGAGAAAGGCACCAGAACCTCTGACCGTACGACTGCGAAGACCCATCCAATCAAAAAAGAAAGATCCGACACGGGCTCTTGCCCCTGAACCCCTGGTTGTTAAACTCCGGAGGAGGACTCCTAAGCCGCCACTCACATTGAAAGCAAATTCTGAGAAAGACCAGTTGGGGGAATACATAGCTGCTCACGCTGATACTCCCTCCCTTGATGATGTAATTCCGGTAGACAAAATATCTTATTTCATGAATAAATGGTTGTTTTTGAATTACTTTGATGTAGCACATCTAAGTATAATGTACTCTTTAGAACAAGGCATAGGGTTACAACTACATATGAAAATGACCACCACCTATGCCGTAAATCAGATACATCCAAGTCAAAATGCCTACTTTATAGTTCTGGCTACGAGGAGGGGTGAAAAATCCATCATCTTCGGAAGGGTCGAGCGCCCTAGAGATCTTCCCACACAAGTGCCTGAACCTGGAGGCGGTAAAACATCGATATACCTCTACAGTCTACAAGTCAAGCATATCATCTAAAACATGGGCTATGACTTAAAAAGCAACAAATGTTTGAATTACGGTAAAGGCCTGCGTCTGCCTTTGCTCCTCCTCACCCTTGCGAGAAAATCTGAGGCCTACTACCAGTGAACTCTTCATGGCCTAGGGTATTTCTTACCGCCAACAACTCCCGAAGGATCAGAAGAAGAAGATGAATTGCATTATCATTCATCTGAATCCTCAGCATAGGACTCCGATTTAAGTATCGGAGATATATTTAAACAAACGTTGACTAGCTACATGGTGTCCGTTCACTCAGAGGAAGATGACGAACAAGCACCTGAACTCTTAGAAGTAGAGCCATGGGCCAAATGACTTGATTCACAATTGGAGTGGTGGGTTGAATAACGAGAACCTCCTACCGAAGATGAAGTCATTCAAGTAGACCTGGACGATAAATCCTTCCCTAAGCCTATCTTAATCAGCAAAAGTCTGTCCAACGAAGTTCATAGGCCCTGATTCAACTCGTAAGGAAATATATTGATATTTTTGCTGGGAACTATGAAGATATGCCAGGATTGGACCCCCAGATCGCAGAACATTAACTCAACATCTTGCCAAATGTTAAGCCAATAAAACAGCAACAAAGACGCTTCCGTCCAGACATCATGAACGCTAGCGGCTTCATCTGCGAAGAGCAACATCCGAACTAGATAGCCAACATCGTGTATGTCGCCAAAAAGAACGACAAGATTCGAATATGCACCATGCTTACTCACTCATGGAGCCATATTTCAATAATATAGAAGAGTATAACGCCCTCGTCATTGGGCTCAAACTCGCCAAGCAAGCAGGAGTGGACTACTTGGAGACTTACGGTTTCTCCAAGATGATAGTCAGTCAGGTCCGGGATGAATATGAATTTCGAAATAAGGACTCGATTCCCTACCATCAGGCCGCACTCAGCTTAATCTCCACCTTCGAAGGGTTCTTCATAGAGCATATGCCCCAGCTATAAAACATTGAGGCCGATGCCCTATTTGGCCTTACAGACTCATTGGCAGTTCCCATAGGAACGTATCTATTAATCATGGTTGTTGGTCAAGAATTGATCTATCCAAAAAATAACCTCAGTACATCTTTGAGCTATTCGGTGGTGACAGCCATCAACATACAAGACTGGAGACTCCCTTTCATAGACTTCGCAGTCTATGGGATTCTTTCCGAAGACCTGAAGGAAGCCACTTCCCTTAGGCGATGCTCCCTCCGGTTCTACTATGATACGGCTACCAAAATTTTATTCTCAATCATATGATGGGCTTCTGTTATAATTCTTATCAGACATAAAAGCAAAGCAGGCTCTTCGTGAAGCCCATTACGACATTTGCGGTACTCACCAACCCTGTCCTAAACTACAGGATTGCCTCCTGAGTGTAGGATATTATTGACCGATAATTATAGCAGATAATGTCTATTATGCTCAATAATACAATATTTGTCAGATCCACGCAGACTTTGTCCACCAGCTCTTCGAATTTCTACACCCAACGGTAGCATCTTGGGCATTTGAAGCCTGGGGAATGGACATTATTGGACCAATCACTCTGCCTTCGTCTACGGGATACTAGTTTATCCTGGCTATCATAGACTACTTCTCAAAATAGGTGGAAGCTATTCAATTCGCTGAAGTAAAGACATCAAACATGATCAGTTTCATCAAACATCACGTCATCTATCGCTTTGGATTACCTCAGAGAATTATCTACGATAATGGTCAACAGTTTGCAAGCCACACTTTTTACCGATTTTCTAACAAAAATTGAATCCAGAATGTTACTTCCACCGCCTACAACCCAGCTGAAAATGGGTTGGTGGAGGCATTCAATAAGACAATCATTAAGCTACTCAAGAAATTTATTTCTTTTAACAAGCACGACTAGAATGAGAAACGAGGTGAATATCTCTAGTCCTACGAAACAACGGTCCAGACAGCAACCGGAAGCACGCCGTTCTCCCTAGTCTACGGGAGTGAGTCCGTCCTCCCTCCAGTGGTCCAAATCCTCTCACTCTGGGTGGACCTTTCCAACAAGTTGACAGATGACGACAACCACCGTCGACGGCTACAAGAATTAAAAGCACTTGACGAGAAATGTCTATTAGATCAACAAGCATTAAGCTGTACCAAGCACGTTTCTCCGGAGCCTTCAACAAATGGATCAAGGAGAGGATATTCCAAGTGGGTGACCTCGTCCTCACAGTAAGAAGGCCTATGGTTATAACGCACAAGACAACCGGGAAATTCTAGGCCAAATGGAAAGGCTCTTTCATTATGGAAACGGTCTACTCCATCAGCGCTTACTAGTTTGCAAAACCCATTGGAGACTTTATTATAATGCATATCAACGACAAGTTCCTCAATAAATACTATTTCTAAATTAGAATAGTCTTCCCCCTATCCCCAACAGAACATTCAAAATATACGGTGTTTGTACTCCCCCTGTTCGTCCTCTGTTATTTGTATTTTGACATCCCTAATATACAACAGATAATAGATCCTCTCAAAGTTCCCCAATGGATCAATCCTCAGGCCTACCAAAGCACATCCTTTGGGACCACCTAATGTTACCCCTAACAGAATTTTTGCTATGTCCATATTACCTCTGAGTAAACTTTTTAGTTTTGACTATCGATTGTCACGTACATCATACCTCTGATATCTACCATTATCTAAACTTATCATCTGTAGTTAACCCCAAGTATGCCAGCGGTGATAAGACCACAGAGCCTATCACGTCTATATCACCTATGATAGGGTTTCGTTTCAAACTTATTATTCTCACCCAAGTGCGCCGTGAATAATAAGGTCCACCAAAATCTCCCAGTGGGATGCCCTTAATAAACTATAATATCGTGCTACGTCAATATTATCTCTAGTACAATATCCAAGTTCGTACAATTGCAATAAAAAGGAAGCTTTTATTTCATTCGCATAAAGAAAACAGAAAGCAAACAACACTGAGGGCCTACTAATGCCCCAATTTGAACAACTAATGAAACACAAGAAAAGAACAGAAATAAAGGACAGAACCAAAAATGCTAAGTGTCGGTACACACCTCTTCTCTTCGTCCCTGAAGCTTGGTGATGGTATAACTTAGGCGCATCTTCACCCGCTGTTCGGCTTCTTAAGCAAGGATAGCAGGATCTTCAAAACGATAGTAAGTCTGGTGGTTGTCCTCTAACTTCTTTAACGTGCCCACTATGACGACATATGACTTCACACGGTATCAAATTCTCTATTAATGTCCTCTCGTTCCTGATGGGCCTCATCTAGGTCTTCCTCCAAGATCTTAAGATTAGCCAGGAGCTACACGATTTGTTTCTTAATCTCAGTCATTGTATGGGCCACATTGTCTTTCTGAGTCAGGCAGGACGCCCCACGAATGCTTAACTCAGTTTGTTGGCATTCCATCTTCTTGAGTTCTTCTACTAGACCCGTCTTTGTCTTCTCATAGGCGGCCTTCACTTGTTCTATGGAGTCTGAGAGGTGTTCATGCTCCTCAGCCACCATCGCAGCTATGTCAACTTGTTGTGCCTGTTGTAGCTCGTTCAAACGTTGTTCTACTTCAGTCAACTTCTGAAATAATAAGTCAGTTGTCTGCTCAAAACCTGGAAAGGCCTTCAAAATCTCTATCTCACCCAAAGCACCTTGCTTAGACCAAGTAAAAGCTTTCCATCACTTTAGCATATTTTGAACCACTTGCTTTAGTAATATGTGGAAGCCCTGAAGAATGACCTTAGAAGAAGCTTCTACCCCAGCTTCAGTCAAAGGCGTCAACGGAACCGAAATCGAAAGGACTACATACGATGGAGAAACCTGAACAACCAGAGGAACCGAGGGGATATCATTCGATGATTTAGGTGGCGGAATAGCAGTTGCAAGACGGCGAGTTACTTTCGTAGAAGCCAAATCCTTCCCCGTTGAAAAAAGTGTCTGGACGGTAGGTAAATTGGCTATCTTGGCATTGTGTCTGGATGGTGTAGAAGCATAAAAAATACGCTGTAGAGTTATACGCAGTATTTCAGGGCTAGGCGACGTAAAACATGACTTCAGAGCCATCGGCGTACAACAGGGCTTCATCGCTAGTACAACGTAAAATATAAGCTCCAGGATAATCTGCGTAATACAGTATTTCTAGGCTGCTTCGGCGTAAAAAGGTTGTTACATCGCCACTTTGGCGTAAAACCTACTCGCTTTTAATACGGTGGAAAGTTGTACGGGGAACTCTTCGTATTCCTCGAATGAACCTGTCAGATCATGCAGTAAACCTGACTCCTGACAAAGAGTACTGCACAACTATCTAGACGACGACTGTAATGATGGTGCGGTACAGAGACCCAAACCGTCGTTTAGTGATATTTCGTTGATACAAATTGCTTTTTACGCTTTCAAGGAAATATGCTGCCTAGTTTTATACAGGCAGATGTGAGCTTTTACGCTCAACAGAAGACAAAATAAACTGCCACGTCAAAAGCTGCTCTTCGTACAGAGCTCGAGGCACGTCTCTGCATTTAATGTGCAGAATGGGGGCAGATATCTACATTTAATGCACGAGATTTGGTTCTATTTTCAAAGACTGGGTGAGTCATGATTACGGCTAATACGTCCACATCATCACCTCTGCATATTACTGTTTGATAATAAACGGAAGAAATAAAACTAGGTTTATACAAAACCCTTTCTTAGGTTTACAAACAAGAAGTACTGTTAATCCTATACGAGGATGTTAAGTACAAATTTTAATCTGGGTAAATATTGCTATAGGAGTCTGATCTGCAGTCGATCACTTTGTCCCTTGGACCACACGATAATGAAGAAGTGCTGTAGAAGAAGGAGATACTTCAGAGATTGCAAGAGGGAGTGGATGCTCGATGCCAAAATCGTCGATCGCTACTCTCTGTCTGAGCTCTTCTCTCTCTGTTCTTCGATTTCTTTGATCTTTTTCCGACCTTTGTTCGACCTTGGACCTCCGTGGACGGAGGTCTCTATTTATAGGGTTTAGTGACAGTAACCGTCCAGTCGGCGTAGAAGCCGGACAGTGGAGAGTGTGGCACTTTTTACGCGATAGTTATAATAACTGCCACCCACGTATAAATGATCTTCTGACTCTGCGTGTGACGCGTGTCCCATCATGAGATAATGCGTATAATTGCTGCGAATATTACGGCATGCGAGCCACGTAGGTAACTGCCCCTTGCGTAGAAAAGGTTGGCATAGAAGCCAATAACTGTCACCATGGCATAGAAGCCAAATAGTTGTCAGGTTGGCGTAGAAGCCTGATGCTGCATGGATAGGTAGCTAGCGTAAAAGATAGCTGACCCTCCTTCTTTGACTGAGGCCTTGAGCGTATTCTGGACCAAATAGCCTTATCACGCACAAATGCAAATATAGCCTGAGTTGGCATATTTCAAGGAGATAGCATACAGTGTGCTCCTTATAGCTGAAAATAACCCGAAGGCGTATTTCAAGGAGATATCATACAACGTGCTCCTATAGCTGAAAATAGCCTGATGGCGTAATATGCAGAGGTGATAATGTGGACGTATTAGCTGTAATTATGGCTCACCCAGTCTTTGAAAAATAGAATCAAATCTCGTGCATTTAATGCAGAGATCTGTCACCATTCTGAGCATTAAATGCAGAGACGTGCCTCGAGCTCTATACGAAGATCTACCACCATTCTGAGCATTCAATGTAGAGACGTACCTCGAGCTCTGTACGAGGTTCATTTTGTCTTCTGCTGAGCGTAAAAGCTCACATCTGCCTGTGTAAAACCAGGTAGCGTATTCCCTTGTATGCGTAAAAGCACTTTTGTATCAGGGAAACATCACTAAACGAAGGTTTGGGTCTCTGTGCCACACCATCATTACAGTCGTCGTCTGGATAGCTGTGCAGTACTCATTGTCAGGAGTCAGGTTCACTGCATGATCTGACAGATTCATTCAAAGAATACAAAGCGTTCCTCGTACACTTTCATGCTGCATTAAAAGCGGATGAGTTTTACGCGATAAAGGCGGTATAATACCCTTTTTACGCTGAAGCAGCCTGGAAATACTGTATTACGCGGATTGTCCTGGGGCTAATATTTTATGCTGTACTAGCGATGAAGTCCTGTTGTACGCCGATGGCTCTGAAGTCATATTTTATGCCGCCCAGCACTAAAATACTGCTATAACTCTACAGCGTATTTTTCATGCTTCTATAATTACGCCATCAGGATATAAGGAGTACGCCGTTGCTATCTCCTCGGAATACGCCAACTCAGGCTATTTGGTCCAGAATACACTCAAGACCTCAGTCAAGGAAGGAGGATCGGCTATCTTTTATGCTAGCTACCTATCCATGCAGCATCAGGCTTCTACGCCTACAAGGCTTCTACGCCTACAAGGCTTCTATGCCTATTTGGCTTCTATGCCAACTCGACAACCACTTGGCTTCTACGCCAACTTGACAACTATTTGGCTTCTACGCCATGGTGACAGTTATTGGCTTATACGCCAACCTTTTCTACCCAAGGGGCAGTTACCTACGTAGCTTGTATGCCATGATTTTTGTAGCAGTTATACGCATTATCTCATCATGGGACACGCGTCACACGCAGATTAAAAAGATCATCTATACGTGGGTGGCAGTTATTATAACCGTCGCATAAAAAGTATCATACTCTCCATTGTCCGACTTCTACGTCGACTGGACGATTACTGTCACTAAAAACCTATAAATAGAGATCTCTATTGATAGAGGTCCGAGGTCACAAATTCCAGGGTCGAAGAATTAAGATCGAAGATTGATCTTTGAGAGAGAAGAATCCAGAACATAGACAGAGAGTAGTGATCGACGATTTTTGCATCAAGCATCCACCCCCCTTTGCAATCTTTGAAGCTTCTTCTTCTTCTACAGCACTTCTTCATCATCGTGTGGTCCAAGGGACAAAGTGATCGACCGCAGATCAGACTCCTATAGCAATATTTACCCAGATTAAATTTTGTACTTAACATCCTCGCATAGGATTAATAGTTCTTCTTGTTTGTAAACCTAAGAAAGGATTTCGTATAAACCTATTTTTATTTCTTCCGTTTATTATCAAGCACAAGATGGCGACTCTGCTGGGGATCTCTTTCTCATCTTACAAGAAAGCAATTGCTCAACACAATGCAGTATCAGTAGGATCAATGAAGAAGTCCTTGGTCCTCCAGTTTGACCAATCCGCCTACGAAGATATGCTTCGAGTAGGGGGTAGCTCCCACTCTCTCTCTGTCCAAGACAACAAGAAATTGCGTAAGGTCTGGATGCCCCAGACATCCCCTACCATTCCAGTCGATTCTCTAGTTTCTCCGACCAACAAGGTTGTAGCTTCGCAACCTCCGTGCCTCACGCTTAAAACCCTGTCTCCCGTTTGTGATGTGGCAGACAAAATTTCTCGCAATGCCCCAGTGCTAGTCCAGAAGTCTACTCTGAGCCTCGCGCATAAAACCCTGTCTCCCGTTTGGGACGTGGCAGACAAAACTTCTGGCAATGCCCCAGTGCTAGTCCAGAAGTCTACTCCACGCTCTGCGCGTAAAACTCTGTCTTCCGTCTGTGACGTGGCAGACAAAATTTCCGATAATGCCTCAGCGCCAAATCAGAAATTCCAAACGAGCTCTGCACGTAAAAATGCATCTGTCCTCCGCAGAAAAGTAGATAGTCCCTGCAATCTACGCAAGGAAAAACAAGTAGCGGACTTCTCAACCTCTCGGCCTTTACGCCAGCAACAGAAGAATCTGCCCGCTCTCCAGATTACGCGAGAAGCTAATGGCCGATTGATGACCTCCTCGGTTTTATGCCAGCCTGAGAAGAGTTCCAAATTATGCCAGGTTAAGCCCCTCAGCTTAAAGAAAGCTCAGTTTGCGGAGAGACACACTCCTCAGGGATTATCTGCTACTCAGATGGATGAACTGCTGTATATAGGTGGCAGGGGAAAAGTTATGGTTCCCAATATCCGTATGCCAACTGATATAAACAAGAGGAATAAGCCTTCTTCTTCTTCTTCTTCTTCTTCTGTAAATTCTCCTGACTTGCGTGAATATCTGATCCAGAAGCGCAAGGATAGGGGATCTTCCAGCATGTCTATTATGCCTCCTAGGGAGCACTATTGTAATAGTCATAGGATTGTAGTTAATTATTGCTGTTCTGAAGCAAAATGGTCGGTTTTCGACCGGTTGAACTACTCTCTGTCTTTCCAGGAAGAAGAGCCTATATTTGCATCAGTGAACATGGCTTCACACGTTCCTAGAGGAAGGTCGAATTCAAGACGTCATCCCTCTAGAACTCCAAGCCAAAGGAGATTCAACAAACTCCTTGAGAACATTGAAGCTGGGGTGTTCCGAAATACCCGTTCGAGGTCACGACAACCGGCTTCGTATTCTTCTGATTCCGACACTCGGGATCGCCAGTTTCCCGAATCAGATGCTGAAAGTATAGAGTCATTCTCTACAGAGACCTATACTAGCCCTTCAATGATATCCAGAGAAATAGGGGTCTATGCCATTGAAGATGAACACGAAAAGTCTTCCTCATCAGGAAGTACTGAGCAACGCATCGTTGTGCTGGAGACATCTCTGAAAGAGATACAGTCCATGATAGAGAATATGCACTAGATGATGCTGACTCAACACACAGCTGCTATAGCTCAAGCATCGGTCCCTCCGACTCAGATACGTGTGGGGGTGGACTTACCACCATCCAACGCGAATCAGGAGCCTGCTCTAGATCAGGAGTCAGCAGCCCCTCCACTTCCTAACTCGAAGAATGTATTGCCTCCTATTGGAGTTGCAATACAACCAATCTCTCACTACTCCGCAGTCCCTCTACCGACTGAAGATCCGATGCAGGCAGTGCGGGAATTGAAAGCCCAATTTGATGCCTTAAAATATAAGGATTAACTAAAGAAATTAGGAATCAACCAGCCTTACCCAGCTATCTGGGATGAAGTCCCTTTCCCTCCTAAATAAAAATCACAGACTATGGTTTTGTTTGAGGGAAAGACATCACCGAGCCAGTACATGAACTACTTTAGTATGATGACGGTGTTATTGCAAGGGAATGACGCCCTTATCACTAGAGTGTTCAAAGGCTGTCTCTCGGGAGTGGCTTATCAGTGGTACCGTAGTCTTGCGGACAACTGCATTACTTCCTTTGAAGATTTCAAGACTTTGTTCTTCGCGCGATTCTACGAAGGAGGGATGGACATGTCTATGTCCTCTCTCATCGAAGTAAAGCAGAAGGAGAAAAAGAACGTTCACACTTTCATCGAACATTTTTGTCAAGCAACTTTGCAAATGCCTCCTGGAGTTCCAGACTCAACATTGGTGGACATTTGTAGGAAGAATCTTCTTCCAGTGTTCTTGGTATTCACAGGACCATATCAGTTCCATGATTGGTCCTCGTTCATCATCTCAGCGGTAGCCGCTGAAGACAACAGTCGGAAGGCGTGTGATAATGGAATTATGATATCTGCCTCTGATAGAGGCAAGAGGTCATCCTCCAACAGCGACCATCCTCGTTGTTCCAAAGGAAAAGAAGCTCTAACGATCAATACGTCTAGGCAAAAGACTGTGGAAACCATACAGACAAAACCTGGAACTTCCAGGCCCGGTATACTCTTTTGACGACGACGATATTCTGAGCATATTCGAGTGTCTCGTCAAAAGCGGCAAGATTACCCTCCCTGAGGTGAAGCAGCCGAATGAAGTCAGCAGTACCAATAACCCCAAGTACTATATTTTCCATAGGTACATACATCACCCCATAAAGGCGTATTATGTATTAAAGAGGAAAATCCAGGAGTTGAATGATGCTAAGGCCATCACTCTGCGCAACAGCGAGAAGACGGTCACAGCCAATATGATCTCTCTTCAATTTGGCAATCTGCCTCCTCAAGAAGTTTCGGATGGTATAGTACCTATTTTCTGGATAACGATGAACATCGTTAATCTCCCTCCAGCCAGGGGTCAAAATCATGACCTGGTACCCCTAACTACCCAGCGTGGCAAGATTATGTGGGTTCATCCAGATCTGGTGTCAGAGATCGAGGAAGAGACTCAAGTTGCTAAGGCTAAGTCTAAGAAGAACTCGAAGCGTAAACCATGTCATATGGTTGTGGTATCCACGATGTCAGAAGAAGAGGTTTTGGCTACTGGAACCCGTTCAGGGAAAGCCTACCTCAAGGACTATGGAGGAAGTCAGGAAGAAGCATCGGCAGACGCTTCAGCTACCAAGCCTTCAGAACCAGAACCTGCCATACCAGAGGCCGGTCCTTCGAGACCAACTTCGGCAGACAAGGGCCAAAACCTTGATAAACCTTTAAAGAATATACAAAACAAAGGTTTGGAGAAGCCATATAACTTCGATATCCTGGCCTACTTGGCTAATACACCAGCCAAATTGTCCATTTTTGAACTACTCAGGCTCTCTAAAGACACTCGTCAAGCCCTGAGTGAAGCATTAATGCAGGCGGATGCATACTTGACCAAGCTCAAGTCCCCTGATCAAGAACCTGTGGCATGTCCTCAATGCCATAATGTGATGGAGGTGGTCCCGAATATCACTTTCACCCAAGATAACATGCTGTTGAAACACAACAAGCATGACAGACCCCTCTATTACACCGGATATGTCAGTTCCATGGAGGTTGACCAGATTCACATAGACCCGGGATCACCGATCAGCATCATTCCTCATAGTCTGCTCAGACCGCTGAGGAGTTCTACTACCGAATTGGCTTACACCACCACTACAATCGTGGGCTTCAACGCCAGGAAAAGTAAGCTGTTGTAGAAGATTCATCTGAGGATCCAGATTGGCGACCTCAGATCAGTGGCTATATGTTATGTCATTGATTCAGAGGTGTCCTATAATATTCTGCTAGGCAGACCATGGATCCACGACCACAACATCGTTCCTTTGACTCTACATCAATGCTTCAAATATGTAGATGCCCAAGGAACACTACAAACGGAGTTTGCTGACCTTAACCCGTTCAAAGGAGTAGAATCCTACTACTCTAATGCCATGTTGTACACCCAAGACTACATGGAGGAGGTGTCAGGCAAAACAGAGAAGGAATCCCACCGGGAGCCAAAAAACCCTCGGCCGAGCAACCTCTGTCAATCAAGGTGAAAGGGTGAACTACTCGACCGAAAGTCATGGAACCTATGACTATCCACCTGAACAAAACCAAGTCAAAAAAAGGAGGTGATCCTCTAGTGATCACTTTGAATCAGAAGCCTCCACCTTTGGTCATCAACCTTCGGCGCAACAAGCAGCCGATTGATGTAAATACAACCAGGAATGTGGTTTCTGATGATAATAAAGATCCTCTTTTTCAGTACATTGACGCTCAAATTCTGAATCAGGAATCCTTTCCCCATAACGATATAGAACCTATAGCACAAAGATTCTTGAAAGCTATAGATTCCTATCATCCGTATGTGTGGAAAGTAGTATCACCATCTAATGTCATCACGACATATGGGCCACATGAGGAATATATCTTTATTTTCCCGCCTACTCACAGCAGTCAGTGTCCAATAGTCTTCGGTCGCATGCACAATAAACCGACTGTACCAAAAGATTCTCCTAATGATGATGCTGGTAAAATGCAGGTTCACAGATATAGCCCACAAGCTTTGAAGATTATGCAAAGTATGGGTTATGACTTGAAGTTGGAACCAGGCCTCAACTACGGGAGCGGCAGGCGAATGTCGTTGCACGGTGATCCCTACTGTCAACGAACTCGTTTTGGGTTAGGGTATACCACCTCCCTTGCAACTTCTGAGTCAAATAAGGATATCTCTTCCTCTTCTCAAGATGGCTCATCGTCCTCCAGCTCATCTGATGATCTCGAACGAGCATTATCAGTAAATATGGTATTGACAGATTCCCTCAAAGCAGACGAACAAAAATCTGAACCATTTGAGAATGACTCTTGGGCTCAGCAAATGGATACACAATGGAAACTCCGGTTCGAGCAGAGAGAACCTTCTACTGAAGATAAAGTTATCCAAATCGACGTTGGGGATGAACTTTCACCAAAGCCAATATTTATCAGTAATAATCTTTCCGAAGAAAAAAGAAAAGAAATAATCCAACTGATAAGAGAATATATCGACGTCTTTGCGTAGAATTATGATGATATGCCAGGACTTGATCCAAAAGTGGCTACTCATAAGCTCAATATATTGCCCAATTCGAAGCTTGTGAAGCAATATCAATGCCGGTTCCGTCCGGACAAGATGGATGCCATTGAAGCTAAAATCAAGAAGTTGATAGCCTGCGGCTTCATCCGGAAAGAACAATATCCCGAATAGGTCGCCAATGTTGTCCCAATCATGAAGAAAAGTAGAAAATTACGTATCTGCATCGATTACCGAGATCTGAACGCAGCCTGCCCCAAGGATGAGTTTTCTCTTTCCATTACAGACGTCATGATCGATAATACATGCGGTTTTGAACACATGTCTTTTATGGACGGATTTTCAGGATACAATCAAATCAAGATGCATTCTGAAGACAAGAAGCATACTGCCTTTCAGACACCATTGGGTGTATATTGCTATACGGTCATGCCCTTCGGACTAAAAAAATATCGGAGCTACGTACCAACGAGCTATGAGTAACATATTCCATGAACACCTACGCAAAACTGTAGAATGTTACGTAGACGATATAGCTGTAAAAAGTCATCGTAAGGATAATCACATCCAAGACCTGAAGACAGTGTTCGAGTTGATGCACCAACATTAACTCAAAATGAATCCTACAAAATCCTTTCTGGGTGTATCCAGTAGCAAATTTCTGGGATTTGTCATTACCTCCAAAGGCATTCAAGTGAACCCCGATAAAGTCAAGGCCATCTTAGAAATGTGACCACCCCATAATTTGAGAGAACTCAGGGGATTTCAAGGTCGTCTGGCTTATATCCGGAAATTCATATCCAAACTCTTGGGGAGATGTCAGCCTTTTTCTCGCCTCATGAAGAAAGGTGTATCCTTTGTATGGGACGAAGCCTGTCAGCAAGCATTTAATGATATCAAATGCTACCTCACTAATCCTCCAGTTCTGGTGCCTCCCGTCATAGGAAGACCATTCTTGCTGTATGTTTGAGCAATGGATCATTCTCTGGGAGCTCTCCTCGCACAGAAGAACGATGAGGGTCACGAACAGGCTATCTACTATTTAAGCAGGATGATGGTCGGAGCTGAACACCGGTACAATCCAGTAGAAAAAGAATGTTTGGCCCTAATATTCGCCATTCAGAAAATGCGACACTATGTCACAGGCCAGACTATTCATATCATCTCCAGGATCAAACCCCTTCGGGTATTGATGAACAAGCCAAGCATTCTTAATTCCTGACTCAGGACTTGGGCGATGTTATTAATACCGTATGATATGGTGTACGTCCCTCAGAAGTCCATCAAAGGCCAAGCATTGGCTGATTTCCTAGCTGCTTATCCAATTTTGGAAACCTCCAAGTTATACAAGGATATTCCCGACGAAGTTGCAGAATATAATTTCGCAAAGAAAAGTGATACATGGAAACTATTCTTCGATGGTGCCTCCAGGATAGGTCCCAGGGGAAACGTGGTTTCAGGAGTAAGAATTGTCCTAGTCACTCCCGATAAACTTGTCATCTATCGAGCATATTCTCTTAGCGAACCTTGCTCTAATAATATGGCAGAGTATAATGCTCTACTAATCGGGCTCCAAGTCGCTAAAAAATTGGACGTCGAATATCTGGAAGCATTTGACGATTCTCTACTGATCGTCAATCAAGTCAGAGGAATATATGAAGTCCGTAATCCAGACCTCATTTCTTATCACCAAGCAACGATCGAGATAACAATGACTTTTAAAGGGTTTTACCTAGAGCATGTACCTCGATCTCAGAATCTGGAAGCTGATGCCCTGGCTAGTCTAGCTGCAGATTTAGCTATTCCTATAAGAAAGCAGAATTCGGTGATCCTTCTTAACAGAAATTTATTCTGTGTAAAAAAACAACTTTCACATAGAACGCAACTACGCTGTAAACACAGATCTTCCAAAGAGAGACTGGAGAAGTCCCTTTATAGATTTTGTAGCATACAGAATCTTATCGGAGGATCCTAAAGAAGCAGTATCCATCAAAAGACGATCATTACGCTTCTATTTTGATGCGTCTTTACAATGTCTATATCGCCGGACTTATGATGGACTGCTATTACGATGTCTCTCCGGTGATGAAGCATAGCGGATTATCCGTGAAGCTCACGATGGCCTATGCGGAGCACATCAACCCGGTCCTAAACTACAGGATCGTATCAGGAGGATGGGCTATTACTGGCCTACTATGATCACAGATACAATAAAATATACAAGACAATGCAAAGCCTGCCAGGTACATATAAATTTTATACATCAACCTTCTGAATATTTACATCCTACGGTGTCATCCTGGCCTTTTGAAGCATGGGGTATGGATATCATTGGTCCTATTTACCCGTCTTCTTCCAAAGGTCATCAGTTCATATTAGCCATCACAGATTATTTCTCTAAATGTGCAGAAGCAGTCCCACTTGCTGAGGTGAAGACATCTAACGTGATCAGCTTCATTAAGCATCATATCATTTATCGCTTTGGGATTCCCCGAAGGATAATTTATGACAACGGGCCTCAATTCATCAGCCAAGCATTTTACCAATTTTGCGATAAAAATTGAATACAAAACGTGGCCTCTACAACATACAATCCTGCTGCTAATGGTTTGGCGAAAGCTTTCAACAAAACCATCATCAAACTCTTGAAGAAGTTTGTCTCTTCGAACAAAAGAGATTGGAATGAGAAGCTAGGAGAATGTCTTTGGGCCTACCGCACAACGTTACGAACACCGACGGGTTGTACCCCATTCTCATTGGTCTACAGGAGTAAAGTAGTTCTCTCCATCGAAATCCAAATTCTGTTACTCAGAATAGCAGTGGCTAATGAGTTGACTCGGGAAAAGAATGACCTATTAAGACTTCAAGAGCTAGAAGGATTAGATAAGAAATGCCTTCAAGCCCAACAGCGTATCACATTCTACCAGGCACGTATTTCCAGAGCTTTTAATCAAAAAGTAAAGAAAAGAGTGTTCAAAGTTGGCGAGCTAGTTCTAGCCGTGAAAAGGCCAATGATCATTACTCACAAGAGTAAGGATAAATTCTAGCCCAAATGGGAAGGCCCTTATGTGATCGAGACGACGTTCTCAAATGGCGCTTACAGATTAGCCAAGCCTAATAGAGACTTGTTAATGGCTCCTATCAACGGCAAATTCCTGAAAAGATACTATGCTTAATCTCCTTTGCTCAACGGAGTATGGTGAAGATCTCGTTCTGACAACACTACCTCCAAAAAATTAGTTGGACCATATTCTATCATGTCCATATAGCCTCTGAATAGATATGTCTAAACTAAGTTGGAACATCAAAACCTATCACGTCCATATTACCTCTGATAGTGTTTTGTGTACAAATTTTAGTTGGATCATATTCTATTATGTCCATATAACCTCTGAATAGATATGTCTAAACTAAGTTGGAACATCAAAACCTATCACGTCCATATTACCTCTGATAGTGTTTTGTGTACAAATTTTAGTTGGATCATATTCTATTATGTCCATATAACCTCTTAATAGATATGTCCAGCTGAAGCTTATCGAAAGTATATCACGTCCATATTACCTCTGATATCACTTTCACCCTAGCCTATCATTTATATTCCAAAATGATAGGTCCACCAAAGTCAGATAAAGCCTCTTTATTATCTCCAGAAAGAGCAAATTACATAGAAAAGCAAAAGCGTACATCATTTGGGAGGAGCCGTTAAGTCACGAATCTGTTGCACCAGAGTAACCATTCTCTCATCCCTAGAGCTCAAAATGCCGGCGCGATCCCACTCCAACCTTATGCCTCATTGTTCAAGGCAGATAGCTCGGACCGAGCATGTACAAAACCTGCGTGGATGACACCCACATGCGTCAGGTTCTGCTGAGCCGTCTTCATTCGATCCTTCAACACGTCGCGAGCTGTTGATAAAGAGAGAGCCTTCTCCTTGGCCTTAGCGAGGTCATCTTCCAATTTGCGGACCCTTGCTGCCTCTTCCTCATATTCGGCCTTGCACTGAGTCAGCTGGGAAATAACATACTCTAATATGGCACGCTCTTGATCCATCTTCTGCTGCTGTTCCTGGACGGATTTGTTCAGAGATTCCATTTGCCCAGCAAGCTCTGCAGTTAAGGAGTCATAACTAGCTTGAACGAGACCGTCAATGCTGCCTCGAGATAACTGCAAATAATCGTTAATAGGTTATTCCAAACCATTAACTATTTGCTCTAGCGCATCAGCTCTATCATTATCGTTGAAATATCTAATCTGCGCTATACTAAAATTAGAGGACGTCTTCAGAGCCTTGAAGTCTAGATTCTTCTCCAGCATCATCGATATCAGTGTTTTCAAAGTGGCATAAAAAATGCTTGAAAATGGCTCAACTAACATGGCAAGATTTAAATGGACGTCGGGAGTGGCTGCGATATCGGTAAATCCCCCTTCAGGAATGACTGCAGACGATGTTGCCATAGTCGTCGCTTCAGTAGAGGGCGCGGCAAAAGTAGAGGTACCGACAACGGCCGAAGTGGCTGGCGTACTCAAAGGAGGCATAGTCATAATGACAGGCTCATCCTTCTCTCGAGATGTCGAAACTGTTTCGGGCGAACCGGCACCCGAAAATATTTTCTCTTCAAAATCGGGCACCTCCGTGTCATCGACAGGGGAAGACATCTACGGGGAGGGAGCGACAGAGTCTTCATCTTCGTCAGAGAAAACTGATAGGATTTTGTCTCTTCCCGCAGACTTAGAAGAGGGCATCCTAAAACTTCCATGCATATCAAAATTGCGATGGAAGGTATTGATGGCCACATAAAACTGGGCGTACGAGTGGAGGATGCACAACTCCATGGAAAGAGAAGTCGCGGACACAGTAAAGGCCGCCCTAGTACAACCCATTATGAAGTACCGCCATCCTCTTGCTCCATCAATAAGTCCACCCCTGGACTTGAAGCTGGTGATGGCATTGCCCACATGCAATTGATCATACCCAAACTGCCTAGCAAACCCACTAGGCAGATAGGGCTCCAAGAAGCATTGGTCTTCACTTACGTACAATAAATAGGAAGGTCTAATACAGACCAACCAATAAAAAGCTTCAGAAGAAAGAACAGTCTTTCCTTCACCTGAGTCCTGAAGCCTGCTCCCCTGTTGATTGATATGTACAGTGGGAACGATACAAAAGAGCTTCCAACTGTGAGAAAAATTTAATGCCTGCCGACAGTCGACGACGTTGGTCACGTTCCAGGTGGAATTCTTGTAATTCAACAAGAAATTATTCCCCGAACTACTAGCAGAGCCGGGAGACATCACCCTGGGGTTATGAAGAATTAGCCATCCCATCAAATACAGGAACGGTAATTCTATCCTGGGAAAGCTGTCACGCCGTGTTTCATCGGCAAGCAGCCCATCAGTAATGGCCCTCAGGCCAGCTTGTATCCGGCATACCATGGCAGGGAGCAGGCCCAGTCTTGCCCCAAATACCAAACGTACTGCAGGCCATAAGGTGTTACGGTGAATGCGATCCGAAGATGCAATGCCAGGTACTACCAGTCGACGTAGCCATACAGAGAGGAAGCCAGCCAATTGAGCTTCCCTTGACAGAGGCCTGCGGCAATACCTCAAATAACTGTAGGCTTTAGTGCCTGCAGGATATTTCCCTATCCCTTCATTAAGAACCCGATCTGAAGCCCCAGCGTCTTCAATAAGGTCCTCGACTACTTGAGCATTAAGCACGCTCAGAAGGCTCAAAGGCCTATCCCTGTGTTGAAGCATAAAAAATACGCTGGAAGCTCTACGCAGCATATTGATGCAAAACAGCGTTAACAGAGGACTTCAGAGCCCTCAACGTGCAATCAGAGCTTCTCCGCCAAGCACAACGTGAAATATAGGCTCGAAGACCATCCACGTAGGCAGTATGTCCAGGCTGCTTCAGCGTAAACAGGGTACTTTATCGCCTTTATGGCGTAAAACTCATCCCCTTTCAATGCAGCATTGAAGTGTGCGAGGGACGCTTCGTTTTCCCTGCAATGGACCTGTCAGATCCTGCAATGAACCTGACGTCTCGACTTCTGACAAAGGGATACTGCTCGACTACCCAGGCGACGACTATAATGATGGCGCGGTACTGCAACCCAGACTGTCATTTACTGCCATTTCCCTTGCGTAAACCGCTTTTACGTACACAGAGGAATACGCTGCTTAGTTTTACACAGGCAAATGAGAGCCCCTTACGCTCCACAGAAGATAAACCGCCTGCCACGTCAAAAGCTGTACTCCATACGGGACTCGAGGCACGTCTCTGCATTTAATGCACAGGGCGGTGACAGGCCCTCAAGGCACATCTCTGCAATTAATGCACCGAATACTGACAGATGCCTGAGGCACGTCTCTGCGTTTGATGCACAGAAGGGTGGCAGACCTTCAAAATACGTCTCTGCATTTAATGCGCAGGATGATGGCGGATCTCCCCATTTAATTCAAGAGATTTGATTAAATGTCACCGAACCGTCGTTTAGTGACATCCCCTTTGCGAGAGCTGCTCCTACGCATACAAGGGAATACGCTGCCTAGTTTTATACAGGCAAACATGAGCTACTTACGCTCCGTAGAAGATGAACGGACTGCCACGACTGTGGTTACTCTTCGCACAGGGTTCAAGGTGCGTATCTGCATTTAATGCGAGGAATGATGGAAAATCTTAAAGACAAGCATCTGGATTTAATGCACAGAATTGGGGCAGATCTCTGCATTTAATGCAAGAGATCTGATTATCTCTAAGAGCCATAATTCTGGCAAAAACGTTCACATCATCACTCTGGCATGTTACGCAGTGGCTTCTACGCCCATTCAGCTTCGGTGCCTGCTCGGCTTCTATGCCCATTCAGCTTCGGTGCCTGCTCGGCTTCTACGCCCACTCGGCCTTTATGACCACTCGGCTTCTACAACTATTCGGCTTCCATGCCGGTTTGATGACTATTTGGCTTCTATGCCATGGTGACAGACATTGGCTTCTATGCCAACCTCTTCTACACGAGGGATACCTACCTACGTGGCTTTTATGCCGTGATCTTCGTAGCGATTATACGCGTTTTGTCCCTTAGTTGGACCCACGTCACACGCTCATTCAAAGGATCATCTATACGCAGGCTTTGGTTATTTTAACCGTTGTGTAAAAGGGTGCTGTACTTTCCACTTCTCGATTTTTACACCGATTGAGTGGTCACTGTCACTAAAAACTCTATAAATAAAGACCTCTATCAACAGAGGACAAAAGAGGACAAAAGGTCGAACAATCAGAAATAGGTCAACAAATCGGAGAAAAAGAGGAGAGAGAGAGAAGAGTCCAAAGCTCAGGCAAAGAGAAGGGATCGACGACTTTGGCATCTGGCATCCACCCTCTTTAGCAACCCTCAAAGCTGCTACCTGTCTTCCAGGGTACTTCTTCAATATCGTGTGGTCCAAGGGCTAAAGTGATCGACTACAGATCAGACACCTATAGCAATATTCACCCAGATTAAATAAATTGTACTTAGACATCCTCGTGTAGGATCCAATTTGTACAATCTTGTTTGTAAACATAAAAGAAGGGCAGGTCTTTGTACAAGACCTCATTTTCCGCATTTCATCAAATCTTTTCTCGTTTATATTATCCAAAATAAGATGGCGACTTTGCAGGGGACGTCTTTCTCTTCTGATGAGGAAGCTATTGCTCAACACGATACGGTATCCGTGGGATCCGTAAAGAAGACACTGGTCGTCCAGTTCGACCAATCTGCCTACGAAGATATGCTCTGGACAAAGAGCAGCTCTCACTCTCTCTCTCACCAAAACAACAGGAAGCTGCGTAAGGTCTGGATGCCCAAGACATCCTCTACCATTCCTGTGGACTCTCCGATCTCTTCGAACTCTCCGACCAATGAGGTTGTAGCGTTGCTTCCTCCGTGCCCTGCGCATAAAATTCAATCGCCTGTCTCTGACAGAACCGACAAAACTTCTGGCAATGCCTCAACGCTAACCCAGAAGTATACTCCGCGCTCTGCGCGTGAAATTTAGTCTCCCGTCCCTGGCGGAACAGACAAAACTTCTGGCAATGCCTCAGCTCTAACCCAGAAGTATACTCCGCGCTCTGCGCATAAAATTCAGTCTCCCGTCCCTGGCGGAACAGACAAAACTTTTGGCAATGCCTCAGCGCTAACCCAAAAGTTTACTCCGCGCTCTGTGCGTGAAATTTAGTCTTCCGTCCCTGGCAGAATAAACAAAGCTTCTGATAAAGCCTCAGCGCCAAATCAGAAGTACAAGACACGCTCCGCGCATAAAATAACATCTGACCTCTACGGAGAACCAGATGATCCCTATGATCTCCGCAAGGGAAAGCGAGCGACGGACTACTCAACTTCTCGGCATTTACGCCAGCAAGGGAACAATTTGTATGCCCTCCGAATTACGCGAGACGCTGATGGCCGACTGAGGACATCCTCAGCTTTACGCCAACCAGAGCGAAGCTCCAAATTACGTCAGGTGAAGTCCCTAGGCGTAAAGAAGGCTCCAGTTGCGGAAAGACACCCTCCTCGGGGATTATCCGCCACCCAGATGGCCAACCTGTTGTATACGGGTGGCACAGGGAAGACTATGATTCCGATCATCAGCATGTCCACCAATAGGAACAGAAGGAACAAGCCATCATCTTCTTCTTCTGCAACTCCTCCTGATCTGCGCAAATATCTAATCCGGAAATGCAAGGAGAGGGGATCTTCCAGCGTGACTATTACGCCTCCTAGCGAGCACTGCTGTAATAGTCACAGGATTGTAATTGATTGTTGCTGTTCTAAAATAGAACGGCCAGTTTTTGACCGGCTGAGCTACTCTCCATCTTTCCTAGAAGAAGAGCCCGCACATGCATCTATGAACATGGCTTCACATATACCTGGAGGAAGCTCAGACTCAAGGCGTCCATCCTCTAGAACTCTGAGCCGAAGAAGGTTCAACATGCTCCTTAGGGACACCGAAGCTGGGGTATTCCAGAACACTCGTTCAAGGTCATGACAACTGACTTCGTGCTCTTCTGATTTCGATGCTGGGGGTCGTCAGTCTCCCGAATCAGATACTGAGAGTATAGAGTCAACTTTTGCAGCGACCTATACTCATCCTTCAATGACGCCCAGGGAGATGGGAGTTTATGCCATTGGAGATGAACACAAGGAAGCCTCACCATCAGGGAACGTTGAGCAACGCATTACTATACTAGAGACATCTCTGAAGCAAATGCAATCCATGATGGAGAACATGCACCAAATGATGCTAACTCAACAGGCGGCTGCTATGGCTCAAACGTCAGTCCCGCCTACTCAGATACGTGTGAGGGTGGACCTACCACCATCCAACATAATCCAAGAGCCTGCTCTAGATCAAGAGTCAGCTGGTCCTTCACTTCCTCACCTGGAGAATGTACTACCTCATGTGGGAGTCACGATCCAACCAACTCCACACCATTCTGTGGTCTTGCTACCAGCTAAAAATTTGATGCAAGCAGTGCGGGATTTGGAAGCCCAATTTGATGCCTTGAAGCACAAAGATCAGCTCAAGAAATTGGGAATCAACCAGCCATACCCAGCTATCTGGGAAGAGGTCCCTTTTCCTCCGAGGTACAAACCTCAGACTATGGCCCTGTTCGAAGGAAAAACATCACTAAGTCAGTACATACACTATTTCAGTATGATGACGGTATTGCTACAAGGGAATGACGCCCTCCTCACCCGGGTGTTCAAGGGCTGTCTCTCAGGAGTAGCTTACCAGTGGTACCGCAGCCTGGCAGACAACTGTATTACTTCCTTTGAAGACTTTAAGGCTTTATTCTTTACACGATTCTATGAGGGAAGAATGGACATGTCTATGTCCTCTCTCATCGAAGTCAAGCAGAGGGAGAAGGAGGATGTTCGTACCTTCGTCGAACGTTTTCGTCAGGCCACCTTACAGATGCCTCCAGGAGTTCCAAACTCAGCATTGGTGGACATTTGTAGGAAGAACCTTCTTCCCGTGATCTCAGTATTCACAGGACCATATCAGTTCCATGATTGGCCCTCGTTTATCATCTCAGCGGTAGCCGCCGAGGACAACAGTCGCAAGGCACGTGACAACGGCATCATGATCTCTACCTCTGACAGAGGTAAGAGGTCATCCCCCAACGGCGACCATCCTCGCAGTTCCAAAGGGAAAGAAGCTCTGGCGATCAATACATCCAGATAAAAGACTGCGGCAACCACGCAGACAAAACCGGGGACTTCCAGGCCCGTAGAGGTATACTCTTTCGACGACGACGATATTCCGAGTATATTCGAGTGTCTCGTCAAAAGTGGCAAAATCACCCTTCCGGAGGAGAGGCGGCCTAGTGAGGCCGGCAGCGCCAACTACCCCAAGTACTGTATCTTCCACAGATACGTACACCACCCAACAAAGGCGTGTTACATACTGAAAAGGAAGATCCAAGAGCTGATTGATGCTAAAGCCATCACTCTGCGCAATAGGGAGAAGACGGTCACGGCCAACATGATCTCTCTGTAATTTGGCAATTTGCCTCCCCAAGAAGTACCGGACGGTGTTACACCTATTTTTCGGACAACGATGAACATCGTTAATCTCCCTCCGGCTAGGGGTCAAAATCATGACCTGTTACCCCTAACTATCCAGAGAGGCGAGATTATGTGGGTTCACCCAGACTTGGTGTTAGAGCTCGAAGAAGAAACTAATGCTACTAAAGCTAAGTCCAGGAAGAACTCCAAATGTAATCCATGCTATATGGTTACAACTTCTTCGACATCAGACGAAGACGAGGTTTTGGCCCCAATAACCCGTTCAGGGAAGGCTTACCTCAAGGACTACGGAGCAAGTCAGGAAGATGCACATGCAGACGCTTCAGCTGCCAAGCCTTCGGAACCAGAGCCCGCCGTACTAGAGGCCGGTCCTTCGAGACCAACTTTGGCGGATAAGGGGAAGTAAAAAGAAGTGCGCTTCGATAAACCTGTAAAAAACATTCAAAACAAAGGTTTAGAGAAGCCGTACAACTTCGACATCCTGGCCCAACTGGCTAATACACCAACCAGGTTGTCCATCTTCGAGCTACTCAGGCTCTCCCAAGACACTCGTCTAGCCCTGAGTGAAGCATTGATGCAGGCGGATACATACTTGACCCAACTCAAGTCCCCCGATGAAGAACCCACAACATGCCCCAAGGATGAGTTCCCTCTTCCCATCACAGACGTCATGATCGACAATACATGCGATTTTGATCGCATGTCTTTCATGGATGGATTCTCGGAATATAATCAGATCAAGATGCATCCTGAAGACGAGAAGCATACCGCCTTCCGGACACCACTGGGGGTATATTGCTATACGGTCATGCCCTTCGGATTAAAGAACGCCGGGGCTACGTACCAATGAGCTATGAGTGACATATTCCATAAAACATTTATGCAAGACAGTGGAGTGTTACGTGGACGATGTAGCTGTCAAAAGCCGCCTCAGGGATAATCACATCCGAGACTTGAAGACAGTATTTGAATTGATGCGCCAACATCAACTCAAAATGAACCCTACCAAGTCCTTTCTGGGGGTATCTAGCGACAAATTTCTAGGATTTGTCATCACCGCCAAAGGCATTCAAGTGGACCCTGATAAAGTCAAGGCCATCTTAGAAATGCGGTCGCCCCGCAATCTGAGGGAACTCAGGAGATTTTAAGGTCGTCTGACTTATATCCGAAGATTCATATCCAACCTCTCCGGGAGATGCCAACCCTTTTCTCGTCTCATGAAAAAAGGTGTATCCTTCGTATGGGACGAAGCCTGTCAGCAAGCATTTGGAGATATCAAGCGCTACCTCACTAGCCCGCCAGTTCTGGTACCCCCCGTCATAGGAAAACCGTTCGTGCTATACGTTCGAGCAATGGATACATTCTCTGGGAGCTCTTCTCGCACAAAAGATTGATATGGGCCACGAGCAGGCTATTTACTACCTCAGCAGGATGATGGTCGGAGCCAAACACTGGTACAACCCTGTGAAGAAAGAATGCTTAGCTCTGATGTTTGCTATTCAGAAAATGCGACACTATGTCACGGGCCAAACCATTCATATCATCTCCAGGATCAATCCCCTTCGGGTACTGATGAGCAAGCCAAGTGTCCTTAATTCCTGACTCGCGACTTGGGCAATGTTATTAACGCCATATGACATGGTGTACGTCCCTCAGAAGTCCATTAAAGGCCAAGCATTGGCTGACTTTCTAGCTGCTCATCCCATCCCGTAGGCCTCTAAACTATACGAGGACATTCTCGATGAAGTTGCAGAGTGTAATTCCGCAACGGAAGGCGATGCATGGCAACTATTCTTCGATGGCGCCTCCAGGACTGGTCCTAGGGGAAATGTGGTGTCAGGAGTTGGGATCTTCCTAGTCACTCCTGATAAACTCGTTATCTACCGAGCATATTCTCTTAACGAGCCCTGTTCTAACAATGTGGCAGAATACAACGCTCTACTAATCGGGCTCCAAGTCGCCAAAGAGCTGGGGGTCGATTCTCTAGAAGCCTTCGGTAATTCTCTGCTGATCGTCAATCAAGTCAGAGGAATATATGAAGTTCAGAATCCTGACCTCATCCCTTATCACCGAGCAACGGTCGAGATAGCCATGACGTTCAAAGGTTTCTTCCTTGAGCATGTACCTCAATCTCAGAATCTGGAAGCTGATGCCCTAGCCAGTCTAGCTGCAGATTTAGCCACCCCTGTAAGAAGGCAGAATTCGGTAATCCTTCTTAACAGAGACCTATTCTGTGTGAAAAACAACTTTCACATCGAATACAACTACACGGTGGACACAGATCCTCGCAGGAGAGACTGGAGAAGTCCCTTTATAGATTTTGTAGCATGCGAAATCTTGCCAGAAGATCCTAAAGAAGCAATATCTGTCAAAAGACGATCATTACGCTTCTACTTCGACGTATCATCACAATTCCTATACCGTCGGTCTTATGACGGGCTATTATTACGATGTCTCTCTGGTGATGAAGAACAGCGTGTGCGGCGCGCATCAACCCGGTCCTAAGCTACAGGATCGTATCAGGAGATTGGGCTATTACTGGCCCACTATGATCGCAGACGCAATCCAGTATGCCAGACGATGCAAAGACTGTCAGGTCCATGCAAACTTCATACATCAACCGTCCGAACATCTATATCCTACGGTTGTATCCTGGCCTTTCGAAGCATGGGGTATGGATATCATTGGTCCTATTCACCCGTCTTCTTCCAGAGGTCACCGGTTCATATTGGCCATCACGGATTACTTCTCCAAATGGGCAGAGGCGATCCCTCTTGCTGAGGTAAAGATATCTAACGTGACCAGCTTCATCAAGCATCACGTCATTTACCGCTTCGGGGTTCTTCGAAGGATAATCTATGACAACGGGCCTCAGTTCATCAGCCATGCATTTTACCGATTCTGCGATAAAAATCGGATACAAAATATGGCCTCCACGGCATATTATCCAGCTGCTAATGGTTTGGCGAAAGCCTTCAACAAAACCATTATCAAACTCTTGAAGAAGTTCGTCTCTTCAAACAAGAGAGATTGGAATGAGAAGCTGGGAGAATGTCTCTGGGCATACCGCACAACGGTACGAGCACCGACAGGTTGCACGCCATTCTCATTGGTCTACGGGAGTGATGTAGTTCTTCCTATCGAAATTCAAATTCTGTCACTCAGGATAGCCGTGGCCAATGAGTTAACTCAAGAAAAGAATGACCTTTTAAGGCTTCAAGAGCTAGAAAGATTAGATGAGAAACGCCTCCAAGCTCAGCAGCGCATCGCACTCTACCAAGCACGCATTGCCAAAACTTTTAATCAAAAAGTAAAGGAAAGATTGTTCAAAGCCGGCGAGCTAGTTTTAGCCGTAAGAAGGCCGATGATTCTTAATCACAAAAGTAAAGGCAAATTCTAGCCCAAATGGTAAGGCCCTTACGTGATCGAGACAACGTTCTCAAATGGCGCTTACAGGTTAGCCCACTCTAATGGAGACCTACTAATAGCTCCTATTAATGGCAAATTCCTGAAAAGGTACTATGCTTAAACCTCCTCTACTCAAGTGGAATAAGGTGATCTCATTCTGACAAAACTACTTCCAAAACGAAACTAGTTGGATCATATTCTATCATGTCCATATGACCTCTAAATAGATATGCTTTGCTAAAGCTTACCGAAAGTATATCACGTCCATACTACCTCTGATATCACTTTCACCCAAACCTATCATTTACATTCCGAAATGATAGGTCCACAAAGTCAGATAAAAAACCTCTTTATTATTCCCAGAAAAGAGCAAGAGTACATTGAAAAGCAAAAACAAAAGTACATCATGAAGGGGGAACGGTCAGGTCGCGAAGCTGCTGCACCAGTATGGCCATCCTCTCATCCCGGGAGTTCAAGACGTCGGCACGAGCCTGCTTCAACCTTACTGCATCATTATTCAAGGCGACTAGATCAGACCGAGCCTGCACAAAATCAGCATAGATAATACCCACATGTGTCAGGTTCTGCTGAACAGCCGCCCGTCGCTCCTTCAGCACATCTCGGGCTGCCGACAAAGATAGAGCCTTCACCTCTGCACGAGCAAGCTTATCTTTTAATATGCGGACCCTCACTACCTCTTTCTCATATTCGGCTTCGCACCGGGTCAACTCGGGAATAATATACTCCAGTTGGACACGCTCATGATCCATCTCCTACTACTGAGCCACGATGGACTTATTCAGAGGCTCCATCTGTTCAACAAGATGCGCAGTCAAGGAGTCGTATCTGTCCTGGACTAGAGCTTCAATATTGCCACGAGCTAGCAGCAGGTATTCGTTAACGGGTTGCTCCAAACCATTAACCATCGCCTTCAGCGCATCAGCTACCCCGGGGTCACCGAATTCCCGGATCGCCTTTATAGAGAATCGAGAGGACCTCTTCATCTGTGCAAAGTCCAGCTTCTTCGCCAACACCATTGACATCAGCGTTCTCAAAGTGGTGTAGAAGATGCTGGTGTACTGCTCGGTCAGCGTAACTAGGTCCGCATGAACGCGGGGAGTGTCCGTGATGGTGGCAACTTCCCCACCAGGAATCACCACAGACGATGTCGCCACGGCCGTCGCCTCAACAGGAGGAACGACGAAGGAAGAATCGCCAACACCGGACAAAGTGACCGACGTGCTCAAAATAGGCACTGTCGCAACGACAGGCTCGTCCTCCTCTTGAGATATCGGAGTCTCCTCGACAGGCAAGCCAGCACCCGAAGATGTCTCCTCTTCAAAATCAGGTACCTCCGTGTCACCACTAGGACCTGACACAGAGCCAACGGGCGCATCTACATCACCCTCTCCGAAGAGGTCTTCCCCTGAAAAGAAGACAAAAGGAAGTTAATATCAACGCAATATTAATTTTCCCAAAGAAGAGGCATAAAAGATGACATTTACCCCTGGCTGACGGCATATACGTCGCATCTGCAGCCTGTACAGCTAAATCATTTCTTAATAATGCTAGGCGAGCTGTTATACCTGGAGAAAGGGGTCTGCGAACTGACACTGGCAAGTAGTCCTCCAGATCCTCCTCAAAATCCAACCGAGGCTCATCGGCTGGAATCGCTCTAGGTGCGCCCACAGGCGCGACAGAAGTCCCTTCCGATGCCGATCCGGCTAGAGGTATACGGAACTTTATTATACTCAGCCCCGAAGGCGACCTCGTTCCACTACCTGAAGTAGTAGCAGCGACGGCGACATCCAGCTGAGATTCTCCGACACTACCAGCCGGAACTGTGGAAGATCCCTCTCTAAAAGGCGAGGAACCTCCAATCAAAGAATCATCCCTAACACGGGGAGATGCAAGCTCACCTCTAGGAGCATCAATGCCAGGAATCCTGAGAGAACGGTTTACCATCTTCTTCTTCCTCTTACGAGGGGAAGTCTCCTTGGGAGCAGAAGCCCTTCGCTTCCCATGAACTACCAAAGCCCCTGCAGGCAGAGGTACTTCACCCCTAGGGACCGATACTAGAGGCTCATCCGGAGTAACGGACTCACCCTCATCGGAAGAAACCGAGGGGACTTCAACTCTTGCCCTAGGCTTGGAAGAGGGCACCCTAAAGCATCCATGCATATCAAAATCATGATGGAAGGTGTTCGTTGCCACATAGAACTGGGCATACGAATACAGGATGCGTAGCTCCGTGGAGAGTGTGATGACCGACACGATAAAAATTGCTCCAGTGCAGCCCATGATAAAATATCGCCATCCCCTTGCTCCATCAATGAGTCTACCTCTGGACCTGAAGCTGGTGACAGCGTTGCCCACGTGCAACTGAACATACCCAAACTGCCGAGCAAATCGACTGGGCAAGTAGGGCTCTAAGAAGCAATAATCTTCGCTTCTGTACAGCAGATGGGAGGATCTAATACAGACCAACCAATTAAAAGCTTCGGGAGAAAGAATGGTCTTCTCTCTACCCGAATCCTCGAGCCTAATCCCCGACTGATTGCGATATACAGGAGGGACGGTGCCGAAAAGCTTCCAACTATGACTGAAGCCTAGTGCCCGCCGATAGTCTATAACTGTGTTCACATTCCACGAAGACTTTCGGTAGTTCAACAAGAAACTACCCCCCCTCCCGAACTACTACCGGAACCGGGAGACATCACCCGGGGATTATGGAGAATTAACCACCCCATCAAATACAGGTATGGTAATTCTATCCTGGGAAAGCTATCACGCCGAATTTCTTCGACGAGCAGCCCGTCAATCATGGCTCTCAGGCTGGCTTGTATACGACATACCATGGCAGGGAGCAAGCCCAGTCTTGCCTCGAACACCAGACGTACTGCAGGCCATAGCGTATTGCGGTGAATGCCGTACGCAGATGCAACGCCAGGCACTACTACTCGGCGCAGCCATATGGAGAGGAAGCCAGCCAGTTGAGCCTCCCTGGACAGAGGCCTGCGACAGTGCCTCAAATAACTATAGGCCTTAGTGCCTTCAGGATACTTTCCTGTCCCTTCGTCGAGAAACTGGTTCGGAGCCCCAGCATCCACAATGAGATTGTCAACTACTTGAGCATTAAGCACACTCAGGGGATTCACAGGCAGATCCTTGCCCTCCAATACCTTCTCCAGCTTAGCAGCCCTGGATCGATAAAAGAAGAGGTAGGACGTCCATTTGCTGATGTGAGCCAAATCTGAGGGCTCGTCATAAAAAGTGGTACAAGCGAGGTAGTGGCACATCAACAACTGGTACACTTCCCCTACTCGAGGGTCTGAACCCCCCAGCTCCCGATTCGTGGGAACATACTCTTCGTATGGAGTATCCCCCATCGGCAGTCTTGAGATCTCTGCCATCTCATGCAGGGCCAATCCTAACTCCTCTAGCTGAGTGGCGAAGGTCCCGGTAAGCTAAATATATCGCTCTATCAGTGCCAGAAATAGGTTAGGGTTAGGAGGTAACCCAACACTGGTCGCACTCACAGCTGCAAACAGATCGATGTTCTTCAACTCGGTCTGGAAATGCTTCAAGGCCCAATCAACTAAGCGAGCCCATCGAAGATTCAAAGGGGTGATCCACCCGCCACACCGAGGGTTCGCCTTAGGGTATACTCCCCCACGCCCCATAAAATTATTACAGAAAGTCGGTAACTGGACCGGCTGGATCACCAAACTGTCTTCACTCGGGATACTGCCCGGGTACATCCCCCTGAACAGCGTCACAGAGCCAGAAGGGCGGCTGACAAACGACCCCTGGTCAGCTCCTCTCAGATGAAAGATCTTTCCTGGCTTGCCGTGAAGATCGGGAGTCAGCGTCCACGACATCTTCCTGGGATGCGTAGCATGAAAGAAGGCCGAGATAGGGTAGTCTCTCGACATATTGGGCAGATACAAGACCAAACCCTCGGCAGGGAAAACCCAGAGTTCTCTCTTGGGCTTTGTTTGGGACTGCTTGTCAATCATGTCCCCGAAGAGGAAAGCCGGCTTCAGGTATTGCTCCCCGTCTACGTACGTTAGGGGCTCCCCATTGATCAAATTCAGCAGCATTCGCTCGCCCTGAGCCGATATCAGAATTGCCCTTCCTTCGGAATATTGGGGCCCGGAGATAGGAAATGTCACGTGTGACAGATCCTCCAAATAGTTGGAGTACAACATCCCGACGGCGGAGCCCATCACTTCAGCCAACGGAGACTCATGCAAGTTAACTGCAAAAGCACAAAAGAAATACGTCAGTTCCTAACTAGACATTTCTGTACTTGCAGCATCCGTAAAAAGGAAAAATAAACGGTCCGTGCTCTACGTCGAGACTGTGAAACTCGAGTTATTACCTCAAATCCATTTCCTTAAACGTAAAATTCAAAATTGGCAGTATACGGTCTGTGTTTTACGCCAGATTGATTAAATTGAGTTATTACGCCAGGATTTTCATCCACAAGCATAAAACTCAAATTTTAATAGTATACATCAAGTTTTCGGCGGTCAAAGCTTTTACGCTTGACTGCGGAAAAATGAAGTTTTTACGCTGACACATTAGGAATATGGGCGTAAAAAGATGAAACGTCTCCGTGCATCATCTTCCTCAAAGAGGCTATCAGCACAAGAGACGACCTAGCGCAGTCACGTTCAATGTGTGCAAAGAATTTTCAGTCATTCTCTCTTTTCTAAGAGCACTACCTTCCAGGCCGGGTGCACTACTCGTGGCGGGATGCTCTGCTCAGAAAGAAGTTTGCCTTGTCCAACCAGAGACGCTCTCGCTTGAACGGAGGAAAGAGAAGAAGAATCAACCTTCTTTTCCTTAGCGGAGGAAGATTGCTTCGAAGCCATTACTGGAAACTTTGAAGAAGAAACGAAGAAGAACTCGAACAGTCGAAAGCTTTCTCTCGCAGAAGACGGATGGAAAGTTTTTCCCCTCAGAAAACTTAGGATATATATAGAGTTCGGATGGACTCCTCGGACCCCGAACCAAATCTCCTAATAAATATTCGGTTATAATTGGGTCCCACGTCAGCTTATTATTCAGAGAAGGCGGACAGTCAGCGAATTCGAAAAGTTTTTCGCGCAAAGCAAGTTCATGGTTCCTACGCTAAGGAGCTTTCTACGCTCGACAGCTACAGATCTACGGTTTTATGCTCGCAATCTATAAGTCTATCATTTTTACGCCCGGATGTCTTTGTGCTAGGTAGCTTTTATGCTCAAGAGGCTACAGACCTACGACTTCACGCTCAGCAGATACCAAATCGATGATCTCACGCTCGGTGGCGCTTAGTTTACGCTCGGAGGCAACGGATCCACGACTTTACGCTCGAAAGACTTTTCTTTTCAGAAGCAACAAATCTATAGTTCTATGCTAAGGAGCTGTCTACGCTCGACAGCTACGAATCTACGATTTTACGTTCGACAGCTACAAGTCAGGTTTTACGCCCGGATGCCTTTGTGCTCGGTAGCTTTTATGCACGAGAGACTACAAACCTACGACTTCACGCTCATGAACCACAAGTCTATGATTTCACGCTCGATGGTGTTTAGTTTATGCTCAGAGGCTGCCAACTTATGATTTTGTGCTCCAGGACTTCCCGCACATCTGAAAGATACACAGGCCAGAGTACGCGTACATCTGAACGATCCTCAAGGCGGTCAATTACAGGAGTTCACACAAAAAATACTCCTTCTTGACCTCAAGATATCCCAAGTACCCGAAGCATACAGAGTTCAAACATTGAAAAAATTACTCTTCTTCATGGGTCGATTCAAAGTTCATCCAGACTCCAGTCTGAATATTTCATCTAACAAGATGGCAAATCAGTTTGACAGCCATTTCTTACCCTATTCCAAGGGATTTCCGAGAAGTCATTCTTGAAGATGATGTCTGGACAAAGATATTCTGTTATCAGAAGTAATAGTTCAGAATTCTACGCGGTTCCTCACTCCTAAAAATAGCAGGACAGTTCAAACCCTCGAATGCTAAAGCGACTTTTTACGCATCCCTAAGTTATGCATAAAAGACAGGACAGGACCTAGCACTCTTTCTAAACAGAGTCGGCGTAAAGAATCAAACGTGTCGAAGCTACACATATTCAGACTTCACAGCAACAAAGTATGGCAAGATGATCATAAGCACGGAAGAAAGACGATTTTATTAAAATTAAAGTTATGATTACATATGAGGGAAATCCAATCTACAAGGGTTTTTCTCCATTTTTATGACTACATATGAGGGAAATCCCGTCTAAAAAGGACTTCCTCATCGTCGGCAGAAGATCGCGCCCAGAATCTGTTCTGACAGGTTCTCGCATTGGTGGAGATCTTCTTCTTCTTCCAAGAAGATGATCAGTGGAGGGAGGATACAAAAATGGGCATAGACCCATCCTCCAACAGAAGGAAAGCAGGGTAAATCTGCTTACCTACAGACCACCGCCACTCAAGCCGGGACAGAGCTAGTCTGACTGACTCTCGTCCCTGGAGGTAACGAGAGAGGGTGCCACTTGCAAGCAGCATGGTGAAATATGATTCTTCGTCTCTCCCGAAGAACCACCATACAAAGTTGCTGATTATCCCGAGCAAAGGAGGCTATGATATCCTTCCATGATCCATCGTTGCAGAGGACATTTGCTCGAAGATACCGTCTTTTTCGGCTTCTTATATGTTGGAAGAGCATGATCTCCTTCTTCCTCAAATCGGCCCGACGAACTACGGCCACCATCTCTGTATGATGAAGGAAGTGTGGGAAGAACAGGAGAACTCTTCAGCCTTTTTATAGGCGAGAGAGAGCACCGATCCCCAATGAATCCGCCATAAAGTCAGCCTCGACCGTTTCAAAACTCCATTCAGAAATGTTTCGAGTTACGAGGGGTGGGTCATGCTTCATTCAAAGCATTTCAAATTACGAGGAAATTAAAAGCTTTGAAGGGGGTTGTTGAAGCATAAAAAATACGCTGGAAGCTCTACGCAGCATATTGATGCAAAGCAGCGTAAACAGAGGACTTCAGAGCCCTCAACGTGCAATCCGAGCTTCTCCGCCAAGCACAGTGTGAAATATAGGCTCGAGGACCATCCGTGTAGGGCAGTATGTCCAGGCTGCTTCAGCGTAAACAGGGTGCTTCATCGCCTTTATGGCGTAAAACTCATCCCCTTTCAATACAGCATTGAAGTGTGCGAAGGACGCTTCGTATTCCCTGTAATGGACCTGTCAGATCCTGCAATGAACCTGACGTCTCGACTTCTGACAAAGGGATACTGCTCGACTACCCAGGCGACGGCTATAATGATGGTGCGGCACTGCAACCCAGGCTGTCATTTACTGCCATTTTTCTTGCGTAAACCACTTTTACGTACACAGAGGAATACGCTGCCTAGTTTTACACTGGCAGATGAGAGCCCCTTATGCTCTGCGGAAGACAAACCGCCTGCAACGTCAAAAGCTGTACTCCGTACGGGACTCGAGGCGCGTCTCTGCATTTAATGCACTGGGCGGTGACAGGCCCTCAAGGCACGTCTATTTAATTAATGTGTCGAATACTGACAGATGCCTGAGGCACGTCTCTGCGTTTGATGCACAGAAAGGTGGAAGACCTTCAAAATACGCCTCTGTATTTAATGCGCAGGATGATGGCGGATCTCCATATTTAATGCAGGAGATTTGATTAAATGTTACCGAACCGTCGTTTAGTGACATCCCCTTTGCGAGAGCTGCTCCTACGCATACAAGGGAATACGCTGCCTAGTTTTACACAGGCAAACATGAGCTCCTTACGCTCTGTAGAAGACGAACAGACTGCCACGACTGCGGTTACTCTTCGCACAGGGTTCAAGGTGCGTATCTGCATTTAATGCGAGGAATGATGGCAAATCTTAAAGACAAGCATCTGCATTTAATGCACATGATGGGGGCAGATCTCTGCATTTAATGCAAGAGATCTGATTATCTCCAAGAGCCATAATTCCGGCTAAAACGTCCATATCATCACTCTGGCACGTTACGCAGCGGCTTCTATGCCCATTCAGCTTTGGTGTCTGCTCAGCTTCTACGCCCATTCAGCTTCCGTGCCTGCTCGGCTTTAACTCCCACTCGACCTTTATAACCACTCGACTTCTACGCCTATTCGGCTTCTATGCCGGTTTGATGACTATTTGGCTTTTATGCCATGGTGACAGACATTGGCTTCTATGCCAACCTCTTCTACACGAGGGATACCTACCTTTATGGCTTTTATGCCATGATCTTCGTAGCGATTATACGCGTTTTGTCCCTTAGTTGGACCCGTGTCACACGCTCATTCAAAGGATCATCTATACGCATGCTTTGGTTATTTTAACCGTTGTGTAAAAGGATGCTGTACTTTCCACTTCTCGATTTTTTCACCGATTGAGTGGTCACTGTCACTAAAAACTCTATAAATAGAGACCTCTATCAACAGAGGAAAAAAGAGGAGAAAAGGTCGAACGATCAGAAATAGGTCGACAAATCAGAGAAAAAGAGGAGAGAGAGAGAGAAGAGTCTAGAGCTCAGGCAAAGAGAAGGGATCGACGACTTTGGCATCGGACATCCACCCTCTTTAGCAACCCTCGAAGCTGCTACCTGTCTTCCATGGTACTTCTTCAACATCGTGTGGTCCAAGGGCTAAAGTGATCGACTGCAGATCAGACACCTATAGTAATATTTACCCAGATTAAATAAATTGTACTTAGACATCCTCGTGTAGGATCCAATTTGTATAATCTTGTTTGTAAACATAAAAGAAGGGCGGGTCTTCGTACAAGACCTCATTTTCCGTATTTCATCAAATCTGTTCTTATTTATATTATCCAAAATACCCTGCTATCTATAACTTTAGCTGGCTTAGCATCTCTAGCCTGATGGAAGAAGAGGTAGGACGCCCATTTGTTGGTATAAGCCAAATCAGAGGGCTCATTATAGAAAGTGGTGCACGCTAAATAGTGGCTCATTAGCTCCTGGTACACTGCCACCACCCGAGGGTTTGTATCCCCTAGCTCCCGGTTTATGGGAACATACTCTTCATAAGGAGTATCCCCCATTGGCAGTCTTAAAATCTCTACCATTTCGTGAAGGGCCAATCCCAACTCCCCCAGTGGAGTGGCGAAAGTCCCAGTGAGCGAGATATATCGCTCCATCAAAGCCAAAAATAGGTTGGGGTTGAGAGGTAATCCAATACTAGTAGCACTCACAGCCGCGTACAGACCAATGCTCTCCAGCTCCGTCTGAAAGTTCTTCAGGGCCTAGGCAGCTAAACGAATCCATCGAAGATTTGTTGGGGTAATCCACCCATTGGTCTGAGGATTAACCTTGGGATATACTCCTCCATGCTCCATAAAGTCATTACAGAAAGTCGGCAATTGGACTGGTTGGAGCAGTGAAGTGTCTTCACTCGGGACACTACCCGGAAACAATCCCCTGAAAGGCAATACAGGGCCTGAAGGGCGGCTCACAAATAATCCTTGGTCGGACCCCTTCTGATAAAATATCTTCCCCGGCTGGCCATGAAGATTAGGGGTCAGAGTCCACGACATTCTCTTGGGATGCGTGGCATGGAAGAATGTCGAGATAGGATAATCCCTCAGCATCTTGGACAGGTACATGACCATGCCCCCAACAGTAAAAATCCAGTCTTCCTTCTTGGGCTTCGTCTGGGATTGTTTATCAATCATATCCCCGAAGAGGAAAGCTGGTTTTATGTATTTTGCCCCATCTATATATGTCAGGGGTTCTCCGTTGATCATGCTCAACAACATTCACTCTCCTTGAGACGATATCAGGATTCCCCTTCCTTCAGGATACTGGGGTCCAAAAATAAGAAATGTCACATAGGACAAATCCTCCAGGTAATTGGAGTTCAGTATCCCAGCAGCAGAACCCATCATCTCAGCCAACGGAGATATCTACAAGTTAACTACAAAGTGCAAGAAAAATATGTCAGTATCTATACTAGACCTCACAATCTTGCAGCTTATGCCAAAGAGCAACAGTCTGTGCTTTTACGCCAAGACTGTAAAAAATAGAGTTTTTATGCTGGAATCTTATTCCAAGGCATAAAATTCAAGATTGGCAGTATACATAAAAATTTTGACAGTCGAAGCTTTTACGCCAGACTGCCAAAGTTTGAATTATTACGCCGAAATTTTCATCCAGAGCGTAACACTCAAAGTTTGTAGTATACGCCAAATTTTGACAGTCAAAGCTTTTACGCCAGACTGCAAAAATATGGAGTTTTTACGCTGGCACATTAGGAATGTGGGCGTAAATGATAAAATATCTCTGTGCATCATCTTCCTCGAAGAGGCTCTCAGCACAGAAGATGACCTAGCGCGTTTACGTACAACGTGTGCGAAGGGTTTTCTTCGTTCTTGTCGTCCCAAAAGCTTTACCGATAACTCCCGGTGCACAGCTTGTGGGACACTTCATTCCGAGCGAGGTTCGCTCTGCCCGATGGGAGTCACTCTTGCTTGGGCAGAAGAGCGAGAAGAGGAGGCAGCTTTCTTGCCCTTGATGGAGGAAGATTGTTTCGGTGCCATTGCTAAAAACTTAGAGTGCTCAGAGAAGAAACGAAGAAGATCTCTCAAAAAGATGAAGGTTTTTCTTTTACAAAAGACAGATGAAAAGTTTCTTTTCTGAAGGCCTTGGGGTATTTATAGAGTTCAGATAGACTCCTCGAATCCCTAACCAAATCTGATATTTAATATTCAGTTATGATTGGGGACTACGTCAGCCTATTATTCAGGGAAGGCGGACAGTCAGCGAATTTAAAAAGTTTTTCGTGGAGAGCAGATTCGTGATTTTTATGCCAAGGAGCTTTTTACGCTCGAGAAGCTACAAATCTATGGTTTTACGTTCAGAGGCTATAAGTCTACGGTTTACGCCCGGATGCTGTTACGCTCGATAGCTTTTACGCTCGAGAGGCTACAAATCTACGACGTCACGCTCAGAGGCTACAAATCTATGTTTTCACTCTCAAAAGCTTTTTATGCTCAGAGGCGACAAATATATGACTTCATGCTCGAAAATTTTCTTTTCAGAGGTTATAAGTCTACGGTTTATGCCCGGATGCTTTTACGCTCGGTAGTTTTTACGCTCAGAGGCGACAAATCTACGACTTTACGCTCGGAAGTTTTTTTTTCAGAGGCTATAAATCTACAGTTTTACGCCCATATTCTCTTATGCTCAGCAGCTTTTACGCTCGAGAGGCTACAAACTTACGATTTTATGCTCATCTACACTACGGATCTATGACTTTCTGTATATCTTAAAATACGCAGGCCAGAATACGCGTATATCTGAACAATTCTTAAAGCGGCCAATCACAAGGGTTCTTGCAGAAGATGATCCTTCTTGGTATCAAAATATACCAAGTATCCAATACATACAGAGTTTAACATTGAAAATGACTCTTCTTCTTGGGTCGATTGGAAGTTTATCCAAAATCTAGTCTAAATATTTTCTCTACAGTTCAAGATGGCGACTTAGTTTTTTGACAACCATTTCTCCCCCTATTTCAAAGGATTCTCGGGAAATCATTCTTGAAGATAATGGTCTGAACAAGAATTCTTCTTATCAGAGAAGTGACAGTTCAGAATTCTATGTAATTCCTCGTTCAAAACAACAGGACAGTTCGAATATGCGACTAAAATGCTAAGCAGCTTATTACGCATTTCTATTTACGCGTAAAAAATACGACGAGATACTCTTTTTATCAGAGTCGGCGTAAAGTTATTCCGACATGGCAAAGCTACACATATTCAGACTTCATCACAGCAAAGAATATGGCAAATCATTAGATGCGTAAAAGAAGACAACTTTATTAATCATGATTATATATGATGGAAATCCAGTCTACAAAGGGTTTTTTATCTTCATGATTACATATGAGGGAAATCCCGTCTACAAAGGGTTTCTTATCCTCATTTAAAGGTCACGCCCATAATCTGTTCTGTCAGGCTCTCGTATTGGTGGAGATCTTTATCCGTCTTTTTTAGCAGTTAGCTGTTTCCGCGGCCGATTAACAAAAAAAATGATTAATGGCGGGAGGATACAAAACTGGGCTTGTTTAAATTATTCAAGAGCCCATCCTCCATACGCCTTGACAGATTGAGTTAAGGTGTTAGACCCAACTCAATATTGGAAGACAGGGCTAGTTTGTCTGCCCTCGTCCACCAACAACGGAAGAAAATACAGCTTGCAAGCTGTGTGGTCGAATGTGACCCTTCCTTTCTCCTGGACGAATCACCATATGAAGTTGCTGATATGATATCCTTCCATGATCCATCGTTGCAGAGGATATTTGCTCGAAGATGCCTTCTTTTTTGGCTCCTTATATGCTGGAAGAACATGATCTTCTTCTTCCTCAAGTCAACCCGACGAACTCCGGCAATCATCTCTATGTGGTGAAGGAAATATGGGAAGAACAGGTTAACGCATCAGCCTTTTTATAGGCAAAAGAGAACACACCGAATCCCAATAAATCTCTAAAAATTTGCCAAGAAATCAGCCTCGAGGAACGAGTCAGACTTAACCGTTTCATGCTTCATTCAAAGTATTTCAAATTAGGAAGAATTTGAAAACTTTGAAGGGGGTCTTGTAGAAGCATGAAAAATATGCTGTAGAGTTATACGCAGTATTTCAGGGCTGGGCGGCGTAAAACATGACTTCAGAGCCATCAGCGTACAACAGGGCTTCATCGCTAGTACAGCGTAAAATATAAGCTCCAGGACAATCCGTGTAATACAGTATTTCTAGGCTGCTTCGGTATAAAAAGGTTGTTACATTGCCACTTTGGCGTAAAACCTACTCGCTTTTAATGCGGTAGAAAGTTGTACGGGAAACTCTTCGTATTCCTCGAATGAACCTGTCAGATCATGCAGTGAACCTGACTCCTGACAAAGAGTACTACACAACTATCCAGACGACGACTGTAATGATGGTGTGGCACAGAGACCCAAACCGTCGTTTAGTGATATTTCCTTGATACAAATTACTTTTTACGCATTCAAGGAAATACGCTGCCTAGTTTTATACAGGCAGATGTGAGCTTTTACGCTCAGTAGAAGACAAAACAAACTGCCATGTCAAAAGCTGCTCTTCATACAGAGCTCGAGGCACGTCTCTGCATTTAATGCGCAGAATGGGGGCAGATCTCTGCATTTAATGCACGAGATTTGGTTCTATTTTCAAAGACTGTGTGAGTCATGATTACGGCTAATACGTCCACATCATCATCTCTGCATATTACGACATCAGGCTATTTCTAGCTATAAGGAGTATGCCATTGCTATCTCCTCGGAATACGCCAACTTATGCTATTTGGTCCAGAATACGCTCAGGACCTCAGTCAAGGAAGGAGAATCGGCTATCCTTTACGCTAGCTACCTATCCACGCAGCATCAGGCTTCTACGCCTACAAGACTTCTACGCCTATTTGGCTTCTATGCCGACTCGACAACCACTTGGCTTCTACGCCAACTTGATAACTATTTGGCTTCTACGCCATGGTGACAGTTATTGGCTTCTACGCCAACCTTTTCTACGCAAGGGGCAGTTACCTACGTGGCTTGCATGCCATGATCTTCTTAGCAGTTATACGCATTATCTCATCATGGGACACGCGTTACACGCAAATTCAGAAAATTATCTATACGTGGGTGGTAGTTATTATAACCGCCGCATAAAAAGTACCATACTCTCCACTGTCCGACTTCTACGCCGACTGGACGGTTACTGTCTCTAAAACCCTATAAATAGAGATCTCTATTGATAGAGGTCCGAGGTTGCAAATTCCAGGGTCAAAGAATTAAGATCGAAGATTGATCTTTGAGAGAGAAGAATCCAGAGCATAGATAGAGAGTAGTGATCGACGATTTTGGCATCAAGCATCCACTCCTCTTTACAAACTTTGAAGCTTCTTCTTCTTCTATAACACTTCTTCATCATTGTGTGGTCCAAGGGACAAAGTGATCGATCGCAGATCATACTCCTATAGTAATATTTACCCAGATTAAATTTTGTACTTAACATCCTCGCATAGGATTAATAGTACTTCTTGTTTGTAAACCTAAGAAAGGGTTTCGAATAAACCTATTTTTATTTCTTCCGTTTATTATCAAACAGATGGTAGGACCCGGAGTGGACCCCTCAGGAAGGTTACTACCCCCCCCCCCCCGCAAATAAGGAAACTCCGGCCTTGTGTCCCCCAACGTCAGTCTGAGGAAATGATAAAGTGTTTGCCATACCCGATAGATCTGCGGCTATAGTGGCCTCCTCCATAATAGTAGTCCCTATAAAAGAGTGAGAAAGAGGCACGGGCTTTGTTTGAACCAACCCTTTATTCCTTTCTTCCCCCTACCTAATGGCACCACTCCAGGGAGATCTACATAAGAAGTAGCCTCCATGCCTGTCGTAGGGGAAGTTCATTCAAAAGAGGAGGAAGACGAGACTAAACCAGGCCTTGCCCTAGCAAGTCCCTATTTAGCCTCTTCCGCTATATTCACTTCGGCGGCCTCGTTAAATATATTTACTGGCAGAAAAGGGCCTATCAACTTTAAGTAATCCACGAAGGTTAATGACGCACCCAATTGGGAAGACGCATCTTCCCCGTTGGATAGGACCATTTTCCTGCCAACTGGTTTAAAAAGGTATCAATAGAGTAGATATGGACATTTGGCCCCATCTCACTCACAAAGGCACCTGGCTCCAACCCTCGAAGAGAATAAGAAAATAAGTCCTTATAAGAAAATGAGTCCTTGGAAATTGCCACTACTCTCTGCAGCTTGGAGTTGGGACGAATATGGCCAACTAGGGCTCCCTTTTGGTCTGGAGTCAAGCAGTCCTCCATCTTCCTCGAAAGGGACACCATTTTGAAATCCGACAAGGGCAAATGATGCTGCATAGTAGGTATGTTAATCTTTACCCCGTTAGAAGTGAAGTACCAGTTCTCCTTAGTCTTCACCACCTTGGGGTCTGAGATAGTAAGGGCATGACCAAATAGGAAGATGGACTTCAAGTAAGAAGTACTATTTTTGTCCTAAATCGGTCCAAAGTTTAGTTGGCTAAGCAGAAAATATAGAGGTTGGTATACTATAAACTTCAGCCTTGCTTCAGAATGACTCTTGTTTATATGGGCCTAGACATGTGCTACTATCTAGTCAAATCTTACGTATAATACGGCATGAGCATGACCAACAAGCACCTCCCTTGACGGAGCCACGGGTAAAGTCACTGCAAAGTCAGGAATATGAAGAAATTTTAGAACCTCCAAGATGTCATACACACCAAAAGGAAACTGGGGCATGTAATAGCATACATGCAGCAAAGTCATGTGAAGAGCATATGACCATATACATGTGGCCAAGTCACGTCAGACACATGTCAGGACATCCATGCAGCCAAGTTATGTAAGGCACATGTCAGGACATCCATGAGGCCTAGTGAGATGCATGAGATACCATCCCTGTTGCCAAATCAAGACTGGCGCTTGCGGCCCAAGAAGGACCCGTGCACAAAGCATGTAGCAGGGTCATGTGGAAAAGTTCGCACATGTTCTAATCCATACGGTGGACTGTCTGCATAGGGTTCGTACGTTCAATTTTTGTCTTCCCAAAAATTCCTTACTCCTAATGGGCACTTGAATGTCTGGGTGGAAATGCGGGGCCTCTTTCTTGGCCTTAGAAGAAGAGGAAGGGCACTTCCCCTTGTCGTCAGCCTTCTTGGCCTTAGATAAAGAAAATAAAGCTTTAGGACCCATGGCATAAGGTTAGAGAAGATGACCGAAAGCATAGAAGGAGTCTGAGAAAAAGGGGAAAGAGGAACTCAGCAAAACAAAAAGTTCTCTCTTCCCCAAAAACCCCTATTTATAGGCTTTTAAAGAGATAATAGCAACTCTTCAATTTTTGCGTCCTGCTAATATCTAAGGATAGCGGCGGAAGATTGGATTCTCAATACAAATCTATCCTTTGCAGCTATCAACTTGGGATCTGTGTGAAGAGATGGGTCAGAATCCTGGGAGATCTGTTCCAAGATCGAAGCAAATCAAAACATATAATAAAGATGACAGCCTGGAAGTGCTTGTCCATGCAGCCCAACTTTTATACGGCCCAAGTGCTCTCCTCTATGCTTCTTGTTTAAAATATTCCAAACTTATCTGTTTGAAAACTTTGAAGGGGGCTTATAGAATCATGAAAAATATAGATCCATGTGCCCAACAACCATATGCCCCATAGTCAGCTCAAGAGAAATCCTACTACAGAGTCACCTTGCGGCCCCGAAAGACAACATCCATGCTTCACAGGCTTGTTCCCCATTACAAATTTTGAATGCACTTGGTTTAATAATAAACAAAAAAGAGTACAAAGAAATCCAAAAATAAAATCTAAGTATAAGTATTTTTATTCTGGGGAGTGGGACGATGGAGATCTAGCACTGCAGTCGCTCCTTTACTCCGTTGACGATCTGACTAAATAAGGGAAAGTGTTTCTCTCTCTCTTGCTAGTGTGTCTGTACCTAGTCAGTCATCCCTGTGGGGTATGCTATTCTTTCTATTTATAGCCATCCTGCTAACAGGCTATAGGTGTCGCGAATACCTCTGTTTGGTGGCAGTATAGGGCTCCTTCAACAGAATACAGTGGTAACTGTTGTCGCATATCACGGGCATGCTACCATATAGTCTGGGTTATGAAATGTTGTTGATAGAATCTTGAGGGTATTTTTAACTCCGTTGTGTGCGTGACTCGGTCAGCTGGACACGTAGTCAATACTGATCGTGTGAAGACCTTTTCGGTTGCAACGGATAGATCATGTAAGCTAAAACCCACATAACATCTTGGCCGCGTATATGCTCTCCTTTGGCCTTGGTCTTATGGAAACTTCGGTCGCATGGCATTATGGCTGCATGCAAGCTCTAGTTTGGCCTTATTCAGGTAGACAATTTGGCCGCAAGATAACGAGACCGCAAAAGACTGTAGCAGCATATGAGGGAACACGTGGCATGTCATATCTGACGGTCATCAATACACTGATGTGACTTTCTATCTTTTTGGAGCCACATTTTTTTACGAATCTTAAAGCATTTTGTATGCTAAGTGGTGTGTCAGAACTCTCTCTGACAGGCATTAAATATTGAGTCAGGATCACATACAGCACCTTACTCTGGTCACATGAGATCTTCTTATACGGATTCTAATTCCTAGGTTGTTCGAGCTGCTTGGGCTTTATGAGGATCCTCTGTGGCCTGCATATGAGTGACATGTCGTATTATACGTTGCAGCATAGTTGGCTCTGCCAGGCTGTCTGATCATTAAATAATTAAATTTGCTTCGATCCACGAGTGGATCTCTTAGGATTATGCGCCATCAGGGGATAAAGTGGTGTCACTACCCCATTTCCAGAGCAGGATATTTTTTATTTTAATTTGGTTAATTGTGTATTTATCATAAATATTTGTATTAATATTTAATTAGTTGATTGTATTATTTTTTATTAGTTATTTTAGTATTTTGGCTAGCCTGGACCCATGTCAGACCCTAGTGGACCCATGCCAAACCCAACCAACACCCTTGTTAGACTTATTTATTGGCTTAGGATAGTTATTTATATTTTTAATTAGCTATTTAGAGTGATTAGGGATTTATTTGAGTGCATTTGGAACCCCAAACCCAAATCCCAATTAGAATGACTTAAGAGAGGGGCATTTTAGTCATTTCGCTTAACCCTAACACAAACCATAACCCATTTCCTACTTCTTAGCCGAATATGACCAGACCCCCCTCCCTTCATTCATTTTCATTCTTCTTCTTCTTCTTCCTTCTTCTTCTCCACTCCTTTCTTCTTCTTTCTTCTTCCAAAGTTCTCATCCAAGTAAGTTTTTCTATTTTTCTTCTCCTCCTTCATTTGCTTTCCTCTCTAATACAAACCCTAACCCTTTGTTTTTCCCTAACCTAAGTATGTAGAGCTTAGATTTGGTGTTGGAGCTTAGGTTAGAAGCTTGGTATGGTGGATTTGGGGCTTTTTGGAGACTTTGGCTTGGGATTCCAACTCCCAAAAGGTAAACCATGATTTTTCCCTTGTCATTAATCTAATATAGTATAATTAGTAGTTTAGAACCTTCCTAGAC
>JAYESA010000004.1:123747860-123752860 GCA_036927795.1 Iris macrosiphon
GGGGCAGCACAGCACGTATCGCAGCGTGTAGTAAGCAGCAGCTTGCATTGCAACTGCGTGCAACAGCGCAGCTCCACGACAGCGCAGTGGCAGCAGCGACAGCATACCACGGCAGCAGCGGCCGCAGCAGCGCGCAACACGTAGAGCCGCGGCAGCAGCGGCAGCGCACCGCGGTAGCACGCTGTAGTACAGCAGCAGGGCAGCATTGGCAACAGCAGCATGCACGCGATTCAGCAGCGCGTGCGCGCGCTCCGGCTAGCTTTTTCCCTCCTACTTTTACATATATATATATATATATATATATATATATATATATATATAGAGAGAGAGAGAGAGAGAGATATAGGTAGATATATAGAGATATATATATACCTAGATAAGTATATATATATGTTTAGATATATAGATAGAGATTGATATACATATATGTGTATGTGTGGATATATATATATGTGTATGGATATATATATATATATATATATATATATAGGTAGATGCATATATATAGGTATATATATATATATATATATATATATATATATGCTTAGTTATATAGCTAGGTATATGTTTATATAGATAATTAGTTATATGGTTAGTGCTAGAGAGGGGGATAGTTGGGTATCTCAATACCTCGAGATACCCATGGTATTGAGGTATTAGGGGTAAGGTATTGAGGTAACCTAATACTAAGTTATATATATATATATATATATATATATTGATGTTATGTATATAGATAAGTATATATTATAGATAGCTAGCTAGTTAGCTAGAATTAGAGGGTAAGGTATCTCAATACCTTGAGATACCAAGGTATTGAGATAAGTTGGGTATCGGAGGTAAGGTATTGAGGTATTGCTTATACTAGATTATATATATATATATATATATATATATATATATATATATATATATATATATATATATATATATATATATTGATATATATATTGATATTACGTATAGTAGTATATATATGTGTATATATATATATAGTTAGTTAACTAGTGTTAGTGAGGGGTAAGGCTTGAGTATCTCAATACCTTGAGATACTCAAGGTATTGAGCGTCGGGGCAAGGTATTAAGTTTTAGCCTATGATTGAGGTTAGAGATGCTTTTATATATATAATTATATATATACGTGCTAGTATATATTTAGAGGGTACAGACGGGGCGTATCGCGTAGGTTGAGATATCGGATACCGAGGGTATCCTGGTATCTCAAGGCGGCGAGATTGAGGATTTATTAGCTTAATGACCTAGTTTTGACCTAGAATTTTAGGGGCACCCTAGTTTGACCTAGAGTTGACCGTAGTTGACCCGGTTGACCGCCAAAGTTAACTTTTGACCTAGATTTGATCCAGAGTTGACTTTTTGATCCAGATTTTACCGGTCTGACCCGTTTGACCTAGAACGACCCTAGAAGCTTGTTTTTAGTTATTTTATATCTGTTTAACTCTTTAGAACCCTGTTTAACCTTGCTTTTCATAATAGGTCCTTGTGACATCAGTTCGGATCGTTAGTTGCTCAGGACGTCAGGCGAGTACATTCTCTGATAGTTTCCATTATCTGATGATTATTATAATTCAGCTTCTAATATAGTATCATCTAATTTTCTGGCATAACACGGACTAGTATTTCTGGATTTATTTACTTGTGACACGTATATTTCATGTTTCTGGCCTCTATTCTAGAATCACCTACAGGCATCACTACAGGCATCACTACAGACATCACTCATATTTTTGGCTGGACTCATACTTAATTTACGTGTCGAGTCTTGAATTCACTTGTACTAGTCGGGACAGAGAAATACTCGAGTGGACATGTAAATATTTCCAACTAAAATTACTGGAATTACCCCCCTCTGGTCTAATCTGGAATGATAGCAGCCGCACACCCAGTGTGCGGTGAGCCGTACTTTCCCCTAGCCGTTTATATGTCGAAACAGGTATTTCAAAGACACGAGTTCATTCTTTCTAGTCTGGACTCTCTTGCATTTCTTGCTGGTCTTACTTATAGTTTTTGGACTTGACTCATTACATGTATCTCTTGCTGGACTCACTACATATTCTTGTGCATATATTTACTCTTAGTTTAGATTTCTTGTATCCTGCAGTTATTACTATCTTGCTTCTGATATTCATGCATCTTTACCTTTATGCACAAGTGATATGTACATATTTCTTGTTCATACTTTATTTCCTTCACCTTGCTACTTGCTACAAACTGTTTTATAGTTTTTATCATTTAACTAGAACTACTGTTAGAGGTGTACTTGCTCCAATCTTGACTGGATATATTTTTCAGAGGATCCGGAGGATTGGTGTTCGACGTATTATGGACCTCAGTCTGTCGATGGTGCAGACAGGAACCCCCTAGTTTAGGAGTAATTTTCGGGTTGGTAGGCGGGATCACTAGGACCTCAGTTATTGTTTTTATTAGCTTTTGGTACCGAATTTGTTCCCGGTTTTTGGTTTTAGATCTTGTATTGTATATGATTTAGGATGTTGCATTATTATTATTATTGTTGTTGTTGTTGTTGTTATTTTAGTAGTAGTTGTTTAGAATTTGTAGTTGTTAGTCTTCTGTGTTATCTTATCGTGCTTGGATTCGTGATTGAGTACTTGTGATTATCATTATGATATTGCTCCTCCGTTTGGAGTTGAGATCTTGACAGGTACCTATATTGATTGCATGAGATTGTTAGCTAGATAGTAGACCTAGAAAGTATTCTGCCGCCGATGCTATGACATAGGCTAGACGTACCCACGACTCATGCTCGATTTTTCCGGTGCGGGTCGTGACACATTTTTGGTGGCGGCACCATGCAGGTCTCAATTCGCAATTAGTGCGATGTCGTGGTAGTACAATGACTTAGTTGTACTGCTCCGAGCCTGCCCTAGGATATAGGATCTAGGATGAGAGTGTACTCAATCACGACTAGGAACAATTCCAATCTAATTATTCTGAAATTGCTTTCTTTTGAAATATTACTGTCCTTCTTTGATGATATCGTATCTTGCACCGTGTTAACTTCTTTTGATCTATGTTCAGGATGCCTCCAAAGATACGATCTTAGCGTACCGCCCCAGCAGTTGCTACCGAGAGGTTTGCTATCTCTCGTCTAGCTCATATTCAGGCAGCTGCTACCGCTCCATTCACTACTCTTGCGGTTGAGGGAGCATCTGCTTCTCTCGGGGATCCTCCTTCACTTGTCGATCCGAGGACTACCCTAGTCGTTCCGCTGGTGTCTTTACCACCTCCTGTACCAGTAGACACCGCACAGTTGTTTGCATTCTTTAGAGAGATGATGGATGTGCAGCACCGTCAGGTGGATGTGATGAGGCTAGGCATTGAGAACGCCTAGCAGGTGGCCATGACAATAGTGGACAGAGTGGCTCAGATTCAGCCACAGGCAGATCAGACTCAGCATTCGAGGCTGGGAAGCATAATTGACTTCCAGAGGATGCGGCCCAAGGAGTTCTGGGGTACAAAAGGGATCATGTACGCGAATGACTGGATAGAGCAGATCGAGGGGATTTTTCGGCTGGCATAAATTCCAGACAGTATGCAGATAGAGGCAGCGGGCAGTCAGATATTCGATCTCGCTTTGACGTAGTATCACACTGATACGAGGATCGTGACACCAGGGCTTACTTGGGAGGCTTTCAAGAGACTTTTTAGGAAAAAATTCCTAGATGTGGCGCTCTGTGCTTTGGAGAGCCAGTTCGAGGCACTCATCCAGGGGAGCATGCTAGTGGACGAGTATGCAGTGGAGTTCTACCGTCTGGGAAGATTTGTGGATGGCTTGAGTGAGGCAGCAAAGGCGAGGAAGTTTTACAAGGGCTTGGTCATGGCGGTCAAGTCTTTGACTATGAGCGACCGCGAGGCAACTTTCGAGCAGATAGTAGGAGACGCTCAGAGGGCAGAGGATGACTTGGAGCTCAAGTCCAAGAGATGTAGGGATGATTCAGGTAGTATGAGTGGTAGTGCGGGATCGGCTAAGCGTCCCTATATGCAGAAGATAGCGCAGCAGGGTCAGGATAAGAGGGTGCCCACTTGTGCCTACCGCAGAAGGCAGGACACATTTGGGATGTTTGTAGGAGGAGGCGAAAGGTGTGTTTGTTCTGTGGATCCGCTGATCACCAGATGCGAGATTGCTCCACTGCACCTCCATTTGGTGGAGCACAGGATCGGAGAGTTGGAGCTAGGCCATATGTGGCACAACATTATGCCACGCACCAGCAGAGGGATATACCCCAGCAGGGCAGGGCTTATGCGTTGACGGTCGAGGAGGCCGATGCTACGGGTATCGGATTATCAGGTCTGTCTCTTTGTTCTTCTTTTTGTCCTTTTCTATTCCTTGTGGTGTGCTTTATTAGTACCTGTTAGACTTTTCTTTTGTTCTGTGTTAGATAGAGTAGTGACCCTGATTGAGACTGTGATAACACGATCAGTAGGACCATGATCTTGCATGTTGTTTAGGTAGAATTTTTTGACTGTGATTGTTGGGGGTTTGACCTAGAGAAAGTGCGATTGACTTTAAATTTCGAGGACAATATTTTCTAAGGAGGATAGGCTTGTCACTACCCCATTTCCAGAGCAGGGTATTTTTTATATTTTAATTTGGTTAATTGTGTATTTATCATAAATATTTATATTAATATTTAATTAGTTGATTGTATTATTTTTTATTAGTTATTTTAGTGTTTTGGCTAGCCTGGACCCATGTCAGATCCTAGCAGACCCATGCCAGACCCAACCAACACCCTTGTTAGACTTATTTATTGGCTTAGAATAGTTATTTATATTTTTAATTAGCTAGTTAGAGTGATTGGTGATTTATTTAGAGTGCATTTGGAACCCCAAACCCAAATCCCAATTAGAATGACTTAAGAAAGGGGCATTTTAGTCATTTTGCTTAACCCTAACACAAACCCTAACCCATTTCCTACTTCTTAGCCGAATATGACCAGACCCCCCTTCCTTCATTCATT
>JAYESA010000004.1:123755360-123765167 GCA_036927795.1 Iris macrosiphon
TTATATTAATACAAGATTCTGGAATAAAAATAAGTTAAACTAGTCAACTTCTAGGTCATAAAGCAATTTCTAAGTCAAAAAGTCAAACTAGGTCAACTCTAAGTCAAATCGGTCTTAGTCAAACTATCTATTTTAGGTTGCATGAGTCTATCTTAATGATATTGGGTTCATATACTATAAATCTAGGTCATACAAACTACATCTTATGATACTAAGATACCGTAGCTCAGGATACGCAAACAATAGATAAATATCACATATCTATAATAAAGTAATATTAAATATATAAATCCTAATTACAAATACTAAAGGGATACCTTGGTTTCGAACCAACTTGGTATCGCAACATTAAACCTATATCTTGATACCCAAAACCCAATACCTTGGGTATCCTCAATACCTTGGCATTTACCTTGGTATCTCAAGGTAATGTCACTATAGTATATATATTAACTATCCAACTATAACTATAAACTACCATGCATTAATGCTTATACAATACTATATACCTTATTTTAGTCACCTTAGTTCAATCCATAATTAGTTTACATCTATCCTATTACTATGGCAATACCTACTACTCATACCTTGGTATATCTCAAGGTATACTAGATATCTAACCATATTAATACTAACATACAAGCTAACTCTATATATACTAACTACTAATATATCCACTAGCTAAATCAACCCCATTAACTTACTACATGCTAAACTTAACAACTACTAAATACCACTAACTACTAACATATGATACCTACTAGTGCATGGATACTTATAGCTACATAATAACTTACCAACTACTAATGTATATCTATATATACATTATATATACGTACATATAAATAACTAGAAATAAATATATATCTAACTACTAAAAATATAATATACTAATACATAAATACCAATTATGAAATATATACATATATATACCAATACCAAATATATATATCTATTACTTATAAATCATACATAGATTATAATTATACCGCAAAACTGTCACAGTTGGCTATTGCTGTCGTCGCTAATACTGCTGATGCTGTTGAAAAATACTGCTGTTGTTGTTGCTATTTCTGCTACCGTCGCTATTTTTGCTGCTGCTGATGTCGCTGAAACGCTGCTGCTGGTGTTGCTGTAGTTGTTGCTGTCGCCAATATTGCTGCTGCTGTTGTTGTTGTAGCTGCTTCTGTCGCTAATGCTGGCTGCTTGCTGTTGCTAAATACTGCTGCTGTTGTTGCTATAGCTTGAACCCCCTCTCTCACTCTTACAATAATAAATACACAAATAAATATATACTAATATATACACAATATAGCTACTATTATATATACTAGCTAGATATATTTATATACATATACAAGCTCACCAAATACATATATATATATATATATATTATATATATATATATATATACATCTCCACCATAATACATATAGTATAGACATACACACATTATAGTATCATATATATATATATATAATCACATATACGTACATGTATATATATATATTCATGCAAGTATATATATATATATAATTATAACATACAAGTATATATATATACTATATATATATATTAATATATATATATATATATAGAGAGAGAGAGAGAGAGAGAGAGAGAGAGAGAGAGATAGATAGATAACATATATACATAATATATATACATCTCCACCATAATACATATAGTGTAACGTACACACATTATAGTATCATATATATATATATATATATATATATATATATATATATATATATATATATATATATATATATATATATATATATATATATAATCACATATACGTACATGTATATATATAATCATGCAAGTATATCGATATAATTATAGCATACAAGTATATATATATATATATATAAATATATATATATATATATATATATATATATAATTAAATATTTTAATGACTAAAAATAATGGAAATAGATCTAGAAATAAAATGCACAACACGTGGAGTGGATCGCTTCCGTATCCCACTAGATCTAGGATACGGTTGCGACACGAGTACACAACACATCTAAACATACCCCAAAGGATACGAGCAAGTCTAATATATTATTTATGAACAATACGAAGAGTCAAACACAAATCTATGTGTCCGTATCAAAATATGACATGCACAAAGTCCCGTATCGGAGGAAAACCCCCCAAATTAACATGTATCACCAAATTATTGGGATACGACCTACACGTACCCAATTGTGAATACGACACTAGCCCCAAACATATAAGCACATGCCAAATTAATCTATAGGACCAATTGACACACACAACAAATGTCAATCTCGGAATTCTTCCAAAATTGACACAAAATGTACCATAACTTCTCAATAAGCCTCCTATGAACACAAAACTAAATCCTATGGGTAACCTATGCATATGGTTAATTTCTTATGGTTAAATCTTAGATTTAGAATCTAAATTAAGGGAAAAACTGAATTGTACCTATTGGGAGATGGATTCCTAATAAAACCTCCAAAATTGGTAAAATGAGCTTTCAACTTGTAGATCTTTACTCTTCTTTGTAGATCCATGCTTCCTCCTTATAGATCCTTGCTCTAATAGTCTCTAATGGTGATTTGGGAAGGAATTATATAAAAATTGGTAGAGAATTGATAGAATTGGTTGAGAAAAATTCTAGATCTAGATTTGGAATAAAAAATAAAGAGAGAGAAAGTTTTTATCCCCTTTATATAGGCCCCACTTGCTCCCTCACTCGAGCTACTATGTAAAGTCTAAAATACCCCTTGGGGCCTCTCATGAAGAAATTAATTAAGAAGGGATGGTTCTAGTCTAATGGGTTTAACTTAATTAATCCTCCTCCTAATAATTCGACTTCTAATTATTGGGCTCAATTCTAACAAGAATTTAATATTGGTCCATGAGTCTAAACTAACTAGTTAAGTCCACTAATACAAGTCCAAAAATAAATCTAACATGCTAAACATAAATAAATAATACAATAAATAAATATTTAACATGCACAATATTTAATTAATTATCAAAAGACTAAAATACCTTTTTTTAGAAAATATGGTAATGACAGTAATGACTCTCTATCTACGATACTCGACTCCACTGATGGACATTGGAACCCGAATCTGGTTCGGACACAAAGTATCGTATATCAGTCCTAGGGTGACCACATATATATCATAAATAACAAGTAACAGTAATAACTAACTAAATAAATAAATAAGGAACTGTGATACGTCATGGCAATATACACTTGCCTGTTGTTACGGTGTTTTTGACTAGTGCCCTCAACCAGAGATGCAACGGATCTAAATTTCCCTATATAACATATTATAATCAATACTTAGCATACACTAATCTATTTAATATAAAAGGGTAAGATCGTCATACCCCATCACTAGTGTTGTGACGTTCGTGCCAACAATCTGGTAGTCGTATGGCATTGGATAACGTGCCCATAAATAAGTTCCATGATACCGTCTATTACGTCATGAGGGTCTTTTACATCGTGTTATTATATGTACGTTTAGGACATAATATAATTTTTAATAAGTGTGTTCCTATACGTACGTAAATACGACACGATGTCCCAAAACTCACAACAACCGCTCAACTATGCTTCGAACATGCATGTAGCCTCTTATACACGCATGCCGACATCAAATAAAACTAAATTAAAGATGAATTAAGTTCTAAAATTTATATTTAATTAGTGAAAAATGCTAAAATAAATTACATTGCATGCACAAAGTTCCGTTGCGCGTCGACCAGGTGTTCTAGCAACTTGACAACTAGTTTGTGCATGTAAGGTGCCAACTTGCCTAAAATTCATTTAATATATAAAAATATATTAATTAATATTCTGGAAATTATTATCTAATTTCTGAAAATCATATTATAATAATAAAATAGCAACATGAAACAAAATAGGTTAATATGGTTACCACATTGCCATACATTAATTTTGTGTCATCTAAGAGTAGTTTCGCACATAAAATTAGGGTTTCTAATGCATGGGAGTTTAATCATTTGTCATATAATATTTTTATTGGTTCATACAAGGTTTTTCACATGGAAGATTTAAATATTAAATATAATTTGCGAAAATTATGCGATTGTGATTAAGGTGGAGGCTTTTCTTGTGACACAGACCTTTTGGAGTGCCAATGAACTCCAAGCTTCACGAAAGTTGAGGGGTGCTTGAGGATTCATTAAGATATAAGTATTCTATTTTGATGGATTTTGAGGCTGTTTAAAAAATATATATTGTTGAGTAGGGAATGATTGTGGGGTAGTGTACATGTCTCATAGAAATTGGTTGAGAGCCTCAGTAGGATATTTGGGTCGGTTGGGTTCAACTCTCCAAATAAGGGTAGTTTTGCAATATTAATGGTTGTAGATATTTGTAAATATTTTGAGCATAGGAGAGATCAAAAAAATGAAACACCCATGTCCCAAGTATAATAGGTACAATCAAGGCCATTAACATAAAAAAATTTGAAGAAAAAATATTGTTCATTACTTAAAATATCCAAGCCATAGCAAGGTATCTTTAATAATTAAAGGATTTTAAAAATTAATATTTTAACCTATTTAATTAATTAAAATAATATAAATAATTATAAAATACCAAAATAACCCTATTCTAAAATAAGGGGGCTTACAATGCCTCAATCATAACTTCCTACCGGATATCTCTGCTTGGTACACAAAGATAATTTCCAAGCCTAAGTGTTCTATCATCGTGTATTGTCAGCTCCTTTCTTAGACTAGACTCGCATTCTGCCCATAGCTTCAGAACTTTCGGATCCTTTGCCTGTGCTACCTTAATCCTTTCAACCAAAGTAGACTGTATTTTTAAACTATCCAAAATTCCTGCATCCTACGGAAGTACTATCTCTTGAAGATCCTCTAATATGTGCCGCAACAATGTCAACATATATGTACTACCTCTCCTGCTGAGAGCATCAACTACCACATTTGCCTTGCCTGGATGATATTGGAGTTCCACGTCATAATCCTTCAATAATTCCAACCACCTTCTCTGCCTCATGTTTAGGTCCTTCTGGGTGAATACATAGTTCATGATCTTGTGATCTGTAAATATCTCCACCCGATCATCATATAAGTATTGCCTCCATAGCCTTAGTGCAAATACTACCGCTGCCAAATCTGAATCGTGAGTCGGGTAGTTCTTCTCATGATCATGAAGTTACCAAGATGCATAAGCTATCACTTTTTTATGTTACATCAAAACACATCCAAGTCCTTTGCCAGACGTGTCACAATACACGATAAACCCTCCGAAACCTACAGGAAGCGTGAGAATTGGTGTCGAAATCAACCTATTCTTCAGCTCCTTGAAGGCTACCTGATACTTTGTTGACCAAAAAACTTACTCCTTGCGCATCAAACAGATCAAATGGTGCTAAAATTCTTGCAAATCTGTCCCGAACCTCTTGTAATATCCCATCAAGCCCAGGAAACAATACACAATATCTACCATCTTAGGAACTGGCTAACTCTCTACAGGACTCTACCTTCTTTGGATCTACTGCCACTCCTGATCCAGAGATGATATAATCCAAGAATAATATGTGATCTGACCAGAAGTCACACTTGCTGAGTTTCGAATACAACTGGTGTTACCTCAAAATCTGTAAGACCTTCCGAAGATGCTCTTCGTGCTTCTCTTTGCTACTGGAATAGACGAGAATATCGTCTATAAAAACCACCATAAACTGATCTAAATACGGCATGAAGATGCGGTTCATCAAATCCATAAATATCGTCGGAGCATTAGCCAGTACGAATGGTATAACTAAGAATTTATATTGCCTATATCGTGACCTAAATATTGTCTTGGTATGTCTTGCTCCCAAAATCTTACTTGATGAGATCCTGATCGAAGATCGATCTTGGAGAAAACCTTGGCCTTGCTTAATTGATTAAATAAGTCATCAATTCTTGGTAATGGGTACTTATTCTTTATTGTCACTGCGTTCAGCTGCCTGTAGTCGATACACAATCATGTTGATCCATACTTATTCTTTACTAAAGCTACTGGTGCTCCCCAGGGTGATCCACAGGTTCGAATAAACTTCTTTGCCTTCATTTCTTTCACGTGTTGATACAGCTTGTCTAGCTTTAATGATGCCATTTGGTAAACCTTTTAAGATATAGGTCCTGCTCTGGGAGTCAACTCTATTCAAAACTAGACATCTCTCACTGGTGGTAATCCTAGAAGTTCTTCTGAGAAGACATCTAGGAACTCCTTGACTATTTTGGGAAGCTGTTCTTCTGCTATCAATGCCGCTGCGATCCCCTTTTTATATTGGTCTCCCACTGATCTATCAAAGGCGTAGTATTTTGTTCTCGGGATACTAAAAAATACCTTATCCTTATGGCAATCTATCATAGCATGACTGTCCTTTAGCTAGTTTATGCTTAAGATAACATCGAAGTTACCTATAGAGAACTCGATCAACCGTGCAGGTAATAAATGCCCGCGCACTACTACTGGACATGCTATACATACTCTACTAACTTCTACGAGCCTATTACCAGTGAGTATATTAAAACACTCTGGCAACGCATCGAACTCCAATCCAATAGGTGTCACAAATTGAGTAAATAAAAATGAATGAGATGCACCTGAATCAAATAATGTTACAGCAGAAAAAAGATGCTACAGAGATGTTACCTGCCACCACGTCACCTAATGCCAAAGCTTCTTCCAAGAAAAAAGTTAATGCTTGCCCTTGGCCCTGATGCGCTCCCCCATTGTTGCATCCCTTACAAGCATTAATGTAGCCTATGCTGGCCTTTATGTTGATTTTTTTGCTATTGGTACATCTGAGCTTGTGTTGTGTAACCACCCTAAATTTTCTAGGTTTTTCTTTAATAATAATAGGAATAATAATACGTATGACGGCAATATACCAACAATTAATAATAATAATAATAACCAAAATAAAATAAAATAATTTTCTATAGAAATAATGGTAATTATAATAATAGCGAATGAGAAAACACACACACACACACACATACACACATATATATATATATATATTTGAATGTATATATGTTCAAATGTATAAGCAATTAAGAATAGAAATATATATAGATAAATTAGATAAAAAAATAAAGAAGAAGTAATAAGCAAACACAACCACTACCATAACCACTTACACCATAATCCAACATACAGTAGCAACAACCCCCCCATCCCACCCAAGCGTTAACGACCCAGCCTTGGAGTTCCCAACCCGCCTACCTATGTATATATACATATATGTATAACAAACGAAAACCCTAACCCTAACCCTAACCAAAGAGCAGCCACTCCCAGACCTTCCCCTTATCCATCGATCGCCGCAGACGCAGGAGCACCGTCGTTGAACCACCTCCGCTGACGTTGACACACACGCGCGCCAATCTTGGCAAAAATTGAACCCCAGTACCCATCATCTCCACTGAATTTCTTCCAACATACGCGATCAAATTTTGATCTAGTTCTTTAGATTCAACCATAACATGAACACCTTCTAATGTCTTCAAGTAGTTTTATTCAAACTACCCTATTTTGATATAAATTTATCTGAAACTTTTCAAAAAAATACGATTATATATATATATATATGAATTGACAGTTTTTGAATCCAACATACTGTTTTAAAAGGCAATTTTTTCCCGGTCGACCCAAACAAAATTCAATTTTCTTTTTCTGACACGAAGTCAATATAACCAGTATTTAAACGACCTAATATTTGCATATATTTGATCATTAGTTATGTGGAAAAAATTTAGATTTCAAATCACAAAAATAGTTTTTCAAGAACTTAGACACTTGCGATACGGAGTACGTTCCGACAAACCGGACCACTACGTCATGTACGCACTAAAAGGAGCGTATGGTATATCCTGACGTGCGGGCTTTCACGAAAGTTGATTTGGACGTTTGTACGCGTCGAAATCAACCCATATCCATAAAAAGTCCTCTATATTAATATTTTGTAATTTTTTTATTAGTTTAAAAACGCTCGTCGGAATACGACAAAACTTGCGCCATTGGATTCGTGGTATCACGTTGGTCCTGTGACCCAAGTTTCATGCGATTCCGAGAGATTTGATCGAACTGCCTATTCGCGGGCCCTACAGGTTAACTTGACGAGCAAAATTATGATCGGCTCACTGGAATCCAAAATTGGACATACCGTTGACTTTGTATCATCGTTTAGACTTTGATTGACCAATAATTTATCTAATTTAGAGACCTTTATCTATGGAACACATTTTGGTGCAAAGTGGACAACATGTGGACCCCATTTTTGCCCAAAAATTTTCGTCTTGCCCCTGTGTTCAAATTGCACGAAAGGGTAGAGTTTTTGACTATCTTGCTGATTCCGGAGATATTGGTGATATTTATTTAAGCATCAGCAGATGTTCCATCAGAGCCCTACTTTCCGGTTCCTCGTGCTTGACGTTTGGACGCCTATACTTCACAGCTTGTTTTTCTAGGCAAGTATACTTTGCCATAGTACTGTTTAATTATATTTATTTGCTGCATATTTATTTGTTGTTGTTTAATTCTATTTATTTTGCTATATATAAAACTGTGCATCTAAGAAAGACTTGGGTGCAAACGACGGTTGCGTCGTCTTTTGTCTCTTATTTATATTATGCATGTTAACCTAGTCGTACGAGGCCACCTAATAATGTTGAGGCATTCTTATATTTCATTGGCCGTGAAACATTTTTATATGAGTTGTGAGTCTCATATATGACATAGACTTGCGTATTAGGCTGGCCACCTATACGTAAAAGTCGTATGACGAATAAGGAATAACTGTTAATAGAAATATCATGTTTAGCAGACTTAGCAGTTACTAGAGGTGTTGTATGTTATGGATATGACACATTAGTATCATTGGGTGGGGAGAACAATGAGTAAGCATATGAGGCTCCTTTACACTTTCCTTTTGTAACCCATACTCTCCACCGGAGATGCGCGGTCTGATAACCCTTATATTATATTATTTATAGGCGACCTCTAATGATCGAAAGACATTACGCTTTATAGACCACTGGTTTACTGAGAGAGTCACGCCAATCCCATTTTTAGTCAGATAGCCCATGCACCATGCATTGGAAAGTTGTTCTGAAAAGTGCATTTCGCACAGACGGTTGGGCGACCCTTTGGATATTTATTTTTTGTACTTTAGTGAACAAGCTAAATCAAGTCTCGAAAACAGGTAAGCTCTTAGGTCAAACCCAGGTTCTTCTCTAATAGAGTCGAGTTTGAGACTTTCCCCTCTTCGCTTTCATCAAAATCAAATGCCTACGTTAGCGCATACGATTGATTTTATTTGAATGTGGTCACATTCTAAGCGAAGGGCCATGGGAGGAGCCAACCCTAGTACGGAGGACTGGGTTGGTGTAGAAGCATAAAAAATAGAGCTTCAGCACTGGGTGGCGTAAAACATGACTTCAGAGCCATTGACGTACAATAAAGCTTTAGCGCTATTCAGCGTAAAATATAGCTCCAGAACAACCCGCGTAAAACGGTAACTTCCCGACTGCTTTAGTGTAAAAAGGTTACCACGTCGCCACTTTGGTGTAAAAACCTGCCTGCTTTTAATGCAGTAGGAAGTTGTATGAGGAACTCTTCGTATTCCTCGAATGAATCTATCAGACGAAGCAGTGAACCTGACTCCTGACAAAGAGTACTGTACGACGATCGAGAGGACGGCTGTTATGATTATTCTGTACAGAGCCCCAGACTATCGTTTAGTGGCATAATCCTTG
>JAYESA010000004.1:123765267-124167767 GCA_036927795.1 Iris macrosiphon
CACCAACATCCTCATCCATGAACTAGCACCACACAGCCCGAGCCGACCCCCCCCCAAACGTCCCCCGACTCGCCGTCGCTGCTCAGTCGACCACCCCACTCCGTCGATGACTCCCCCAAGCTACCACCTTCGTCCTCGCCACAGCTCGGCCCCGGTCGACCCAGCAGTCGGCCGGCACAGCCCCCGCAACGACAGCAACGGCTGAATCCCGTTGCTGTTGACGACGACCCCCCCGTGCGCCGGAGCTCCGTCCGGCAACCCTCGCCGGCGACGACTCGCCTGGCGGACCCACCTCAACCCCCTGGACACCTAGGTATACATTTTATACACGTATACAGTATTATACATAGTATATTTGTATTGCATTGGTTATATACTAATAAAAGTATTCTGTTTTTAGTATTTTATTTATATACTTCTATATATATATACTGTATTCTGCATATTCTGTGTATTTTATATATAATAGAAATATATATGTATGTATTTCATAATAAACAGTATGTATATACATAGTATGCAATATATACTTGTATTTAAATACTTAGTATATATTGATATCTAATATGTATTTATATATAAATGTTTATGTATTATAACGTATATATAATTATATATATAATTGTAAATATATTTATATATTATTGGATATATATATAGTATATATTTATATATATATTGTGTATATATGTATATATATAAATGTATAAACATATATGTGTATATATATTTTATGTATATATGTGTATAATATATATATGTATATGTATTAAATACTTAGTATATATTGATATCTACTATGTATTAAATTGTATATATATATATATATATATATATATATATATATATATATATATATATATATATATATATATATATATATATATATATATATATATATATATATATATATATATATATATATATTTGTGTATATATAAATATACATTTTGTGTATTGGTATAATAAATATATGCATATAAATATATATATATATATATATATATATATATATATATATATAGTTTGGTGTATTTAGTATATGTATAAAAATATATATTACATATATAAATATATGTATATATATATATATATATATATATATATATATATATATATATATATATATATATATATATATATATATATATTTGGTATATTATATATAGGTATTAAATACATGGTATGTATTAATATTATAAATATGTAATTGTATATATATATAAATATCTATATATATTGTGTATTTAATGTATTAGTGCATAACTAATATATGTATATATATATATATATATAAATATATAAATACTTTGTGTATTTAGTATATTTATAGTATGTATATTAGTGTATGAACAAATATATGTATATGTATATGTATATGTATATGTATATGTATATGTATATGTATATGTATATGTATATGTATATATATATATACCTTGTATGTATTATATAGTATATTTTAGTATATACTATATAAGGGTACATTTTTCCCATTTTTTATATTTTTACATATAAATATATATGTACTATATATATGTATGTTGTATATGTGTACTTATGTATATATGTGTAATTGTGTATATATGTAGATATGACAGGTATTGTATTAGTTATATATGTACTATGTATAGAGGTATATAAGTGTTAAACTATATAAAACTATTTATGGTTGTTATATATATATATATATATATATATATAATGAATAAATATAAATATGTCTAAATACATAATTGAATATATGTATGTACGACATTAAATTATTTAATATAGATACATGTATAGGTGTTGTGTATGTATACCTGCTTTATGTTAACATAGGTAGTTGAGCATGGTGTAAAATTTAGTGAATCATAATTATTGTTATCTGTTCGTAGGCATCCGAGACGGTGCTACCTTGACTGCTGGTTCCAGAACATTGCTTGTGCACGCCAGAGTTTCAGGCAAGTATACCTTGCCTTGTTGATACTGTTTAAATGCAGATGTTATCTAGTTGCATAATCTATTGCTTTATTATTAACTGTGCACGTCCGAGAAGACTCGGGTGCAGTCAACGAAGGCGTTGACGTTAGGACTTGTGTCTGACCTAGTGTCTAGTGGACCAACCTAAAGTTGAGGAGTTATCAATATGACTTCCCAGGCATTGACACTTATCTTAACACGTCACAGAGTGAGTTCATGTAGGGACGCGTACTTCATGATCGACTGGCCATCAGCATGAGCAGCACGTGTGACGGCATTTAGCTTAGTTGTTTATTTCTGTAGCGACTTGCATCATAGTATGAGGTATCCACGTCGCATTCGGGACTTGTACATTGACATTGGGCAGGAAAGACAATTAGTAGGCGTATGGGACAGACATTTGGCCGCCGTAGTTTCAGAGTAAACTACGGGGCCGTGAGCCTCAATGTTACCCGGTTATGGGCCATGTGTTACCCGAATATGGGCTCAGGTTCCCGGTTATGGGCATATATGCTTGTCGATACATCCGGTAGAGGTTACTAGCTGCACGCTATCATGATCGGTGATGTAGTCAGCATATATACTCCTGGCGTTCAGTTTACAGCTAATGCCAGGTACTTAGCCTCTAGCTTGACGCTATGCTTTATACCTTTTACCTACCCATACGTACCAGGGTTGTCTTCAAAGTGCATTTCACTTAGTTGGTCAGATTACCCTTGAGTTTACACAGTATATACTTTATGGCATGCATTTCTGTATATTTGTTACGTCCCTCTGAGGACCTGGTTCTCTTCCAGATCCGGACGAGCACTTGTACCCTACCATCTACGAAGCAGGAGTAGAGACAGGATTCCTGATTGAGGACTACGAGGCATTTCTAGGAAAGTTCCCGTGATTTGAGTACGCAGCTGGATTGGACTAGAGTTTTCATATCTAGCTAGTGATACTCTAGTCTAGTTATCTTACCTCTTTCTGTACTTTATTTCCATTTTTGTATTTCAGTGGGTTTGTCCCCACCAGACTATTTAAGATGTATTATGGATATTCAGACTCTTGTATTTTATTTATCAGCATTTTGTTTCAGCATTATGATATTATTTTCTGTGGATGAGATTAGACATTTACCTGCTATATATTAGCATATTAGACTTGTTAGTATTTTAGGACAGCGTAGCACGCTTCGATAGGATCCATTAAATTGGGATATCCTTCGGAGTCGTGTCAGCTGGCCAATGCCACGTGGCCTGGTTCCATATATATTGGGACTGGGGCATGATATAGTTTTAGGGGTGGCCCATGCAGGTCATGTTTATCGCTTGTGGTATGGTAACATGCCCAGCGAGCCTGCAATAGGATAGAAATTAATAGATCTTATCCACTTTCTGCCTTTGAACCTCCTTCGCATTTGATTAAATTAAATATCTGTATCCTGCTTATTATTTCGTACTCTTTTAATGAAGTTCTATCTCTTACAGCGAGATGAACCTACGCAACAGATGCGAGATACTTGGTGCCATAGTACCATCAGCCCCCGCACCGAGAGAGGAGACATCCCAGGGACCACCTGGAGAGCAGCCTCAGCCATAGGCACAGGTGATCCCCCAGGCCCCGATGATATACTGGCATCAGACCTCTCCCGACGACGGGACGCAGCAGCCAGAGGGCCAGACTTCGCAGACGATCCCGATGCAGCACTTCGAGGGACAGACCTCGAGGGCTACGCCGATGCCGCTGTTCGAGAGGCCGACATCCACGGAGACACCGATGAGGCAGCCGGAGGTACCACTACCACCACCTCCACCGTTTCTACCCCAGATGCCACCAGCGGAGGGACAGCCCCAGATGATGCAGTTCTTTCAGACGATGATGCCGGCATAGTGACATCAGACGGAGACCCTGAGACAGAGCCTGATAGAGGTACTAGAGAGGGCACCTGCCCAAGCAGCAGGACCTGCACCTGTCCAGCCAGTAGGCACTATACGAGGCTTCTGCCAGATGGAACCGAAAACCTTTTCAGGCAAGGAGACTGCAGAAGAGATCTCAGACTGGGTCTCCAACACTGAGATGCTGTTGGAGGGTTCGCAACTACACCCCGACCTCTGGATGACTGCAGTGAGGGCCCAATTCACAGGCAACGCCCATCACTGGTGGGATTCTATGGAGCGCAGCGTCGGCAGGACGCAGACTTGGGAGGAATTTTTGGAGTACTTCAATGCGAAGTATTTCCCCGCTACGGTCAGGAACGTCCTGTACTCCCAGTTCCTACACCTGGAGCAAGAGAACTTGACCGTGGACGCCTACGACGCGGAGTTCAGCCGACTCAGCCGTTTCGGTGCAGCCCTGATAGCCAACGACCTGGAGAAGGCCAGGAGATTCCATCACGGCCTTACCTTCGAGCTGCAGAGGTACACTACTACTCAGGCGAGGATCTTCTACGAGGAAGTCCTATCAGAGGCGAGGATCCAGGAGGCTATTAGCAGAGGATCGAGACATTCCAGCACGACTGCACCAGCCAGAGCTCAGCCCGGAGCAGGCGGACCAATTTGCCATCCAGGAGCGCAGACGCAACAGAAGATTGTGCCATATCAGCAGAGAGAGCTACCGACGTGTCACTTTTGCAGAAAGAAGGGACATGTCCAGAAAGTTTGTAGAAGAAGACTAGGACTGTGCTTGAGGTGCGGATTAACCCAACATCAAGCTCAATAGTGATCCCAGTATAACGATAGAGTCCGACAGATAGTATAAACACCAACCCTAGGTATGTCCGTAGCATTGCTTGATAATTTATAGCTTATTATGTGTTATTTTCATTTCGAGGACGAAATTCTTATAAGTTGGGTAGATTGTAAACTCCCTCGACCAAAATTTTATTTTAATTAACTTAGATAGCATGATTAGGGTTATTTTGGTCCTAATTAGAATTTATTGTACAGAGTTTTATTATTTGTGCAATGTTTTAATTACTTAGGATACCTTACCGTTGTCCCGATATTTAGGACACTACACTAGCTGTTACCCTGAAATAAATTCTATACACTTGGCCTAGACATACTAACCTACCATATGACCCTTGTGCAACCCCCGAATACTGATTTTTGTGCCTGATTTTAGTCGCACAAAAGTCGTTACAAACGTCCGGACGTAAATTAAATAAATTGCGTATTTACGTTCGTTGTCCGTTCCAATCGAAATTGAGACCCAACCTCAACCCATTTTGACCAACCCCGTTCATGACATTATTATACTCTGAGCCTACCACACCAATGACGCTTGTGCCACCCAATTTAGACTCCCTGTATTTATTAAATTAATTTAGAGACACCCGGTGCATTAATTATAAATTAATTAATGTAGTGACCTAGCCTCATTTAAATTAAACCCAACTCCAACCCAAACCCACACACACACCCACAAGTCTCATACAAAACACCATACACCATCCTAGCCCAATACAAAATACCAAACATGGTATTTTGTCACATCAAATCCCCAATTCCAGAATTTGTGCAAATTCTAAATTGTTCAGGGGCCTTTGTGCAAATTTGCAGTGAGGTGCCCCCTCTCATTGGTCCAACCGCATGAAGAATGAGACCCCTTCCCTTGACCGGTCCATCATAATTTTCCCCCCATTTTTATGTACCTACATTACTTTTTGGGGACATATCTCCACCCTACAATTTGAACCCCTCAATCCTAGCCCTCCCCTCATCATGATGAAGCCTCCCCAACTCCCCAAAAATAAACACCCAGCCGGCCCTAATCCCAAGGCAGTCCCCCACTCTCTCTCCTACATATAGGGTACATTATATCACATTTATTACACACAAAAACCCAAAATCCTAACACAAAACCCTAATTCCTAAAACCCTCATATCAACACCCTTACTCAGCCCTCATCACCCCGACCCCTTCCTCAGCCCGCCGCCTCCGCCATCTCCGGCAACGACCGCCACCAGTGTCACCACCATCCCCGCCCCTACCAACTGAGCCACCTCCACGGCCACCACGACCGCCGCCTCCGCCTGAACCACCGCCACAGCAGCCCTTCTTCACCCCCCCGACTCCCTCTTCCCCGACCCGACCATTCCCGCAGCCTCCTCCCGGCCACCACCATGTCCGGCCACCACCGTGACGGTTCCCCTCCGACCAGCACCCACTCCCCCTCCTCCAGCCATCGCCACCGGCCCCTGCTCTGCCTACAGCCACCGCAATCACCACCATCCTCATCCACGAACTAGCACCACACAGCCTGAGCCGACCCCCCCCACCCGAACATCCCCCGACTCGCCGCCGCTGCTCAGTCGACCACCCCACTCCGTCGACGACTCCCCCAGGCCACCACCTCCGTCCCTGCTATAGCTCGGCCCCGGTCGACCCCGCAGCCGGCCGGCACAGCCCCTGCAGCGACAGCAACGGCTGAATCCCGCTGCTGTTGACGATGACCCCCCCGTGCACCGGAGCTCCGTCCGGCCACCCTCGCCGGAGATGACTCGCCCGGCGGACCCACCTCAACCCCCTGGACACCTAGGTATACGTTTTATACACGTATACAGTATTATACATAGTATATTTGTATTGCATTGGTTATATACTAATAAAAGTATTCTGTTTTTAGTATTTTATGTATATACTTCTATATATATATATACTGTATTCTGCATATTCTGTGTATTTTATATATAATAGAAATATATATGTATGAATTTCATAATAAACAGTATGTATATACATAGTATGCAATATATACTTGTATTTAAATACTTAGTATATATTGATATCTAATATGTATTTATATATAAATGTTTATGTATTATAACGTATATGTATTTATATATATAATTGTAAATGTATTTATATATTATTGTATATTAATATAGTATATATTTATATATATATTGTGTATATATGTATATATATAAATGTATAAACATATATGTGTATATATATTTTATGTATATATGTGTATAATATATATATGTATATGTATTAAATACTTAGTATATATTGATATCTACTATGTATTAAATTGTATATGTACATATAAATATGTATGTATATATATAAATATGTATGTATATATATATATATATATATATATATATATATATATATATATATATATATATATATATATATATTGGTATATATATAAATATACATTTTGTGTATTGGTATAATAAATATATGCATATAAATATATATATAGTTTGGTGTATTTAGTATATGTATAAATATATATATTGCATATATATATATATATATATATATATATATATATATATATATATATATATATATATATATATATATATATATATATATATATTTGGTATATTATATATAGGTATTAAATACATGGTATGTATTAGTATTATATATATGTAATTGTATATATATATAAATATTTATATATATTGTGTATTTAATGTATTAGTGCATAAATAATATATGTATATATATATATATAAATATACAAATACTTTGTGTATTTAGTATATTTATAGTATGTATATTAGTGTATGAACAAATATATGTATATGTATATGTATATATATATATATATATATACCTTGTATGTATTATATAGTATATTTTAGTATATACTATATAAGGGTACATTTTCCCATTTTGTATATTTTTACATATAAATATATATGTACTATATATATGTATGTTGTATATGTGTACTTATGTATATATGTGTAATTGTGTATATATGTAGATATGACAGGTATTGTATTAGTTATATATGTACTATGTATAGAGGTATATAAGTGTTAAACTATATAAAACTATTTATGGTTGATATATATATATATATATATATATATATATATAATGAATAAATATAAATATGTCTAAATACATAATTGAATATATGTATGTACGACATTAAATTATTTAATGTAGATACATGTATAGGTGTTGTGTATGTATACCTACTCTATGTTAACATAGGTAGTTGAGCACGGTGTAAATTTTAGTGAATCATAATTATTGTTATCTGTTCGTAGGCATCCAAGACGGTGCTACCTTGACTGCTAGTTCCGGAACATTGCTTATGCATGCCAGAGTTCCAGGCAAGTATACCTTGCCTTGTTGATACTGTTTAAATACAAATGTTATCTAGTTGCATAATCTATTGCTTTATTATTAACTGTGCGCGTCCGAGAAGACTCGGGTGCAGGCAACGAAGGCGTTGACGTTAGGATTTGTGTCTGACCTAGTGTCTAGTGGACCCACCTAAAGTTGAGGAGTTATCAATATGACTTTCCAGGCCTTGACACGTATCTTAACACATCACAGAGTGAGTTCATGTAGGGACGCGTGCTTCATGATCGACTGGCCATCAGCATGAGCAGCACGTGTGACGGCATTTAGCTTAGTTGTTTATTTATGTAGTGACTTGCATTATAGTATGAGGTGTCTACGTCGCATTTACGACTTGTACATTGACATTGGGCGGGGAAGACAATTAGTAGGCGTATGGGACAGACATTTGGCCACCGTAGTTTCAGAGTAAACTGCGGGGCCGTGAGCCTCAGTGTTACCCGGTTATGGGCCATGTGTTACCCGGATATGGGCTCAGGTTCCCGGTTATGGGCATATATGCGTGTCGATACATCCGGTAGAGGTTACTAGCTGCGCGCTATCATGATCGGTGATGTAGTCAGCATATATACTCTTGGTGTTCAGTTTACAGCTAATGCCAGGTACTTAGCCTCTGGCTCGACGCTATGCTTTATACCTTTCACCTACCCATACGTACCAGAGTTGTCTTCAAAGTGCATTTCACTTAGTTGGTTAGATTACCCTTGAGTTTACACAGTATATACTTTATGGCATGCATTTTTGTATACTTGTTACGTCCCTCTGAGGACCTGGTTCTCTTCCAAATCCGGACGAGCACTTGTACCCTACCATCTACGGAGCAAGAGTAGAGATAGGATTCCTGATTGAGGACTACGAGGCATTTCCAGGGGAGTTCCCGTGATTTGAGTACGCAGCTGCATTGGACTAGAGTTTTCATATCTAGCTAGTGATACTCTATTCTAGTTATCTTACCTCTTTCTGCACTTTATTTCCATTTCTGTATTTCAGTGGGTTTGTCCCCACCAGACTATTTCAGATGTATTATGGATATTCAGACTCTTGTATTTTATTTATCAGCATTTTATTTCAGCATTATGATATTATTTTCTGTGGATGAGATTAGACATTTGCCTGCTATATATTAGCATATTAGACTTGTTAGTATTTTAGGACAGCGTAGCACGCTTCGATAGGATCCATTAAATTGGAATATCCTTCGGAGTCGTGTCAACTGGCCAATGCCACGTGGCCTGGTTCCATATATATTGGGACTGGGGCGTGACACAACTTCTTCCTACAGGAGAGCTGGAGCCGTTACTGAATTTTTTAGCACAATAGCCTTACGAGTAACCAGTGCATACATACAAATGATATGTTATTTTTTGGCTCGGCTAGCCTTTCTCGGATACGGCACGATTTAAGGATTTCTATATATAGCATTATTGGCATAACCCAGATATAACATAGAAAGCCGTAGGATTGATTGGCAGATTACTTAAATTGTTTGATTGTGTTTTGTACCTTCTGCTAGTAGCCGAGGGACATGGACAATCGTGGTACATTTTCCAACTCTTATCCTTGTTTGGTTGTAGAGTTGGACCTATTGTGCTACGATAGGCTATGCCTTGATAATAGGATATACGCCTATGATTCTTTGCTCAGGTCTTACTTATGCATTGATTGGATTTTGTTTCTTTCACTCGTGCTTTCTTATGCTACTTGTTATTCGGGGCTTGACCCCGCTGGTTTTGTTTGGCTAGATCTAGAGCCAGAGCCTGAGGATCCAACGTATCTCCTCCTAACGAATGGCGCGCACCAGATGGATGGTCGTCGAGGGACTTGAGTGGGTTCTTCTCTACCACTCTGATATATTATTTTATTACTCTTTTGGATGTTTAGCCACCAATACCTGTTTAGCTAGATAGTCTGGACATTTAGCTTCCCTTAGATGATTGTACTTATTCAGACATCAGCTGACTTACAATTATATACTATTGTCACTCTACTAGCACATTATTTTTATAGCTAGTTTCTAAATCATTTTGATAGAGCGTCTGGGACGCCTGACTGCTTTATCGTACATGCTCGATACTTACTACTTCTTGTTTGATTGATTGAGATAGATGTTTTGTGCAACCCTAGGAGACTTGATTGCAGTATGCACCCCCTTGTCTTCTAGACAGTCGTAATCGTTGTACGATATTTTTATACCTTGTACAAAACAGACAATGGTAGTCCCCATATTTACCCAGTAGTCTGGGAGCAAAGCGTGACATAGGTGCACAAATTTCGGCTATATCAGTCAACTATGACAACCAGACAATGGTAGTAGTGGCATCAAATAATCTCTTTAATGTAAAAAAGATGACTGTGCAATTTTGTCACATATCATTGAATAAGTGCATCAACGATGACATCATTATAGTATTTGATGTTCGAAGATAGGAAAATATGACAGATCCATTTACCAAAAGCCCCAAATGCTAGTTGGTCGTGGACACAACAAAGAAAATGGACTTGAAGGAATTATGATATTATGTCCATGTAATTCTACAATAAAGTATTATGCTATTAGTTTAAAGAGAAATCTACTAGACATCTTACTTTTGGTTCAAAAAATGATCATTGACTAGTATAATATCAGGTACAGAGGTAAGTCCTTCAGGACATTATTGGGATTGTATCCTGGAACCTTTGTAATCTACTATTTTCTTTTGGTATAGAGCAAGTCCTATATGACTTAAGCCTTAATGAGTTCTTGGGCATTTTGAATGCTCAATATGCATTGTAGGAAGCACATGTAGCTCAGCACTATATAGGGACTAGTACCCCTTGCTACAGTAGTATGACACCATATGAGGTGGGACCTCGACTTTGGGTCTTGTCACAGCAGCGTACGTAGCACCGCATAGAGGCATGTAGCATAATGCTGACAAATATAGAGTGGTATTTCAGTACTGCAAAAGGTAAAAACATCATGCTATAGTAGGATAACACCAACAAGAGGTTGAACCTCGACTTTGGGCCATGTCATAACAGTGTAGCACCACAAGAAAGCAAAATGCATCATGTTGAAAAAATAATGAACTCTCTAAGGAACTCACCTATATGTATGAACAAAGATGTAGGTCATCTATTGAGGGTAAACTTGTAGACACCCAAGATACGTACATATATAGTTACCAGGTCAGCACATGACTTTTAAATGTGTGACCAAAGAAAAAGTTGATCTCATTATGTGAGTGGGAAGGATGTCGGTTATGGTACTGAATTCAAGACATAGTCCATATTTTATCACACTGTTATTTGACCCATTCTGAAAATTTAAATCGCAAGAATAGATATCATAATACATGATGTACAGTCATTGTGGGGAACGCTCAGCCCATATATTGAAATATGTGGAGGATTATCTTATGGTTTTAAATTTTGAACTTTAGAAAATAGTCTCACATCTACGTGGCAACCGAAATATCTATTTCAATATAAGAATTTTTTTTATTGACTTGTGCACATGGGGAGTAGTAGCCAATGTGGTTAAGGTGGTGGGATATTCCTAGTATGCATGGTTCAAGACACCCAAAAAATATTAATGTTTTTTGTTAATTATCTCTTTTGTGTTTTCCTTAGGATCTGGGCCACGAAAGGGCCTAGTGACTCAGGCTCAGGAGAAGGGGCAAATTAGCGCTTTGATTGTACACTTCACACGTATGCATCATGCGTGAGATGACACTTTCGTGCAAAGTTGTGCTCGTTTTATGCAAGCTTTTGAGTGGGTGTCATGCGGACCAGCGCGATCAAACGGTAAGCGGACTGTGCGCGCTCAACATGGGCTTCCGTGAGTTCGATGCGTGGGTGCACGGACATTGCATTTCTGCACAGTAGATGCTTCTGCGAAAACTGTCGGTAATGTCAAATTTTTGTGTAAAAATTGCACTGCGAGGCTTTTGAGTGGATTTTTAGTTCTAACTACTCTTACCTTTTGGGATTTAAAGATAATGGTTTGTAACCACCCCTTATCCATGGAATTTATCTCCAGATTAAGGGAGGTAGTCGCTCTTAGGATTTTTCCATGTGCCTCTCCTATATATATTTTGTTCTCTTACTTTTAATAAGAGATAGAAAATATATTGCTACGAGAGTAGAGTTAGCAGTAGTCGTAGCAGATCCACGAAGTGTTGTCCAGTTCAAGATCCACAACAAGAGCCACAAGAGCGTTCCAGAAGTTCTTTCTACAAACTTACTGGTTTCTGGAGCATATCGACGGAAAATGGTCGAATTTTGATTTGAGCAACGGTGATTTTCATCACCACAGCGAGTTCAAAATTTTTTCAGAGTTCTTTTTTCTTCATCTTGTTTTTGTTTCTGTTCTTGGTTTTATTTCACATTGTAGAAATTGGATTTGCAAAAATTTTAATATTTTCAATTCCTGCAACTTCTTATTGCAAATTTTCTATTCTGGAAGATTCACTTTGTAATATTCGATTTTCTCATACTTTATAGGATCTTTATAACCTAGCAATAACAAACCCTAGACAATTCCACTAACTTAAAACTGTAGAAAGGAAGGACTGAAATGGGTTGAAATCATTGAATTGAACTATATCAACCCGGATCATTACCCTTTCAAAATTTTCCCATTCGATGAAACTCTAAATAATGCATCCTTCATGACTTTAGCAACCATACTCTCAAGCTCTAAGATAGCACAATGAAAAGATCAAACAACTAAATATCCTCATCATGCCAAATATTTCTTCTTCTTTTTTCTTACCTAGACTTCTTACCTAGACAGACAGACAGAGACATACAATCCTTCACACCCATCCTCTTCCTCCTAAGAACACTTTCCCCTCCCTATAAACCATATCATTATGGTACATTATTGCAATCATCGTAATCGAGCTCAAGAACACCAGGACCGGACCGAAGATCCAGAGAAGAAGTGGCAGTGCTGCATAGAAGAGCCTATTCCCCACAATGTTAAGGACAAAGCTCTTCTCCAGGATGTCACACACATATTCTGAAGTCAGAGGAGAGGTGTCGTCGGCAATCAACGGGGTGTTTATAAGGAAGTTAACTTGGTTGATGTAGCGGATGGAGAGGGAGTAGCAAAGGAAGGCGAAGAGGAAGACGACCAGGAGGGTTACATACTTGAGAGCTACCATGAATTCGCCGTGGGCACCGAAGACCGAGTCGTTGATGGGCTTCTTGATACTGTAGGTGCTACTGATGACAGCAGCGAGGCCGGAGCAGAGGAGGATGGATGTGGTGGCCATTAGTGTTGAGCCCATAATCGCGTTCCGAAGGGTCTGGACTGCCAGGACGTTCTTCTTGTCATTGTCCTATGGATCATACATACATTGACCATAAAAATGTTAAAGACTTTATAGTTATTGAGAGTGAAGTATACAACAATGCATGAATCATATATATAATGTACAAATATGTCTCTTTCTGTGCATGACAACGTAGTTGGTAATATATAATCGATCGACAAATTCTATATATTGTTCTGTAGATAAAAGATCTCTTCCATTCTTTTTTCATGTATTTGTTTCTTTCTGTTTGGATTTACTATAATTTGGGGTCGGATATATATATATATATATATATATATATATATATATATATATATATATATATATATATATATATATATATAGGTGGTGGTTATATGCATGAGTCATGACTTTAAACTGCGGAAGTAGCAAAAAAGGAAGATTCAGCAGTGAAGATTTTTGACTGTTTGGAAAAGTGAATTCCATCTAATTGAATTAATCTCAGCAGTGAAGATTTTTCAGAGTTCTCTTCTCTATTAATTCAGTAGAAGAGGCCAAAAAGGAAGATTCAGCATTGTTCTTTCGTATGCTCATGGATAACTTAATTAATAATTTGCCACCAACATACATTACTTACGTTAGAAAACAGGTGGTTATGAATAATCTTTATCAGTTATTTTAAGAAGTTTTCTTCTGCTCCATATCCCGATGCCATCTTCATTTGATATGAATCAATGAGAGAGTATATATATGTTGGCAATGAGAGGAAAAAAAACCCAAAATTAAGCCGGATTTTTTTTTCAGAGTTTTCTAAAAATGAAGATGGAAAATAAGATTGCGGCATCAAAGCACATCTTACAGAGATTTTGGTGGTCTGTAGAAATATAACCTTGTCTACAAGTCGGTGTTAAAAACAATATCTACACTAGAAGTGTACTTGCAAACATCTATATATATATTCTAGTTTTTTTTTGTAATTGTAAGCTGCATACTAACCTTCATTATAGAGAGAACCCACATGCGGCGGCCAGCGGAGTTGATTCCGATTACGGTACTGTTGGGCTGCGTCCGAACCATATACCACAACCAGCCATGGTATAGAATGGAGAATACAAGGGCTAGGGGAACTAGCAACAGGTCCAAATAACATTTTCTCCACATCTTTTTCTAGGTTTTTATTTAAGTCTCTCTCAATATATCTCAAGGAGATAAGTGGTCTGGTTAAGTGGTATTTATGGATATTGTTATGGAAGGGGCTATGCTATAACTACAACTCTCTTACAACTGTCACATGACGGTCACATGGTAGCCGTCCATTGGAAGAGGGTGAGAGGTTGGACCCGGTGGCTGTTCGGATGACTGCCACGTGACAGAAACGTCACGTGGCAGCCGTTTATTGTAGAGAGAGGCGGAGTCAGGTGTGGCCCACATAGCAGTGAGGAGAGAGGGTTATAAGAAGGTTGTAAGCATTTGGTAGTAAACTTAGCATTATTGTTATGGAAGAGATCATTCAATGCATCTGGACTCTATTTAGGATCACAACAATGGTGATGGCTATAAAGGGCAAAGTGCAATGGCATGACTAATTATTTTAGAAGTAGCTAAGCAAACAAAGCTTCCTTCTTGTTATGTCCTTGCTCCTCCTGCTTATTTACTAACTGCATTCTTATGAAACTAATAAATCGTGGACACGTGACAGGCATATATAATTGTTCGATGGAAATTTTGGCCTTAACTTAATAGTGTAATAATAAAAATCCTAAGCATAATTCAATAGCAAGTTTATAATTCCATTTCAAACTATATCTATTTTGTTATTGGATTGTGTAGGACAGAGTTTATATATATATATATATATATATATATATATATATATATAATCTTTCTACCTATCCGTATATATATCGTATATATATCTCTCACTTAAAAAAATATATTAAAATTCCTATCTCACACACACACACACATATATATATATAACAAATCTAAATTATATTATATTTAAACTAAAAATATGGTATAAATAAAAATATATTCCAAGTTCGACAAAAATATCTATAAGAAATTTTAATTAAAATATATTCAAATCATATTTAAACTATTTTAATATAATATAATTTTTTCTAATATTTAGTTTTTTTTTCTATCTAATTTTTCAAATATATATATATATATATATATATATATATATATATATATATATATATATATATAATGTTAAATCATATATATTCAAATATTCAAAATTGAAAAAAAAAAATTATATTTGAACGGAATATGAGCCATAGTGATCATATTCATACATGAGTCATGCACATGTAGACCAATAATAACAGAGTGTACTAGTACATATGTGTACAAATGGAATGTGAAAGTCTATTCATATTGGTCCTCATGTACATGACTCATGTAGAAATATGAGACTATAGCTCATATTCCGTTTATATATATATATATATATATATATATATATATATATATAGCAAATGATGTCTAATCTAGTAATTAAAATCGATGTATATTATCCAGGAGGTTACGAGTTTGAGCTATCGACAATGGAGATTGTGATGATGGGTACTGCCCATTCCTCCTGTCCTGAGCATCTAATATCATATGATCTCTACTTTATACTCATTCGGACAAGGTAAGATTGGCTTAAGCGTTGTAAGTCTTTTGACTCTGCAGGATTAATGTGTTACAATAATATAAATACTTACCCTCATCTCTAATCATAATTGTAAAATTTTGGTACAGTAGTATTTTTTAACAAAGTTTAATCATGCTTGGACAGCCCATCCCAAAAATATTTTTAATTTTTTTCTTTTTCATATGTTTTTCTTTTATTTCATTTCCGCCTATCCTAAACTATTCTAGTCTATTCTAGTTCATATTTCTGATGCCGCCATATCTTTATCGCTACTGCAACAAAATACAGCGGCAGTTACTTGAACAATGTTTAATAATACAAATTAAAGTTTATTACTGCTTCATTTGTTGTTTGCTGTTATATACGGTACACTTCCAACAAGCTATATATATATATATCATGAAAACAAGGGGCATAAATGGAGTAGTAGAAGTGCGAGTTTGGTTTTCAGCATGAAGCTCTGTAGTTAGTGTTATTCCGACGAGGCTGATCACCTGATAATGGGGAACGGGGTCATGCCACTTGCATGATCCTCAAAAAAAAGGAAAGGAAAGTCTACTAGTGGAGGCAGCCGTTTCCTCTATTTGCGTTACTAGTCATGCATCACTAATGTGCAGATAGTCTCCTCAGAGTCACTAGTTTTTCCACACCATTTCCTTACTATGGATTAAATGTAATACTAGTCAGCAAAACTGGTAGCCCATTGAAGTGTTCAATTCCAATGAGTCAAAATGGAAAATTGATCTGTACTCCTTGTTGCACTCGATGACGCACATGTAAACCTATTGATCATTTTTGTTGTTATTGGATGAGCTTGCTGTTGCAGTCAACTTTGATGCTTAGGGACAGAATTCCGCAGAGTTCGGTCCTGTTTGAGTTCGATATTTTTGTTTCAAAATTATTAGTCCAAACTCGATCCGAGTTCGATGTCGGTCGGAACTGATATATTTTGGCTGTTTTAATCTACACCGTATGATATTGGTGGACAGTCAGATGTGATGTTGGGCTATATGGTCTTATAAATCCTAAAATTAGGTTTCTCATCCTATTTATATGGGTGCGGATGGAGGCACAAAGAATAAAGTACAATGTAGAGATTCATGATGCTTGTCTACATAAAATTTTAAAAAAAGTCCATAGTTTGCTTTTAAGACTCGTCATCCAAGAGAGAACGAAGATAAGATCTGTTCGAGAAGTCGTTGCCTTCGTTCAGGAAGATTGCTACGGTTAGGGTGAGTGATTTCATTATAATCTCTGTCTTTTCTTCTTTAGTGTGGTGAGGGGGTTGAACATATTAGGACAAATGGTTCAACATTGGTTTTGTCAATCTTGCAATTTTATCTCAGTTATAGACATTGTGATTTGTTCAGATGACGTAGTCACCGCCATATATGTTGTCTTTATCTGTACTTTGTATTCGTGTGGACGGGGTTGATTATCTCAGGTGGGTTGGCATAAGTTTTCGCTGTTGTCAATTTCAGACACGGTGTCAGAGCACTTGTAAGGTGTGTCTGATCCCAACGTCTTATATCAAAGCATCTGGCTCTGGGGTCTGATTTCCAACATTTGCCAACCAACATGAAAAATATTTCGTATTGCAATGAGCGTCATTCGTGTCGGAGAAATTTGGAGAGTCGAAGGAAACAAAGGTGTCTTGTTTTGAACACGTGTCAGACATTTGAAAAGAACAATAACAATGCAGGCGGTGTACCGTCGGTATATTACCGGTACACTAGTGAGTTTTTTTTTTTCCAGAACAGTTCCGACTCTAAGCGGCCAATATTGATTTTCGGTATACCGTGACCGGTATATCGGTGTCGGGATTGAAGATCAAATTCAGGTGTTTTATTAATACTGTTAGATCATAATCAATGGTCCAGATTTTTCAGGAATGGGATACTTTAAACAGGAGTTTCCTAACCATATTCCACATCAGAACTAGAACGAAGGAGAGTTTTCACAAGGTTGCCCTTCTCTAAGGAGAGAAAGATGTGATTAAAAAATTGGGGGTTGATTTGAAGAGAAATTTGCTTCATGGATTTCTTCATTGGTTCTTTCTCGTCATCTTGCCTTCGGTAATCTTCTTTATACTTGTTGTAGAAGCATAAAAAATCTCAGAAGTGCCTATGCGCCTCAACTCCAATGCGTCGAAGAGACTAAAGGACATGTGTCAAAACTCAGGTGACGCATGGCTAGTTAGACGCATAATATCACCTCAGACAAGTTAGAGCATTTATAACTCTGACATCAATAATGCTCTGAAATGCCTCGATTCTGAAGCTGACAGTTGATGTAAGTGCGTCAGTCACCGTCATAATTATCTTTGTCATTTTGCAGACGTATAACGCCACGTGTATAAGAGACAAATTTTCATGCATCTATGGCCCTATGCCCTCCAGACTACATGCATCTCCGACTTCATGCGTCTCTGGCCTCATGCGTCCCAGACTCCATATGGCAGTGATCCGCAAGTCAAGACCTTTATGTTGCACTGGGAAGATTCTCTACAGGCCAAGTGTCAAGCTGACCAAGTCATGCACACCAAGTATGAGAACCGACCAGATTTTCAGTAATAGTAGATCCCAACAATGAATCAACATAGAAATTCGATCGCCCAACGGGCGAACATGTCGGGCTCGTAACATGTGTCCATGGTTGTAATCGCACCCTATTGAGGATGGACACGTGGCAGCTTCAACATCCATGTGTGAATGGACGTCAGCATGACCGCTATAAATAGTCAGGTTGCATACCCACTTGACAGACAGAGAGAGGAACACATACAGACAGGTACAAGAGAGAGGACATTAGAGAGCATTCTCGTTCCCTCGTCGGACCGTCAACGGAGTAAAGGAGTAACTACTGTACTCGATCTCCATCATCACATTTCCCAGAATCAAAAAATATTGTACTTAGATTTTCTTCCTAAGATTTTTTTATACTCTTTTGTTTGTAAACAACAAAGTAGTTCCAACTTTACATCAATGGCAAAAAAGATGGTGACTCTGGTGAGGACATCCTTCTCCTCTGATGAGAAGGCAGTGACGCAGTCTGATGCGAAGAAGCTGGGTTCAACCCAGAAGATGCTGGTCGTATGCTTCGACAAGCAAGCATTCACAAAAATGCTTTACGAAGGCAGTGTGAGTCCTTCTCCAAGGCTACCAAAGCCTAAGAAGACCCGCAGGACATGGGTAGAAAAGTCCGTTGTGCCTCGGCCAACTGTAGAACATGATCTCCCTTTCTGTCATTGTGTGGCTGGGGACGCACACCATTTGTCCACCCAGGCCGTGCCTGTCCATACGACAGTCGTGCCTGAGGAGAAGATCGTTCAGCACTCGAGTCCTGGCAAAGAAAAATACTACGATGCCAGAAGCTTGGGTGTTGATGCACCATCCATGCGCCCACAACAATGGACACACAAGAAGAAGCATGCAGCATCAAACTCCAGACGCAGGAGTACAGTTGTATGCGGACCCGACGCCAATAAAAGTTTTATCTTCGACAGAATCTCGTGCGGCGCTGGCTTCATGTGTCAGACTAAGAAAGGAAAATATTCAAACCTGGACTCCTCGTACTACGCACTGGTATGTACTAAGACAAGGAAGCCTAGGGCAGTGCGGGCACGTCCAGCCCAAGAAACTACTCAGGTGACTGATCATCAGCGTGCGCCGCTAACTGTTATGTGTGCCCCTGACGAAAAGTTATACAATATTGACCCATGAGTCCAGCCCGCAGGGGCACAAGGACAGGGTCAGGGTCAGGCTCAAAAGTCTTCTACTGTCAACCTGGGGAAAATTCTTGTACTAACCCCAGGCCAGGGAGCAAACATAGCACCTGCACACCCATGCGCTCGGCTCTGTCGGGCTCATAAAGAGGGTTTAAAGGTGAATCATCCCTCGCTCGACTTGTACGACGTGATCAATCACCAACACAAGCCAAGAAAGGAAACCCCGACATGTTTGATGTCCCCTCCTGGATACCACTCTGCACAAATCATCATCAACTGCTGTTGTGCCAAAATGACAGTACATGAAAACAGGTAGTCGATATTTCAACTACTGAACCAAAAGAACCCATCTGGCAATGCCCCAAAAAATAGGTACAAATATCATGAGAGGAGGAGTTGCCCCTCGCCTCATGTTACTCCGCTTGGAAATTCCCTTTCACAAGGGGAGGTCAAAAGTCTAGCACCTCCAACCTTCCACTCTCAGCCAGTGTATTGAGGGACTGAAGGCAATCCATAGTACCTACAGAAGGAGTTTTCTTGGGCACCCGCTTGAAGGTAAAACTATCAACAAACGGGAGGAGTAATACCTCAAATATAAGATAACCCCGAAAGTCAGAGGTAGCAATCCTCTAGAACTTTACAATAATCCGTCATTCCGCGAAGATAGAGATTCTCAAGGAACAGCCATTGAGATTCCTGGGGGTAATCACCCTCATCTAAATAAAGCACCTTCCAACGCCAGGGGTAGTACTCCCTCCGAATCCGAAGAAGGTGCAGTATTGTCATCTTTCCCTGAGAACTATTCAATGCATGAATTCGAGGTAGAAAGTAAGAGAGATATTATCCCGTCTGTCTCTCCCCATGTCAGAACAGAATACATGGATGGGGAGGACATTAAGGATACTAGCGACCGCCAATGCTTCAAAATGTTGGAAGCAATGATGCACACCATAAGCGTCTTAATGCTGGACTTGACCCAAACAATGTTAGAGATCATGGTAAGCATGGTTTCACAACCGTCGAGGACCTCTACGCAAGCAAGCCAGGATCCTGGGACCAACGTGGACTCGAATGCCACTGCCCCACCTGCTGAAGGCAATCAAACTCTGCCAGGATCATCTACTCCTCCTGCAGCATATGCGGCCCGGGAGGCCATGCGGGAAATATGAGAACTTCATGCTAGTCTTGACTCAATGGGCAATCGGGACACACTGCGCGAGCTAGGGATACGACAACCATATCCTCTAGAGTGAAAAGATGCACCATACCCTCCAAAGTACAAGCCCTTCTCCATGACTCCATTTGACGAAAAGATATTTCTCTGTCAATACATGAGTTACTTTGAGACGGCAATGGGGCATCTACCTCGGAGTAATGCCCTTCTCACTAAGCTCTTCGTCGGGGCATTGTTCGGGGTAGCCTTCGATTGGTTCTATAGTCTTCAAGACAATTGCATCTCCTTATTCGAAGACCTAAAGTGCCTCTTCCTGGCCCAATTATATAACTAAGGAAATGACATGACGATGTCCTTTCTTATAGATATCTCTCAGAAAGGAAAAAAACTGGTGCAAGAATACATAGAATGATTCAGACAAGCTGCATTCAGACCACCCTCAGGCAATCTGGAGTCCACACTGATGGACACATGCCAAAAGAATTTGCTCCCAACAGTAAGGCTTTGGACGAGTGCCGCTCAGTTCAAAGATTGGACGATATTTATCATAAGTGTCTTCGCTCCCGACAAAAATTTGAAGGACGCTTGAGTGCGAAAATACAGATTCCCGTCACTGATGATAGGGGAAAGCGTCATTACAACAACAACAATAACTAGGGCAACAATTCTCGTAACGGCAAAGGGAAGTAGGCCCTTACAGTCATCCTGTCCAAAAAATCCTCTTCGTCGGGTCCGAAGTCGGGTGAGGCCCCCAAAATGAAAGAGACTTACTCTTTCGACAACGATGATGTGATGGTAATCTTCGACGTGTTGATGAAGGGCAACAAGATTCGACTCCCCGACATCAAATGCCTCGATGAGGCAGATCAGGTCGATAATCCCAAGTACTGTCACTATCATTGGTTCATCAACCACCCAACACAGGATTGCTACGTGTTGAAATGATACATCCAGTATCTGCTTGAGTCCAAAGCTCTCACCTTAGACTTTGAGGACAAGACGGTCACCTCCAACATGATATATCTTCAGTTCGGGGACTTCCCAATAGCGGAGACCCAAGATGGGGCATTCCGATCCCAAGGACAACAATGGAGGTTGTTAATCTCCCTCCAACTCGCAACCAAGCAGCTGGGAAGGTACCTCTTAGCACACCTCGGGGTGAGGTCATGTGGGTTCACCCTGATCTCGTCCAGGACGTAATACAACAAGCAGTGCCCTTTGCCGCTAAGTCCAGAGAAAAGAAGATAAAAGTTTAACACATGGTTTCTCCTTAAATCGAGGAAGGCATGGAAGGAATGACTAGGTTGGCACTGGACTACTAGTGCAACTATGATGCTCCCGAAGACTTTATACCGCCAACCACAGCACCGGGCACGTCGAATCTTGGCCCATCTCAACCCCCCGCAACAGACAAACAAAAGCAGACCCGTTTCGACAAGCCTTTGTAGAATGATACAGCACAGGGGCTGAAAAAGCCCTACAACTTTGATATATTGGCACAACTCACTAATATTCCAGCTAAACTATCGATCTTTTAGCTCCCCCGTCTCTCCAAAGACACCCAGGATGCTCTAAGCGAGGCGTTACAGAACGCCGATACTTACTTGGCCCTGGTCAAGCCACCGACCGAGGACCCCGCTACATGTCCCAACTGCAACAATGTGATGGAGGCAATACCCAATATCACATTCTTGCTAGATGATATGTTGTTGAAGAACAATAGGCATGATCGCCCTCTGTACTTTACAGGGTATATCGGGGCTAGACCGGATGCACATTGACCCTGGTTCTTCCATCAGCATCGTCCTGTGCAGTCTACTTCATACACTGGGAATCCAAATACACTGGTTGGAAGCAACCAATACCACCATAAGTGGTTTCAATGTCGGAAGAAGCTACCCTATGGAAAATTTTGCCTAAAATATCATATCAGCGACTTACGAACAGAGGTCACATGTTACGTCATAGACGTAGATGTATCCTACAATGTCTTGTTGGGACGCCTATGGATATATGAGTACATAATTATACCATCTACTCTGCACCAATGTCTGAAGTATGTGGACGATCATGCCATCGTCAAAACAGAGTTCACCGATGTCGATCCATTCAAAGGGGTCAAGGCATATTACTTTGTCGCAATCCTGTACAATTAAGTCCGCCAAGACAAGGGTGGTAACGACGCCGACAATGAAGCAGAAGTGGGTACCACACTTGACAAACTTTTAAGGGTCCGTCTTAAATGATGGGCTCCCAATACGACTCCTCCCTTCGTGGTGAAACTCCATAAGAAAGGGCCTGAAGCTCTTACCCCTCCGGAACCTCTAGTGGTAAAACTCCACAAGAAGGCACCACCTATGCAGTGAACTGAATCCTCCCTAGCCAAAACTCTTACTTTATAGTTCCAACAAGGAGAAGGGGTGACAAACCCATCATCTTTGATAGAATAGAATTTCCTCAGTCCTTCATCCCCAAGGAACAAGAACCAGAACCTGAGGGCGGAATGATGCAAACATACCGCTACAACACACAAGCCAAGCACCTTCTCCATAAGATGGGTTATGATCTTAAAAGCAACCGAGGCCTGAATTATGGTAAAGGCCTACGATTGACTCTGCGTCTCCTCACTCCTAAGGGAAAATCCAAGGATTATACCACAAGACTCGACACGGTCTAGGGTATGTTATAGCTCCATATACTCCCGAAGGTGGAAGTCAAAGTGTATTCTCACTCTTCACAATCCTCCGCTTGGAACTCCGATAAAAGCAATCGATACATGTTTAAAAAGGTGCTATCTTTCAATATGGCATCAGCACACCCTGAGAAAGATGATGAGGACCCACTTGAATCCTTCGAGGTCGAGCCATGGACCCAACGCCTGGATGCACAGTGGGAGCTTCGGTTCGAGAAACGAGAACCTTCCAGTGAGGAAAAGGTCATACAAGTCGACCTGGACGATAAATTTGCCCCTAAACCTATCTTAGTCAACAAAAGTCTGTCCGGTGAAGATAGTGAATCCCTACTGCAGCTCGTAAGGGATTATATCGATGTCTTTGCCTTGAGCTATTAAGACATGCCGGGATTGAACCCCCAGATCGCGGTCCACAAACTCAATATCATGTCAAACGCTAAGCCAGTGGAGCCACCCCCAGTGAACCACTCCATATTGGAGTTCCTTCGGGACACTAGTTCATGTACATATTACCTCTGAACTATGTCCTGACATCTTCCCCAGTAAAAGTCTTTGCCATTTCCATATTACCTCGGAGCAAGAGCTCATATTGTAACTACCGACTGTCAGATCCTGTAAACACCCTCATTTTTTAGTAGGGGTAATTTGGTATTTTTTTATTTAATTTAATTTAATTTATTTTATTCAATAAGTTAAAGTATTAATTTATAAAATCCTTATATATATATATATGATACTTTGCCATGTCTTGTATATTTTGAGTAATACGCGACTTTTTTTCTTCCAACCAAATTTACATTATTGATCTTGAATGTACCTAGTACACTTGGGACAAGGGTGTTACATTAGTTTGGTCTCCCCCATGCTCTAAAAATATTGACAAACATCATGAACCATTGATATTGTAAAACTATCCAGCTAGTTGAACCCAACCAAGCCCAAACACCCTACTCGGACACAAAACAATTTTTATTAGACATGTACACTATCCCACACGCATCCCGCATTTATTTTATAGATAATTTTCACACTTAAACCCTCGTACGTTTACAATAACCTAATAACACAATAATTGACCTACTTGAGACACCGAAAGTGAACCTTCTTGTGCACTTGCACTCAAACTCAACTAATACCCACACAACTAGACCTAAGTGCACCCAAAGCCCTGCTAATGGCTAAACCAAACCTTAAATCCCATTAAAAACTCAACCAAAAAGTGCCCAACAATTAACTAACTAACTAACTTACTAACTATATATATATATATATATATATATATATATATATGAAGCAAACCCCCTTCACAAACCCTAACCCTAACTCCCCTCTTGTGGCCGCCCCTTTACTGCCTCCCTCTCCTTCCCACAAAATTCTACAGCCTCCCTCTCCCTATCTAATTTATTATTCCATCATCCTCAAACCTCTACGCAAGCCCCAAGGGCAGACAAAACCACAAGGAGCATTCGGCCACTACTTTGAGCTCAAAAATTGCTACTAGTTGTAGCAGCAGTTTGGGCACCCCCATAGCAGCAAAAAATCCTCAAAACCTTATATTTATATCATATTTGAAGCTCCCAAGAGCCTTCTCAAGTTTCGTGGAGTTTGGAGTCTGATTGGAGCTTCAAAAAGTCTGTGTCGTAAGAAGAAGCTCCATCATAATCACGATCAAGTTTTGTAATTTCATTTTTATATTTAATTTCCCATGTGAAAACCCTTGTATGAGCTCATATATATGATTATATAAAAAATGAAAAAATCTCATGCATGAGAAACCCTAATTTTTATATAAAAAATACTCTTTGATGACACGAAAACCAATACATGGCAATGTGTAAACCATAATAACCTAGTTTGATAGATGTGATAATTTTAATATTAAAATATGAATTTCTAGAAATTAAATAATAATTCTCAGAATATTAATTTTTATATTTTATATATTAAATGAATCTTTCATGCAAAATGGCAACCGTGCATGCACAAACTAGTCGTCAAATTACTAGAAAATCTAGTCGACGCATGACGGAACTTTGTACATGCAACGATAGTTGTTTTAGTATTTTTATTATATATATATATATATATATATATATATATATATATATATATATATATATATATATATATATATCCCAGAATTAATTCATCTTTAATTCAGAATTAATGGATGTCAACATGCGTGTTTGAGAGACGACATGCATGTTCGAGGTATAGTTTAGCTTTTTTTTGAGTTTTGGGACATCGTGTCGTATCTGCGTATATATAGGATTACACATGTCGGAACTCATGTAGGTGCCTATATCTACGTAAGAAAAATACAATGTACGAGACCCTTATAATGTACTAGACAGTGCCATGGTACATGGTTATTGGCACGTTGGCTAATGACACGTAACTATTTGATCGTTAGCATGAAGGTCACTATACTAGTTGATATCGTACAAACAATCTTATTCATTTTATGTTAATTATATTAGATGGTGTATTGATTAGAATATGTTATAATATGACAACTTTGATCTGTTGCATCTTCTGCTGAGGACACCAGTCAGATGGTATCACAGCAGCAGGCAACAGACAAATGTACCTTGCCTTTGTTCCAGTATTATGTGCTTGTTGCTATTACTAAATTTTGATTACATTTTATACTTCATTACATGTACTTTATTGGGACCCTAGGACCGTTGCGATACTTAGCATATGTTTTGTATTCGGGTATATATTGTTAGATTGCATTATCATCGTATACCTTATACGTGCAACTCTTGTACGATATACCTTAGGACACTGTACATGACTCTCATGTACATAAGCCTTAATTAAGATATTCGAGGATTTTGGCTTGTGTTAGGAAAGGACTCATGATATGAGTTAGTTGACTTGATTTTATCCTCTTTCTTGATACTATACTTAGTTAGTTCTTGTCTTGCGTGTTATGGACATGAGATGCGAGATACATGGGGATTGAAGAGAACCTACCGTACCATTGGGCTACTACGCAATACGTGCTACCAATGCTTGTACTTCGGGCCCTATAGTGCTGCAGGTACCTTGACGGGACTTGTACGTCCTACTACTACTACTACTACTTGCTACTGTCGTCTCAATGCAGACATAATGGCCCAGGTGGTTTAGAGGACGAGTATATTCTCAGGTGCATTCACTTAGATGGTTATGATAGATATCCCTGAGCACACTGATTATTATTTACTCTTACATTGGCTTGAGTGTTTATTGTTCCTTGCTATGTCCCCTAAGGACCTGGATTCGAATTATGTCACTAGGTATAGACGAGGAGAGCTACCCCGAGGTTTACAGGACAGGAGATAACGTTGGAGCAGTACTTGCACCAGAGGACGAGGTTGAGCACTCAGTTATTTTTCTATTTATTTATGCTTATTATTCTTAAACATTTGGACTTGGCTTAGTGACTACTGGACAGATATACTTTGTTTTATTTCTTTTTTTATTATTTTGAAGACGGGTTGTTCCCCGCGATATTATATTTACTGCCCTTGTTGATGGATGGTTACATTTTCATTATTCTTGTGACTGGACTATACCGTTGTGTTGTGATTCTTATTTGTTGATGAGATAAGAAATATAAACTATGACAGGTGTTGTAGACCATTATATGTATATATTACAGCTTAAGTGCACTCTAACTTCCATTAAATTGGGTTTGCCTATTGGAGTTGTGCTGCTGGCCATTTCCATATTGCTAATTCCTTTGAATTTTGGTACTGGGGCGTGACATAGTTTTTATGGTGGCCCATGCAGGTCTACGAATATATTACTTCAGTTTTAATTACGGAACCGTGTAAGCCTCCAATTAGGATAGAATAATTTTATAGGATCTTATCTACATGTTCACACATTCTTGACCTCTATATCGAATTCGAATTAATTCCTTGACTTGCATCATGCCTCGATTCATCTGTTCGCCTATGCTCTAATCCTGACAGAAGAAGAGAAGGCAGAAAAATTCTTTGACGGACTGAGCTTTGACCTATAAAGACAGATTGCCTCAGTTACACCTACTTTATAAACGGACGTCCTTGCCGCAGCACGATGCATGGAATGCGCCATTAGGAGAGAGTCCAGCCAAAAAAGGCCGCACACACTAGCACCAGCCCGACCACAACAGAAAGGAGCTGCAAAGAGACCTCACATACACCGGCCATCCAGAGCAACCCCACTGACACTGCCTATATGTTCCTATTGTGGCAAGCAAGGCCATCACGCGAGCGAGTGTAGACGTAAGTTGGGACTATGCTTGATTTATGGATCGGGACAACACTCGGCATTGTACTGTATGGAACAACGGAGAAGAGCACCGATAATTCATCAACCAGCCTTACAAGCACCAACACCAGGACTCCCTACTTTTCATTATTGTGGCAAGGTAGGCCATCTTGCGAAGGAATGCCGATGCTGATTTGTATTGTGTTTGCTTTGCAGTTCAGACCAGCATTCAGCCAGAGAATATACGGAGCATCGAGGAGGAGCACTGATGGTATACCGACAGGTTTTACCAGTACCGAACAGTCTAGCAGATACTTAGGCTAGCTTATCCAGCACCAGGAGCTCCACAGACGAGAGTTGTTGGAGTCAGACTACCAGCTCCAGGAGGGTATCAGCCAGTTGGAAAACTGGATACTAGTGAGAAGACGTTGCGAGGTCAGACGATCAGATTGGTTTGGGTAGCTTGAAAGCATCATTTTCCAGACGAATCCACTTGGGAGCGAGAGAATATCATACGACAGCGTTATCCTCACTTATTCGAAGATGCATGCATGACCTTAGAATTGCCCTTAGTGACCATGTCTTCATAGAATCCTAGAGTAACTTTATTCTAAATTTCGAGGATGCAATTCTTTTTAAGGTGGGTAGATTGTAAACACCCTTATTTTTTATTAGGGGTTTGTTATTTTTAATTTATTTTATTTTATTCAATAGGTTAAAGTATTAATTTAAAATTTCTTTTTATATATATATGATAATTTGCCATGGCTTGGATATATTGAGCAATGTACGATATTTTTTCTTCCAACCAAATTTACATTATTGACCTTGACTGTACCTATTACACTTGGGATAAGGGTGTTGTAATAGTTTGATCTCCCCATATTCTAAAAATATTGACAAACATCACGAACCATTGATATTGTAAAACTACCCTTATTTGGCTAGTTGAACCCATCCGAGCCCAAACACGCTACTCGGACACTATCCCACACTCCTCATTTATTTATATATATTTTTACACTTAAACCCTCGCACGTGCACTATAACCTAATAACACAACAATTGCCCTACTTGAGACACCGAAAGTGAACCTTCTTCTGCACTTGCACTCAAACTCAACCAATACCCACATAACTAGACTTAAGTGCACCCAAAGGCCTACCAATGGCTAAACCAAACCTCTTAGGTCTAAAACAAACAATAAATCCCATTAAAAACTCAACAAAAAATGGTCCAACAACTAACTATATATATATATATATATAAAGAAACCCCACTCACAAACCCTAACCCTAACTCCCCTCTTATGGCCGCCCCTTTATAGCCTCCCCCTCCTTCCTACGAAATTCTATAGTCTCCCTCTTCCTATATACTTAATTATTCCATTATTCCCAAGCCTTCATGCAAGCCCCAAGGGCCGACCAACCCACAAGGAGCATTCGGCCACCCCTTTGAGGCTGAAAACTGCTGCTAGTTGCAGCAGCAGTTTGGGCACCCCCATGGTAGAAAAATCTCTTAAAACTCTAGATTACATCATATTTGAATCCCCCAAGATCTCCCTTAATTTTTGTGGAGTTTAGAGTTCGTTTGGCACTCCAAAAGGTCCTTGTCGCAAGAAGAAGCTCCGTCGTAATCACGATCAAGTAAGTTTTATAATTTATTTTATTTATTTATTTTCCCTATGTGAAAACCCTTTTATGAAATAATAAATATGATTAGATGAAAAATAAGAAAATATCATGCATGAGAAACCCTAATTTTTACGTAAAAACTAGTCTTTGATGACACGAAAACCAATACATGAAAATTTGTAAACCATAATAACCTAGTTTGGTAGATGTGGTAATTTTAATATTAAAATATGAATTTTCAGAAATTAAATAATAATTTCTAGAATATTAATTATTATATTTTATATATTAAAAGAATCTTTCATGCAAGATGGCAACCGTGCATGCACAAACTAGTCATCAAGTTGGTAGAACACCTAGTCGACGCGCGACTGAACTTTGTGCATGCAACGATGGTTGTTTTGGTATTTTTATTTTATATATATATATATATATATATATATATATATATATATATTCAAGAATTAATTCATCTTTAATTTAGAATTAATTGATGTCGACATGGGTATTTGAGAGATGACATGCATGTTCGATGTATAGTTTAGCGTTGTTAGAAGTTTTGGGACATCGTGTTGTATCTGCGTATATATATGATTACGCGTGTCGGAACTTATGTAGGTGCCTATATGTACGTATGAAAAATATAATGTACGAGAACCTCATAACGTAACGTATTAGATAGTGCCATGGTACGTGGTTATTGGCACGTTGGCCAATGACACGTAACTGTTTGATCGTTGGCATGAACGTCACCATACTATTTTCCATCATACAAACAATCTTATTCTTTTTATGTTAATTATATTATATGGTGTATTGATTAGAATATGTTATAATAGGACAACTTGCATCCGTTGCATCTCCGGTTGAGGACACCAGTTAGACGGTATCGCAGCAGAAGGCAACAGAAAAGTGTACATTATCTTTGTTCTAGTATTATGTGCTTGTTTCTATTATTATCTTTTGACTATATTTTATACTTCATGCATGTACTTTATTATGACCCTAGGAGCGTTGTGATACTTTACGTTCGTGTTGTATTCGGTGCCAACTTTCGTACGTGGAATCGGGTACCGTTAGATTGCATTGTCATCGCATACCTTATATGTGGAACTCTTGCATGATATACCTTAGGACACTGTACATGACTCTCATATACAGAAGTCTTACTTGAGATATTCGAGGATTTTGGCTTCTGTGTTAGAAAAGAACTCATAATATGAGTTAGTTAACTTGATTATATCCTCTTTCTTGACTCGAGACTTAGTTAGTTCTTGTCTTGCTTGTTATGGACATGAGACGCGAGATAAATGGGGATTGGGGAGAACCTACCATACTGTTGGGCTACCATACAATACGTGCTATCGATGCTTGCACTTCGGGCGTTATAGTGCGACAGGTACATTGACGGGGCTTCTACGTACCTACTACTACTACTACTTGCTATTGTCGTGTATATGCAGACCTATAAGCCCAGGTGGTTTAGCGGACGAGTACGTTCTCAGATGCATTCACTTAGTTGGTTATTATAGATACCCTGAGCACACTAATTATTAATTTACTGTTACATTAGCTTGAGTGTTTATTCTACCTTGTTATGCCCCCTAAGGACCTATATCCGGATTATATTCCCAAGTATAGACGATGAGAGCTACCCCGAGGTTTACTGGACAGGAGCTGACATTGGAGCAGTACATGTACCAGAGGACGAGGTTGTGCCGGAGGACTTCTCTTGAGCACTCAGTTATTTCTCAATTTATTTATGTTTATTGTTCTAAGACATTTGAACTTGTTTTAGTGACTCCTGGATAGATGTACTTGATTTTATTTATCTTGTCATTATTTTGATGATCGGTTGTTCCCCACGACATTACTTTTACTGCCCTTGTTGGTAGATAGTTACATTTTTTTATTATTGTGACTAGACTATCCCTTTGTGTTATAATTCTTATTTATTGATAAGATTAGAAATATAAACTGTGATAGGTGTTGTAAACCTTTACATGTATATTTTAAAGCTTAAGTACACTCTAACATGTCCATTAAATTGGGTTTGTCCATTGGAATTATGTTGTTGGCCATTGCCACGTGGCTAGTCCCTTGGTATTTTGGGACTGGGGCATGACCTCAACTTATCATTTGTACTTAGCCCTAAGTACGGTAGTGATAAAAAGTCTAAAAAATTATCACATCCATATCACCTCTAATAAGGTTTCATTTTGAACTTATTATTTGTACTCAAGTGTGCAGGAAGTAATAGGCCTATACCAAATATCCCCAGTAGGTCGTCCTTAACAACTTATGTGATGTACTACGTCCATATCACATCTAGTACAATATCCAAGTCTATAACATGATTGCAACAAAAGGAAAAAGCTTTTATTTCTTTCAAAGAGAGAACCTTCAACATTTTCTTGAAGAAAGGAGCGAAAAAAATTACCCCCCTTTCTCTTCTCCCTGGGCAGCCTATTTATAGGCTCCAAAGCCGTATGGGGGGATTGAGATAATGAATCAAGAAGTTATGGGAATGAATCTGATACCTCAATTTGCGTGGTCCACTTCTTGGAAATAAACTACTCAAATCCCGCGTCAGATGACGGCTCAGAATCTCAAAAGTATGTTCAAAGATCGAGACAAATCTTGGCATTTAATGCAGATTTGACAGCGTGGCAGATTCGTCCATGCGACAACAAGCGCATGCGTCAAAGACAGCTGAAGGACCTCCATGCGACAGACTGCTCATGCGTTCAGAAGATCCATTTTTCATGCTTCTTATTCAAAGTATTCCAAACTTGTCAGTTTGAAAACTTTAAAGGGGGTCATGTAGAAGCATAAAAAATCTCATAAGTACTTATGTGCCTCAGCTCTCATGAGTCAAAGAAACTAAAGTGCATGCGTCAAAACTCAGGTGACATATGGCTAGTTAGACGCATAATGTCACCTCAGACAAGTCAGAGCATTTATGACTCTGACAGCAATGATGCTCTAAATGCCTCGATTTTGAAGCTGACAGTTGGTGTCAGTGCGTCAGTCACCGCCATAATTATCATTTTCATTTTGCAGCTGTACAATGTAACTTGTATGAGAGACGAAGTTTTATGCGTCTCTAGCCCCATGCGTCTCAGACTCCATATGGCAGTGCTCCTCAAGTCAAGATCTTTTTGTTGCAACTGGGGAGATTCTTTACAGGCCAAGTGTCAAGCTGACCAAGTCATGCACACCAAGTATAAGAATCGACCAGATTTTCAATAATAGTAGATCCCAATATTGAATCAACATGGCAATTCGACCGTGACATATATCCACGGTTGCAACCGTACCCTATTGAGGATGGACACGTGGTAGTTCCAGTATCCATACGCACACATGCTCTTGTGGGCCCGTCAGCATGACAGCTATAATTAGTTAGGTTTTATACCCACTAGACAGACGGAGAGTGACACACATACTCATTAGAGAGCATTCTCATTCTCTCGTCAGACCGTCAACGGAGTAAAGGAGTCACTATAGTACTCGATCTCAATCGTCATATTTCCCATAATCAAAAAATATTGTACATAAATTTTATGCCTAGGATTTTTTTGTACTCTTTTGTTTGTTAAACAACAAAGTTGTTCACCCTTTACATCAATAGCAAACACTTGTCACTTCCCATTCCAGTTTTTCGTATTTCTATGGGTATTATATTCATATCCATTATCGAGTTCCGATAAGTTATCTTGTACTTTTATTGCTAGTACCCATATCAGATATTAGATTCTTGTATCTTGTTATTGACATTCTGATTTGGCATTGAGAGCAGTGCGGACGGATCACCAGTAAAGTAAACGACTGGTTTAAACTAATTAATTAACTTATGAAACTTAATTTGGATTTTGGTTTTTCGATAAAATAATAATATGATAGAGTACTACTGTAGACCACCTGATATACCATTGGCATTGTCCTAGACTCATACTAGGACCCATGCGTAGACTAGATATCCAAAATGCAATAAAAATAGAATTTTCCTAAAAAGACAATATACTTCCATGATGTTATCAGAATATTGACAATATACTATCAACACAACATAATGTCCAGTTAGCCTGCTGACTTGGTTAAGTTATTGCCCATTGATTCTTTGGCCTATCCTAGGAAAACTAGGATTGTTTTGTGACTTAAAATCTTCTAGATGGACAAGATACCCCCCTATCCATATAAAATCTTTTTCTCTATCATCTCATCATTTCACTCTCTTTTGCTCTCTTCAATTTCTCTTTCTCTTCTTCTTCTTCTTCTTCTTCTTCTTCTTCTTGTGAGCTGACCTAGGAAACATAGAGGCTTGATCCTGAAATTAAGGAAGTAGGATCTAACCCTTCTAGGTGTCACGACCCGCACCCGGATGATCGGGGCACGAGTACGTGGTACGTCTAGCCTACGTTACAGTATCAACGTAGAACGCTGTCTACGTTATGACTATATAATTAACAATCTTATAAATTAATATCTAACTCCATAAGGAGAACAATGATATATATATATATATATATATATATATATAATAATACTCAATCATAAGATCTAAAAGGGAGATAAACACGAAGATGATATAATGAGAAGGAAACCCAAAGTCTCAAATATCTAGGCAACAACACAACAAGTCTAAGTATAAAAATAACAATCCAAGTCTCAGTAGCTGCCGGAGACAAATCCGGTACCGAAATAATAATAAAAGAAACTATGATAACTAGTGACTTCGGTTAGACCTCCCGGCAGTTACTCCAAGTTACTCCTGAGTTACGAGGTCCAAAGCTGCTATTGTACCCTTCTGAGGTCCATAATAGATGAGAAATCAATCCTCCAAATCAATACCTAAAAATGTTATCCAGTCAGGATGGAACGAGCACAACTTCAATAGCAGTTCCAATTAAATGATAAAGACTATAAAATAATAATAGTAAATGTAATACATGCTGAGAAGATTAGATGATATCATGGTATGACAGTAATGAGAGACATGTAATCAAGGGCAATATGGCATAATCAGTACATATATAAAGTAGAATAGAAAGGAACTGTAACTACACTGTGTTTTGAAATACTAGTTAGATATGTGATCGGCTTAGGAGATTCAATGATTTACACTAAGAAAAAGCTAGCTCCATCATACGTGAAGGGTATGATTAGCTAGTAGCCAATGTTTTACACTACTTGTCAATGGTTCTGATCACATATCGAGCTAGAACTTCTCCACAATGGATAGTATGATGGATCCAACCATGACACATCACAACAAATGAATCATAATACAATGTTCGATAACTATACAATGAACAATGTCCAAATATGAGGGTAACATCTTATGGCAGAAGATCCGATATATATACTAATTCGTGTACCATCATATCAGAAATTAAGTATAACACCACTAAGTAGATGTATCATAGTAATTATCAAGTAAAAAAAATTATCAGAGAATGTACTCGTCGGTGGTCTTGTGCTGAAATATCAAATAATATCAGTATCGGAGCCTAAAAGACCTATATATGAATTTTTAAGTCAATTAGGTGATTTGGAATCATAAACATACTCAACTAGCTACATTTTTTATTTCTAGGTCAAAACTAGGTCAATAGGGTAAAACTAGGTCAATACCTAATTTTGGGTTCACAGATACCTATTAAGTTGGTATATATAATTATACTAGCTAATACTATGTTAGGTAAATACACATAGATAAGGGTATTCTAGTTATCGTACTATATTATAACTATTTAGGCTCATATATATATCAATATCCCATATATCGTAACCATATCTCAATATCTTAACTAATACCTCGTATCTTACCCATTACCTAGCCCACATTCTAATATCTTAGCCCTTACCTTAGTATCTTGGGATCTTAGTATTTATCTAACACAATACCTCAATACCTAAGACACTACTCATTATCATGATATCTTATCCTCACTTACCTACACTCAAGTATCTTACTCTTACTCCACTAACATACTCTACATATTGCTACTTAACTATACACTAATCCAATTCTCTTGGGTACTCTTGGTATCACATTGACCTCAGCTCTAATACTACTATCCATCTAGGCATATGGTACTATGGTACCACTACTTGAGTATCATGTGATAATACTCTACACGCTCATACCTCACTACATTACCTATACTGGAACCTACACCAACACAACCTCAACTGGACACTCAAAACACTCACACAAACACATACATTATAGATTCAAATCACCCTATTCTAAGAAACTAACATTACACATACCTCACATATCCTCACTGTACACTGGCCTAATCCCCACTGGTACACATAAGACTTCTTCCCTAGGTCTGCTGCTATACCTTGCTGGTCCCAACTCTGGAACAGTTGCTGCATACTATGCCAAGTTGCATGCATATGTTGTGCAGTGACTGTCCCTCCCCTAAGGCCTGCAACCCGAACACTAACCCGACTTCACAGTTGCAGTTTTAACAACTGTTGAATACTTGTTGTAGCTTTCCTACTTCCCAATGCCTATACCCTCAAGCAAAACCTGAGCACGGCCTGCAACAGACCCCAACTGAGGACTACACTGCACACAAGCTCACCCCCAACCCCTGCTTGTTGCAGGCCAAGCACACTATCCCTACATTCAGCTAAATGCTTGAAGTAACCTTGCATATCTTCTGTTACTGCATCTGCAGTTTCCTACATACCCCAAACCCACTGCAAACACACAACCAAATATTTATACACCCTCATGATACACTCAACCACACATAGACTATACCAACTCAGTCACTCCCTCCTCTCAACAACAATCACAACATACCAACATCAAAATTCTTAAAACAACACTAATACCAAGTCTCCATAATACTCCTCATCACATAGGATATCAAGTATCTCCTCATGAAATACAACATCAACCAAAAGAAACACTAACACCATGATACTCTAGTATCATGCCATACACCATGGTGCACAACACCATGATACTCTAGTATCATATCCACTATAATACCAAATGCTAAATTCACATGAAACACTAAAATATATAGATAGAATACGGTATGAACTATAAAAAAATAAGTAAATCTAAAGGAATATAGAGTAGTGGACACCATAGGACACCAATACAAGGAAATCCATAGATCTAACCATGCGTATCATGGCGTACCATGATACAAATACCACATGTCCAATTATAGACACATGGATACAAGCTCAAGTAAAATAGAGACTAAAATTTCTTTTGGGAACAAGTGTCAAACACTTAGAGGTCACATTTCATAATTTTTTCCTAAATTGAGCACAAAAATCAACATTCCTCATGAGAAAATCTTAGCTCTACAAAAATTAAGGCATCTAACACCTAGATCTATCATTGGAAGATCAATTAATCCATCTATGAGATGATTCCTATAGGTCCAATTGGTGTTCCTAACCATAAAATTGGTGGAAATTAGAGAATTACCTAGTTTTGGTGCGTCTCCTTTGAAAAACTCTAAATTTGGACATGAGAAAGTCAAATCGGACACGATTCTCCTTGCTTGGACTCCTCTTTAAGCTTCATTTAGTGCTCCAAGCCTCTAGCTCTCCAATAGAAGAAGAATGAGTGAATTTGGTGGAGTATTGGTGTGGGAATTCAAATTCTAGATCTAAAAATTAGTAGAAATAAAATAAATTAAATGGTCATTTCTTGGGAAGGAAGTAGGGACTTTTGGAGAAAAAATATGAATTAGAAATGTCTACCAATAGGAGCATGTCATGTCATGACTAATTGGTTGTTTGGTTAAAGGACTATTTTGCCCTTCTCCCTCCTAATTTGATATTCAAATTAATTTGAATGGAATCTAATATTTAGTTAGAAAAGAATCTAGTCTAGCTAAAAGGGAATATACTATCCATTGACAACTAATGCCAACTAATTCTAATTAGCTAACATTAATACTAACACTAATTAATTCTAGGCAACACTAATTAATTCTAGACTAACCATTAATATAATATAATGCAATAAAATTAGCAACATGCAAAATTATCAAAATACCCCTAAGGTGAAAAGTGGTGGTTACACTAGACGGAGGTATAGAAGTTAGGCTTGGGGCATTAGATTTAAGGCAACTATGCCTTAAGTGAATGAAATTCAATATTTTTTTTGTGTTTTAATTATCTTTGTATATGTTGCTTATTTGTAATCCAAAGATATGTATTTTAATCTTGTTATCTATCATAGTTCATGATTAATGCTTTGCTCGGGATTGCTATTGCCTATTCCCGTTATACATATTTATACATGTACTTATTCTTGTATCTTGTATTTGTAAGACTACTCATACACATTAGTGAGTTAATTTATATTGTTATTGGTTTTTTTGTGGTAGTTCAAGAGCCATGCGGGGATCTCATCCGTAGAGTGATCGATAGGCATAACTAACTAACTTATGCAACTGTATTTAGGTTTCTAATATTATAATAAGATAATTATGCATAGGACTACCATCGACTCACAGGATACCCATTGGCATTGCCAAAGACCCGTACTCGGGTCCATGCGTAGATCAAAGAACCATTAAATTGTCAAAATAGGAATTTTCCCACCATACCAGCATACTGTCGGTACCACTGGTATATATCATAGTATATTGCCGATACACATTTGGATTATTAGTCGCCCAGTCAACGAAGATGACTAGGTCCTTCTCTTTACCCATTAGCCCCTTTCACTTTCATCCAAGGGCTAGGATTGTCCCTTGGGGCACAGAATGGTGATGTGGCACCCTCCTAGAGCTCGCCTCTTCCTTCTCTCTCTATATAATCCCATTTTTTCTCTCTGTCTTTTCCCTATTGTTCATTCTCTCTAGATTTTTCTCTCTCTCCTTTTTGGTTTGGGCTGAACCTAGTAGCTAGGTCTTGAGACCTAAGGGTGTGATTTTTAAATTTTCCTTGCTGGCGGAGTAGAAGCTAGGATTAGAATTTTGACAAAGACAAAGACATCTTGCTAAGAGTGAATAAAATCATAATTTCTTTGTATTTTTATTTTCTATGTATTTGTTGCTTAGTTTTATCCTAAATATATTTCTTTAGATTGTTTTCATCATTTACTTATGGCATTGTATGAATTTTTGTTGTTGTTTAACCTAGATCTAGATTTCTTGGTAACGTCATATTTTGTGATACCGTAGTAAAAACTATGTATCAGTTGCGATACCTAGGTTTTTATCATTGAACCTAGTCATAAATGTTGTATGAGACCCACTTCAAGCATTAAAACTTGTTAGAATTAGACTAGGTGGAAATGATAATTGGTTTCGGCCCCGACAAAATATTTTTGAGTATTTTCTATGTACAGACTATGCAGGCAGCATATCGCCGGTATATCGTTCATAGTATTCTGACGATATACCAACCATATAGATTTTGTATGGTTTTTGTGTTGCTCGAAATGCTGTATCAATTTAGTGAATAATCGGTATATCACTGTCGGTATACCGACGGTACACCGCCACTATAATGTGCTCCAAACTCTAGCTGCTGTCTAAAATTAGAAATTTAGTAGCATACCACCACTACACTACCACCAGTGTACCGTTGGTATACCGGTCTGATACCTAGGTCCTAGTTTTTCCTATTTTTCATGTACCAAATATTAGTAAGGGTAGGGAGTGCTCATTTGAGCAAAACTAACTAAACCGACCCGGACCAAACCGAACTAATTGATTTTTAACCAAACAGATAGACCAGTGGGAATGGTTCGGCTGGACTTTTTAGATAACCAACCGGTTTTTTTTTGTTCACATTTTGATCATTCCAAAAATTCTTTAAAATCAAACCAAACCGGACCCAATACTAACATTGCAAATTTAGGTTAGGGTCCGGTCCAACTCTGTCCATATTTTTGGGGGAAAGGGTCCAAAGGGAGGCGGCTGCTCATTTGTTTCTCTTTCTCTATTTTCATCCTCTCTCCCTAACTCTCCCTCTCAAGTCTTCCCCCGTCCACCGGCTAGTCTCCGTCGCCTATTCTTGAGTATTACTCTCCTCGAGACTCTCCAATCTCCTCCCCCTCAAATTTTAGGGTTCAAGGTATGGGATTTAAATGGAAAGCATAACAGTTTACTAATATTAATTAAGGAAACACTATAGGGAAGTACAAATTAAGTAACTAATAAAGTATACTCATATGCATATCCTCATTGCTACTCAAACCATTATCATGAGTTTCATAATCAAGCTCAAGTAATTTCTTTTTTTATTATCTTCTTGTCCAAATCTGAAGGTCCTCATTCACCTATAGGCGTCCCATTGAATAATGTGTTATTTCTTTTGAGAATTTTTAATTGTTTATATTAATATTTTTACAGAATGGTTAAGTTGTGATTTTTGTAGATCTTAAAATATCATGTACATATGAAGATGTGTACAAGTCTAATAGGAATAATAATATACTAAAGATATTAAAAATATTTTGATTGCCTTAGATCTTTCTGGTTATAATAATTTGTTGTTATCTTTTAAGATCCGATAGAAGAATTAGGTATAACATTTATTCCTATCCCTATCTGATATGTTAAAGGCGGATGAAGAGACTGAGTTATTTGTAAAGAAGTTAAATCAGCTAATATATAAAGAAAAATTCAAACTGATTAATATTGAGATTGTCCTGCCTCTTCTCAATGTGCTGGTACTGTATTCTAATTTGAAGGATGTATATACTATTTTGTGAGTTAATATGCTTCTTAGCTATTGTTTGCACTTCATCTTTTTATATTTTGTATTATGGGAAGGATTATGAATACTTATGAAGTTGTTGGAGAAGCATTTTACACTCTATGGCACAGTTACCTGATGAACAAATTATGGTGGTTTCTCAATTATAATTCTATTTTATAAATCTTGGACTTAACAATTGATATTGTATTTTGTGGATAGATATATGGTTTTATTTCTTGGATATTACTAAGGAGATATTATTAACACTCTAGTGAGAGTTGTTCCTTTATAAGTTTATACTGGTTGTTTTAGCTGGTTTATTTGCACTACAGTTTGTTTCGACTTGCTGAACAAATGGAATGCCTACTAATTTTTAAGGAAGTTTATTTGCTTCTTGGTAGTCATTCCACATCTTTATTTCTTAAGAATTTTTATGATATGTGTACATCTAACTAAACAAACTGACTGATCATTAGCTAGATATCATGCACTTTATAAGAATACAATAGAAAGCATTTTCTTTCTACTCCTGCTTGTTAGATCTTGCGAACCTAATCCCATTGATTGCATGTACTTGCTTTCAATGTAAACCAAGTCAAGAATCTGAAATAAATAGCAAAGATGGTAGAAAGCTGCAATGAAGAGTTTTTACATTTCGATTAGGAATATCAACTAGTACTTACACATTCTGTACCTATTAGTTTTTTCTTGAATATGAAAAATCTCTCTATCTTTCTGTATTTATTAGTTTCTTCTTATTAATTTCTTCTTGAATATTAACATCAATGGCACTTCAGTGTGCATTGTGATGTCTGACTATATGTTGCTCTATGCATTATGGCTACTCATTTTTTATAATTTGTCTGTGATTAAAACCGATCAGCTGAGCTGAGCCAAATCAAATCAAGTTGGTCGGTTTGAAAATCGAATCGACCAGTTGTTTGGTTGGTTCGGCTGTGATTATTTCCAAACCGATTAATTTTTGTTTGGCTTAAGTTGTGACCAAATAGGTCGAGTACGGACTGATGCAAACCCCTAGGTAAGAGTGTCTAGTTATTCCCGTATATTGCCCTAGTAATTTTCTACTGTATTCTAGTATTATTATATGTTGAGTACTAGCTTTGTATAGGTGATACCTATTTTATATCCCGTGAGTTAAGGGATTTATAGACTAATAGACTGTGATCATTGTTCGGTGGATTCTTGTGAGCCTAGGGCCCCAGGAGCGGCAAGCACTCATGCGGCAAACCATTTCATGCAGTATTTTTCTCTCTTCATCCCACTTGGCAGAGTAGTGATTATGCGGCGAAGCAATTACGAAGTTGAGGAAATTATAGGCATTTAATGTCTATACTTTTCATTTCAATGATGGAGAATATGTTACAAATGACAACGAGCATTTTAAATATGAATTTTGATTATTGTAACACAGGCAACGTATCAAGCCGATCGGGCTATGCGCATATGTTCTGATCCGTATTATGCACTGGTGTTATGGTAGAGTACTATGTAGCAAGCAATATCTTATGTGTTGAGGCTAAAAATAGTAACTTTTCATATTCAGGCACATATAATTGTTACAGTGTGAATGACTATAAATGTTTATGACATGTGCTTCCCAAACCATCGAAAGTAGAGTACTTTTGAACCAATTTACTGCCCTTCTTGCGTGTGAACCGAGAGTTAGCAATTTTTCTTCTTCCAATCTTCATCCTAGGATAGTCAATGGTGTAAAGAAGTCATTCACGACTTGATCTCCATCGACAAATTTCTCCATAATCTTGTATTTAGAATTTCTTGTATTCTTAGGATTCTTTTATACTAAAATAATTTTCTCAATAAAAGTTAGTAAGGCTTTTATTAAAGGAAACAAAATAGCAACTCTGCTGGAGACTTACCTTCTCCTTTGAGAAGAAGGTAGTGGCACAATCTGACACCGCAAAGATTGGAACAATGCAAAAGATATTGGTTGTGCAATTCGACTAACAAACCTACGAGTCGATTCATTCGGGAGACAGCTCACCTACTACCGCGAGCTGCGATGCTGAAGACTCACAAAACTTGGCTCCCCAAGGCCCCTGCCGCATATCTTGTTAGTATCATAGAGGATATTAAGCCTACGAAGGAGCTAACGACCGCAGAGCCTAGTCATTCATAGCCTGTACCTACTTCTCTAGATGTGCATGTCCAGAAAACTAAGCTAGAATAGAAGTGGCCAACTTGCCTTCTCCGGATAAACTCCAATAATCGCATGGAGTAAACTGTTGGTTTGCTCCTCTGGCGGCATATAGCTAGAAGAAAAGACCTGTATCAAAGTGGCATACGCACACTCTACAAGAAAAGCTTAAGTTCATGTGCAATCTTAGCAAAAGCTCCAACATTGTTGGGAGATTACTTCAGAGCTATGGTAGCCCACAAACTCAAAAATCGTGTGTCATGTAGCAGAAGAAGAGTGTGTAGCACTCATGTCTTGGCAAAAAAAAATACAACGATGCTAAGAACATAGTGCTACATTCACTTCTCAACCATGCGTCAAGTACGGTGCACAGAAGAAACAAAATTCTTCTCTTGGGAAAACAGTGCAAACTTTTAACGTATGCGCAACCCTGTATTATGCGCCAACGATTATGAAGCTGGACAAATTTATCTGAAGCCTCAGTGTAGGAGACAAAAGAAGGGTTCTGTCTTCAACAGAATCTCATGTCCTGAAGATTTAGGAATAGGGAACAACTTGGATTCTTTGTACTATGCTCTAGTACATTCTAAATCAAAGAGACCAAGGGTAGTACGGGCCATGAGCGCTCCAACTGCTACTCGAGCTGATAATCAACATGCGCCATTAACTCTCATACGCGCTGCTGATAGAAAACTATGTAGACTTGAAGCTTTATCATGTGCCATTCATGATGTCGAAATAGACCCACACGCACAGCCTGGCCATGCGCATGAAATGCGTTAGTTTTCCAAGTCTTCCCTCAAAAATCTTGGCGTAGGGCTTGGCCATACACATAAACTAGGTTGGGTAGCGTCAACTTCACATATAAACCCATGCACAAAGCTTGTCTATATGCATGACATGGGTTTAAAGATGACATTTCCCTCATATGACTTGTGTGACTTGTTATGTCACAAACGTAAGGTAGGAAGATGACTACTATGCACATGGTGCCTCCTCAAGAGCATCATTATGCCAGTATAGTCATCAACTGTTGTTGTACTCAAGTAGCAGAAACTCCAACCAGGCAGTCCGTGTTTCAAATCTTGTATCACGCTCTATCAACCCGACAATATTTCGAGAAACATATGCCAAGCAAAGATGAAAGCGAAGATGAGTTGCCATTCGCCTCATGCTACTCATCTTGAGGTCTCCTTCTACTCCTACTCAAAAGTAAAAGAGTCCAAATGTGGGTTCTTCCAATCCTTCTACTCTGGTCAGTGCACCGAGAAGCTAGATAAAGTTTCCAACACCAACTCCACCACCACAATGAACACCCTCGAATCGTCAAGTAGAGGTCCTACCGAAGGCGTGTTTCAATATACTCATCAGATATCATGGTCTTTATCTCAAGAGCCTGGATCACGAGTAGGCTGTAGTATTCATCCAGCACTTGATATATTACCATATCTAGGGGAAAGTGTTCCTCCAACACCCGGTATAATATCACATACAAGGGGTAACAACCCTCTAGTGTTTAATAATAATTTGACATTCCATGAAGGCAATGAATCTCAAAAAACCGAATATGACATACCAAGGGGTAGTGACCCTCTACAAACCACAGTAGCTAGCACAACATAAGAAGCTAGGGTAGCAATTCCCTTGATTCTAAAGATAATTCAAGAATAAAAACCTTTCCTGAGGACACAACACCTCAAGAATCTGAAGTAGAAAGTGTAGGCTCTATGGCCCCATCCACTAGTCCTCATATAATGCCTGCATATATAGTAGGTAACAACAATTAATATAGAGGGCAACAGTGACCGCCAATGCCTTGATGCCCTAGAAATAATTGTAGGACATGAACGCATTAATACAAATATTAAGCCAGACAATGTTAGAAATTAAAACAACCTTGGTTCCACAACCACCCCCGGTTATGGGTCAAATAAATACAACAAACAATGAAGAAACTATTACACATGCTCCTGCTCCTGTCCCTCCCAATATTGGAAGTGGTATCTTATTAATAATGTACCAGGCTACACTTACAACCACTTTACAATCAGTTATTTCTCTACAAATAGCCGATATGCAAGAAGCTATATTCAAGACTTGCATTCTCGCTTTGAGGCTATGAACAATCGAAATAAGCTTCAAAAGCTGGGGATATCATAGTCTTATCCTCCTGAGTAGGATAACGTTGTATTCCCACCAAAGTACAAGCCATAGTCATTGCTCACATTCGATGGATTAAGGTCACCTCATCAACACATGAATGTACTTCAATTTATAAATAGTTTATTTACCGAAGGACGATGCTCTGCTCACTAAAGTTATTCATCGGTACCCTATAGGGGGTCACTTTTAAATGGTTTTGTAGTCTGCATAATGACTGCATTCAGGACCTTCAAAGATCCGGATAGGATATTCCTTACTAGATTCTATGAAGGAAGAATAGTAGTGTCACGTCCCAGTCCCAAAATATAAGGGACTAGACCACGTGGCAATGGCCAGCTACGTACCAAGGGGACTCCAGTCCAACTCTGAATACGTATAAGATGTAAATGAGGGTTACTATCTAGATAACACGGTCTACATGTCTATGTCTCAAACCACAAGAATATGTAATAAAGAAAGGACATTCTGTATCATGGTGTGCACCCTACACTACACCCGTCCGAATAGACTCGAAGGAAAATAATATGAGTCTACAAATACTGGGCTATACTAGCAGAAAATAAGCAAAGATCATAATAGCTGAACAATGAAGAAATGAATACAAATATCGAGTAACAATACCTGCATATCGATATAATACTCATTAGCAGCTCCAGCCTTTTGTCAGCAATCGACCCTATAATTTGGCAGGGAACCAGGTCCTCAGGGGGACGTAACATGGTACAAAAATAGTATATCATAGTATAACAGAAAGAAACATGTGCTACACCGGTGTAATCTAGCAAAACCACCTAAGTGAGACACAATTTTTGAAGATAATGTTCGACGCGTGGGCTTTCCAAATATAAAATCGTAGCTCCGAGGCACAGACACACACGGGGCGTACCGTAGCTCTAAGCACAGAGTCACACGGGTGATACTACGACTCCGGATACAGGATCACTACATAAATAGGAACATATAGATATATATAGCGCGTACAAAGTAGGCCAAACATCTAGTAACTGTCTTCCCCTCCCAATGCGGTCAACGAGTGCTCGCTGAACCTGAACCTCTATCTAACAGTTTCGTCATACTGAAGTAGCTATCAACAATCATGACCCTAAAGTCATCCCAAATTCCGGTCATGCTGACAGTATCAGGATATAGGAAATCTGGCACGATGACGGTGTCTGAATGTGTCCTAGGATTCTAAAGTAGCCAAGTAGGTACATCAAGGTGTTGCGAATATCTATCAATCGATAATAGACGTTACCAACGAACGTCTGCACCCAGATATGACCCGGACGCTAAGTAATGATTCTGATCCAAAATACGCATAATGCGTAGATAAAATAAACAGTAAATCTGGAACCGAGATACAGGAGGGCAAGGTACACTTGCCTGGAAGCCAGGCGAAGATTCGAACCTGAACTCACCAAGGAAGCAGCAGCTCAAGATGGAAACTGGAGCAGATGTCTTCGAATGTTGTCATAAATATCACCAACAGTTTCAAAATGAGTGAGATACTCAGAAAAGCTTATACATACGTCCAATTTGGATACAGGGGCAAAAATGCAGTTTTTGGTCAACACGGGGTCCACAAGTGGTCCGTCTTGCACCGAAAAATATGCCAGAGATAAAGTTCTCCAAATTCGTCAAACTTAGTATCTACGAGTCCAGAACGATGATATGAACCCAACGAAACATCCAGAACTAGATTTTGATGAGCCGATCACGAAATCCCCGTCATGTGGAACCGTGGGGCCCACAAAATAACGTTTCTTCAACGTTCTCAGAATCGAACCAAACTTGGGCCACAGGACCAGCGTAACGGTGCAAATCTGATAGCACAAGTTTTGTTGTGAAACGACAGGCACACACAAAATTAGGACAAGTGTCAGAATACGTTGATACGATACTTTTCGACGGATACGCGTTGATTCTGGTGTGCACGCACATCCAAATTAAATTTTGCGAAATCCCACACGTCCACATTGACGATACGCACTTTTTGGTACAATCGGTACGCGACGAGGTTATCCGGTTTGACGGGACCAACTCCATATCAGAAAGTATTATTATTTTATAAAACAGTTTTTCTTAAGAATTGGAACTCTAATTACTAACAATAGAATGAAAGCTAAAATATTCTAATTGAACATATTGTAAAAGGGTTAAATAGGGTTCATACCCGAAGAATCGGTTCAAGGATCGGTTGCACGAGGAGGGAGATATCACTTCGTGAATCGGGGAGGTTGAACTCAGATTTCTGAACTCGGGTTCGAGTCGCGGTTCATCGCCGTCGCGGGGAGGTGCCAGGACGGCGGCGTCTTATGGTGGCGGGTTGTGGTGATCTGTGGTGGTACTCCGGTGGAGGTGGCGAAGGTGGTACGGGTCGTGGTGGCTTATGGTGGAGATGGTGGCAACTCGGGTGAGGCAATGGCAGTGGAGGCGGTGATGGCTGCGAGTGGTTCGTGTGCTGTGGTGGCCGGTCGTTCATGGTGGTGGAGATGGTGGAAGCTCGGGTGAGGCCATGGCGGTAGAGGCGGTGATGGCTGCGATGGTGGAGGCAGTTCGTGGTGCTGTGAGGTGGTGGTCATGGGGGTGGTGAAGCTGGGAGGTGGAGTTAAGTTGGGGTTAGGTTGGGATTAGTTTAAGTTGGTGTCCCAAATTTAATTAAATAAAGTATCATGTGCTCTTAAATTAAATAGGGGCACATGGGATCTCAATTAGGAGTGACACTAAGGTCATGAACGGTGTAGGCTTGGTGTCAGTCTTAGGCCCTTTAATTGGTTCTGCAAAACGGGTTGAGTTTGTGTCGCCAAATCGATGGTAACGACATAGGTACGCGATATAGGATTAAAGAATTTATTTCGTGATTGTGAAATTGTGAAATTAAATTAGAGCACAAGGAAGTATGGTTGTGAGTGACAGAAATATCCAGCGCCTAGGTTGGCTTGTCAGGTCAAGAGTGCAACAACTTGTTGGAAATTAAAGGCTATGGTTGGGCTCCAATTATTGTAGCAACGGTAAGGTGTACTAAGGTTTTAAATAAAGAACCAGTCTACACAACCAAATTTTCTAAACCTCAAACACCCTGATGCTAAACCAAAATTTCTAACCATATATAGTCTACCTAAAATAAGATTTTGAGGGAGTTTATAAGTAGTGAATATTTTAACCCTTATGGCCACTAAAGAAAGAGAGAAAGAGCCATTATGTGACTACATAGAGTATTTGAGACAGCTCGCGTTGAAGCTTTCGCCTAGTGTTCCAGACTCCATGCTTATGGATACTTGCAAGTATCATATGCTTCCCAAATAAAGTTTTACTTGGGGTTGGCTAAATACGACCAATGTTCCGCCTTCATTGGTAGTGTTGATGCTGCTGAAAAGTTGGCTGATGACTTGAAACTCCTTGGATTAAAGTTACCTAGCTCTGACGACATGGGCAAGCATCCCTAAAATAATAATAACAACAAACACAACGGTAAAGGCCCTTACCGTCAATGTTTCCAAAGGTGCTTCCTAGTCCAAACAGAAGCCTGTTGATGATGCAAAGCCTAAGAAAACATTCTTCTTTGACAATGATGATGTCATCGGCATCTTCAACGTATTGATGAAGAGCAACAAGCTCAAATTTCTCGACATCAGACGACCTGAAGAAGCAGATCAGACTAGCGATCTAAAGTATTGTTTGTTCCATCGATACGTACATCATACTACAAAGGATTGTTTTGTATTAAAAATGTGCATACAACAGTTGATAAATGCTAAAGTTATCACTCTGCATTCAGATGATAAGATGATTATTACTAATATTATGTCTCTTCAATTTAGTAATTTTTTATCGCTAGAAGTCCAAGACGGTGTCATCCCAATTCCAAAAGTGATATTATATATCGTTAATCTCCCACCGAACGACAATCAAGCAGAAGGGTTGGTACCACTCACCACTCTACACAGAGAAATTGTCTGGTTTCATCCGGACCTTATTCCAAAAATGGAACAAAATACTGATTCCAATGGAAAGTAGATAGAGGAAAGGAAGAACATGGCTAAGAAGATTTGTTGTGTAAAGAACTACAGAACATGTAACATGGTTCTTCTGATCATCGCTGATGAAGCCTTATCCGGCAAAACTTGGTCTGGTAAGTCCTACTTACGGACCTATGACCCAGTTCATGAGGATGTTACACCCTCAACCTCTGTACCTGCTGCTTAATTAGCTAGTACCTGAAGTAGGTCCATCCATGCCTACAATGGCAAAAAAATCAAAATAGAAGGAGACTCGCTTCGTTAAGTTACTGAAGAATAACTCTCCGCCAGGATTGGATAAACCCTACAACTTCACATACTGGTACAATTTTCCAATACACCTACGAGGTTGTCAATCTTCGAGCTGCTTCGTCTCTCCAAAGAGACCCAAGATGCTTTTAAGTGAGGCATTACAACATGTCAACTCCTACTTGACCAAAATTAAGGAGCCAGCTGGAGATCCTACTATATGTCCCTACTGCCATAGTGTAATAGAGAGGATTCCAAATATTACCTTCTCCCAAGAGGATATGTTGTTAAAAAATAACAACCATGACATACCGTTGTACTATACTTGGTACATTGGCCTATCAAGGTGGCACATTAATCCTGATTCATCATTCAGCATAATTCTGAAAAGCCTGCTTCAGATCCTAGGAATTTTTATGCACCGGTTGTCTGCAACCAACACAACCATAAGTGGCTTCAACGCTGGAAGGAGTGTACCTTGGGAATGATTTGTTTGAAATATCAGATAGGCAATCTAAGAACCGAGGTCACTAGCTACGTCATTGATGTAGATGTATCCTATAGCATCTTACTGGGACGCTCCAGGATACATGAGAACATGATTGTACTATTAACCCTATATTATTATATTAAGTATGTCGATAGTGAGTGTGTCGTCAAGATAGAGTTTGTTGATGTTGAACCCTTCATAGGTGTAGAGGCTTATTACTTTGATTCAGTATTGTTGACATCACAAAAAATTCTTTTTTTATTACGAATTGATAAAGAGTACAAGAGAATCCCTATACAAGAGGATCTAAGTACAATAAAGAAATATCTGGGTAAGTGTGACGATGGAGATCGAGCACTGTAGCGGCTCCTTTACTCTGTTGATGATCCAGAACCAAGGAGGTTGACAAGATTTTGAATGGCTCTTTTGTATCCTTCTTCTCCTCTTCCACGTGTGGTCGCTGCCTCTATGTGTCTATTTTACGTGTAGCTTCCTCTTTTTGTATGTAGGAGATGCCCACTATTTATAGCATTAGGAATGCCTTACATAGGCGCATGTACGGAGGTTACATGTTGGCGTATTGCACTACAGGCGCATACTGCGTTAAGGTTGCCACATGTCAAGCCAAGATCTGGGGTTGCTGATGCTCATAATACTCGTGACATGTGTCATGCCCTAATTTGGATAGTTGTATTTGTACCTTGGGATACTTCCACTTGGCGCATAAAGAGCACTGAGGGAGTAGTGGTGCATGACACTGCAGGCGCATACTAAGATGCATAGTGGCGCATGGCACTGCGGTCACATGAGACACTAAAAATGCGTAGTGGCATATGGCACTGAGGGAACATGAGACACTAAGATGCGGAGTGGCACATGGCACTGCGGCCACATGAGCGAGGACACTAAAGAGCATAAAGATGGACCCCAGAGGAGCATGGAGCTGGGTTACTGAGGTGCATGGAGCTGAGTCACTAAGGCGTATGGAATAGATTTTTCATGCTTCTACATGTGTTATATACAAACAAATACACAAAGAAGAAGAAGCCAATAATGTTGATGATGAAGCTGAGAAAGACACGACTATAAAAGGTCCTTTAAAGATCCGAGTAAACGGTTGTGCCATTAATAAGGATAATCATGCTCCTCTTGTGGAAGACATCCATAAGAAAATTAATCACAATGCCCAGAGCCTCTTGTGATTATTCTCCAAAGAGAATCCTACGAAAGAAAAAGAGAGCTTTGGCTAAAAATTAATCTCTCAAACAAAATAATACCAAAGTTCTTGAACCTTTACGCTCCAACAATCCAGTCCTGGATCAACCTCTTATATGCCAGTCTGTGGCTGAGGCCAAAGATGATGCTCTGCTTGAAGAATACATAAGCGCACAACCTGATGTACCCTCCCTTAATAATGTTATTCCTAAGGAAGAAATATTGTACTTTCTGAATAAAGGACTTCCTTTGAACTACTCTAATGTCCAAATTCTAAGTAATATATACTCTTTAGAGTATGGCTTAGGGATGCACCTTTGTATGCCAGTGACAACAACTCATACAAAGATCGACATCTTCCCATATGATGGTCTTATCTTTGAAGTTTCAACAAGGAAGAAAGGAGACAAACCTATCATCTTTGGTAGAAGAGAAGGACGCAAAGACTTCCTTATCGATGATCTTGAACTTGACAATGATAAAATGCAACTCTACCGTTATAATCTGCAAGCCAAGGATCTTATTAAGAAGATGATTTACAATTTTAAAAGTAACCAAGGCCTTAACAACAACAAAGGGCCACGTTTGTTATTACGTTACTTTGCTCCAAAAGGCAAACCTGAAACCTAACCCATCATTGTTTAGGTTATGTCACTCCTAAAATGACACATGAATGCTTAGTAAAGTTGAGATGCATTCTCACTCCTCAGAGTCTTCTGTTTGGGACTCCGATTCCAGCATAAGAGAAGTATTCAGAAAAATATTATCTGCCAATATGATGTCAATAGACCAAGTTGAAAATGATGATCTATCACTTGAGCCATTTGAGGTTGAACCATGGGCTCAAAAGTTAGAGTCCAAGTTGGATCTATGTTACGAGTAACATGAACCACCTACTGAAGATAAAGTTGTTCAAGTCGACTTAGGTATTGAGTCCTCAGTCAAGTCAAGTCAATTTTCATTAGCAAAAGTCTCTCTAAAGAGGATCGGGAATCTCTTATACAACTTATAAGAGAATACATCGTGTCTTTGTATTGAGTTATAAAGACATGTCAGGCCTGGATCCCCAAATTGTAATGCATCAGCTTAATATTCTTCTTAATGCAAAGCCAGTAGAGCAACAACAGCGTCGATTTCTTCCAGATATTATGGAAGCAATCAAGTTAGAAGTCAATAAGATGATAGCAAGCAGCTTCATTCGTGAAGAACAATATCCCGACTGGGTGCCCAATATAGTTCCTTTCATAAAGAAGAAAAGAAAGATCTGAGTCTGTATAGCTATTGTGATCTGAAATCAGCTTGTCCAAAATGTGAGTTTTCTCTTCCAATCACAAATATAATAATCGACAATATGTGGTTTCGAGCAAATATCTTTTATGGACGGATTCTCGGGCTATAATCAGATCAAGATATTCTCGAATGTTTAGAAGCACACATCATTTCAAAATCTGCTATACGATGATGCCCTTCGGTCTAAAAAATATAGGTGCGACATACCAACGAGTATGAGCATAATTTCTTGCAAACATTTATGAAAATAGTAGAGTGCTATATTGATGATATAGCACTACCAGAATAATTCAAAGTAGCGACGCCTAAAAACGTCGCTAAATGGCCTAAAAATGTTGCTAAAAAAATTATGACTTATTTAGCGTCGTTTTAATGAAGTCGCATTTAAGTTAGTCGTTGACAGGTATTACGTCGCAAAACATCGCTATAGCGACGTATTTGCGTCGCCAATATTTTTCTTTTTAGCGACGTTTAGCGACTCAACGTCGATAATTTAGCGACATATTTTGTGTCACTAAATGTCGCTAATTTAGCGACATATTTAGCGACGTATTCAACGATGTATTTAGCAACATATAAAAACATCGCTAATCATCGCTAAACGACGCTAAACGTCGCTAAATTTTTAGTAAAAAATGTTAAAAATTACCAATCTTCCTGCAGTTTATGCAGTTTATGAATTTCTAATTTATATAAATAGACCCGGAGCAACCCTCCGTTGAATTCTCCTGGTTTGCCGACCCCTTCGGTGGAATACTTAACACCGATAAATTAACATACATTTAATATAAATAAAAAAATTATACAGACTTATAATAGTTCATAAAAATAGATAGACCCGGAGCAACCCTCCATTGAATTTTTTGTGTACGAAATATCACAAAAGTATATAAAATATCACAGTCACACAATACACACAAAATAAAAGTATCACAGTCACACAATAACCACAATAAAAGTATATAAAATATTATAGTCTCAATCTCGAGGATATCTAATACGCTGAGGCAGATACCAATCCCTTAGATACTTTGCATAAACAGAGTCTAGGTGATCAATCTCCGCTATAGGTGTTGGGTGACTGGAACTCCCCCTCTGAGCTGGTGCCTGTCCAACAGTAGGAGGCACCACTTCCTCCTTAACAACCGCTTCCAATTTAACAGTAGGTGGTATCTCTTCCTCCTTAACATTCACTTCCTCCTTAATGCATTAGGTATCACTTCCTCCTTAACAGTAGGAGGTGTCTCTTCCTCCCTAACATTCACTTCCTCCTTAACAGTAGGAGGTATCAGTTCCTCCTTAACAGTAGGAGGTGTCTCTCTCAAGCGACGTACACGTGCTCGGGTTATTTGATAACAGATATAAATATATTGTCTAATATTAAATATTGTGTAAATTTTAGAGACGTGAATGACCCTTTCATGTAGCAGAATGGTAGTTACAGAGAAAAAAAAGATGACAAAAAACTTAAGCGTCCCAATATCTTATTCTGAAGTTGAGTATAGTTAGTTTTAGCTGACCTAAACTTTAAGAAGGTTCCGTGAAACTTAACCAATTAATAAAAGCCAGATAGTGGTTCAATTACAACTTAGCACTAAGATTAACAGCCTACTTTCAGTAAATACAGTAATAAATTCAATAAAGTACTGGTAACTACACTGATTTCAACAATCTATACCTATTTCAATAATTTATATATTCAGTTACAGGTTGCTTTACTAACTATAACAAAATAATATAGTAAAGAAAATTCAATATTCAATCTAAGCAATGCACCAACAAACAAGGCATAAATGGTAATGAACAATAGTACTTCTCACACTAACAACCTATCTTTGCAAACTAACAAAATTAGTGAATTTCCAATCAATAGACCAAGCTCAATAATTTACCAGGAAAGCACACTACTACCCCTAGTTATTGGTATATTTGCTAAAAATGCTATCTATCCAATTTATCAATGTACCAAGATTGAGTCATAAATTGAAGGATAGAATCCTACTACTTACAATATTTGCCTGGTTTTACGAAGGGTGTTTGACTGAGCACACAAACAGGGTTGCTAAAACAAATATTTCAATAGGTGAAGCATTTCCTGCATTTTTATTGCTCCAAGTAAATTCACTGAAAAGACAAATGTACCAGGATTCTTCCTAAATTTTGCAACTTTTGTTGCAACTAAAATGATCATAACAATGTGTACATCAGCAAGTAAATGCAATTGTCATATCATCATCTTCTAGAAACACTTTCTACAATAATTTCCATATATAAATTCTTAACCAAACAAATGATCTTCCACTTGCATCAACTAAACAAAAGCTGCATGCAAGCATCCCAATTATAGCTATCCAGACCGTTTCAGCTCACAACAAGCTTAGACAGTATTTTTATGGCAACTTAAAAGTTGAAATGAGAAGAAAAAAATAAGCTTAGACAGAATTTTCAGTACCTACAGTTGACACTGAAAATGTTGTTGAGCTTCAGTCTTATGGCCATCACGATGTCTACATGGTTTGGAATCCAGGTATATGTGTAGAGATCTTAATGATTAACTCAATTGGTATATGTGTAGATGAAGCCTTACGTCGTGCTCCTGATCCTCCTTCAAATGTTACACCTGTTGAAGGTGCCATGGTGTCACATTTTAGGAATCAAGTCCTTGTATTTTCTGTCACTCTCCCTGCTATGGAGATGACCAAAGGGTTTGACACCAACTACCTCTTTATTATTCCTAATTTGGGCCCAAATATAAATTTCTATGTTGTACTTGCAAAGGCATTTCCTGAGGAGGTATATAAATTGCTCAACCAGGAGTTTGTGAAGTCCATTGAGAAAATCCTGAAAGCCCTTCCTTGAGATCAAAAAACTTATCTACTTTCATCAAGTTACCCTTTGCCTATTACAGAAAGCATAGACCAGTGAAGGATTATAATTCTGTATTGGATTTGAAGCTCGAATGTGATGCTTTAAGGCATGTATGGGATCTAAGAATCGAAGTTATTTTTTTCCTTAACCTTGAGACAAGGTCAATTTAAAGGGGTGGGTATTGATAAGAACCCAACTGGCATACCTTGGCTTACATTTGCATAAGTCTAAATAGCTTATATTAGCTCAGTTGGAGGGCTGAACACTAGAGTATTAGAGTTGGCTCAGTAGGGATAAGGCTCGGTACTATAGCAAAGCTCAAGCTACAAAGGAAGTCCACTCAATAACAGAGTCTCGACTTAGTAGCAGAGTCTCTCCTCAACTTCATTGCCATGTCAGCCACTCTCCATCATCATCGCCAGCTCAGCAACCTACAATAACTGCCAAGCTTTCCCTACAAGGAAGCCAACTGCAAGCTTCTCCTACAAAGAAGATGGGAAGCCAGATATCTATAAATAATAGAAGAGATGAGAAGAGAAAAAGATCAGAGAACCTTGTATCCTATTTTTCCTACATTTTTATTTTGAAATTGCATTTTACTTTTGAATTATAGTTTTCCCGCTCTTCCTCTCTTTTCCAAAAAAGAAAACCCTAGTTCATCCCCAAAATCTCCATGTTCTTCTTTAATTCATCACTGATTTTACACATAAATATCATATTACAGTCGATTTGCTAGTAATTCTAAGTCAATGAGCTTTGGAGCTTATCAAGTCTTAACCGAAAAATATAGAATTTTTTGGTTAAATCACCTAAATTGTATGTGTGTTATTATTTCTCTTATCTCTATTTTATAATTTTATTGATTCATGGTTTGGCTCTCAACATGTGAATACATTAAGTAATCAGGCATCGGGTTAGGGTTAGGGTTTACACCCTCTGTGACAGTCTGTGTCGTGTCTGTGTCAGTGTGTGTGTGTGTCGTGTCTGTGTTAGAGTTATATCGTGTGCATCTGTGAGAGAGAGAGAGATAGAGAGATCGGGTACGGTTAGGGTTAGGGTTAGGGTTTACACCCTCTTTGACGCCGGATCAGGCATTCTTTAAAAAACTGAATTATAGTCGCTAAAACTGAATTATATGTCGCCAACAGTTACTTATAGCGACGTTTATTTGCGGAGTCGCTGAAATCTTCAATATTAGCGATGTTTTATTTTGACGTCGCTAAAAATGTCGCTATTTCATCATATTCTGATAGTGTAGCAGTCAAGAGTCATCTCAAAGGCGATCACCTCCAAGACTTGAGAATGGTGTTCAAATTAATGCATGCACACTAACTTAAGATGAATCAAACCAAGCCCTTCCTAGGCATCTCTAGTGACACATTTCTTGGATTTATTATAACTTTAAGGGGCATTCATTTAGACCCTGAGAAGACAAAGGCTGTCATTGACATGCGTCCCCTGAAGAACCTTAAAGAACTTCGCAGTCTTCAAGGAAGATTGGCATAGATCATAAGATTCATATCTAATCTTTTTGTTCGATGCCAAACGTTCACTAAGTTGATAAAAAAGGAGTCTCTTTAATATATATTGAAGAATGATACCATGCATTCAACGGCATCAAGAAGTATCTCACGAATCCCCCGAGGTTGGTAGCTCCAGTTATGGAAAAACTTTTCTTACTTTACGTCCGTGCAATGGATCAATCCCTCGGTGCACTGTTAACTTAAAAGAATGATGCGGGTCAAGAATAAGCCAATTACTATCTTAGTCAAATGATGGTTGGCACCGAACACATGTATAATCCTGTAGAGAACGAGTGTTTGGCTCTGATATTTTCTATTTAGAAGATATGACACTATGTGACTGGACAAACGATTCACGTTATCTCTCGGGTCAATCCCCTCAGAGTGGTTATGACTATACCAGGAGCACTGAACTCTCATCTAACTATATGGGCAATGTTGCTTTCTTCATACGGTATGGTATTTGTCCAACAAAAGGCAGTCAAGGGCCAAGCATTGGCCGACTTTCTGGCAGCACATCCGGTGCCAAAAATATCAAAGCTTTATGATGACATTCCAGACAAGGTATTAGAATCAAACACAATATTAGAATAGTCGATTTAGCGAATGTTCTTTAACGGTGCTTCAAGAATGGGACCTAAAGGCAACATCATGGCAGGAGTGGGGGTAATGTTTGTTACTTCCGATAACCTAGTCATCTATCGTGCTTATTCTCTCACGAAACCATTTTCCAATAATGTGGCAGAGTATGATGCTTTAATTATTGGACTCCAGTAATGTCACGATCCGCTCCTACTTTTAGGATACGTGGCCAAGCCCAGCCTATGCCACAACATCGGTGGTAGTACGCTGTCTATTATAAACAATAGTCCATAAAAAGTACAAGATATATATAATCCACAAACTAAGTCACGACAAGAAAATTAAACTAATAGTCTCAATAAATAATTTAAAGAAATAATCCACTACAAGTCAGATGGTCTCGGGGACAAACCCGGTAGAATTAAAATAAAGCAAATAGAAACTAGAATCCACTAAGCCTACTAGCTAAGAACAATACAAAAAAGCATAAGTAAAGAAATATGTTACTCTAGATCTGTAGAAGCAACCGGTACATTGGTGACACCAATGTACTTACCATAGACGTCGGGACAAATTACGTCATCTAAAGATAAAAAATATTATCCAGTCAGGATTGGAGCAAAAACACCATAATGCTATACTACATAATATAATATACAAGTATGGAAGAAACTATTGTAAAGAAAAGAGAAACTATGGGCATGCTACGACATGACAACTAAGAGTACAACAATGATATGGTAACAGTATGGCAGTATACTCAAGAGAAGATGACCACTAGACAATATAGAAACAGTAATCAAATCATGTGAACAGTACATTTTAGAATACTAGTTTTCTGTATATGAGAAACTTGGGATATCTGTCAGTTGTACGTGTAGTGCACGATTGATATTGTTCAGAATATACAGAAAGGGATTTGAACAAAAACGTATACCACATTCATACTCATAACATTCCTCCGCCCGACTCTCTCACAAGAAATTGCGTTCATAATAAGCGTAAAGGTAAACAGGATAAACAATTAATCAGAATAACAGACATAATGGATAAGTACAATACATTTGAACATGGACAAGTAACTGAAAAGGAGTACGCTCATGCACAAGTAACAGTCATGGTGAATCAAGAATGTCAAAAATATGTTATATAAGATATAATGGTGACACAGGATACATGCAGCATAAAATAAAGGCTATATAGGTCACAGTAATACTTGTTTACTTCGAAAAAGGATGAAATTACAACTCAAGACGTCGTTCGATCTACCCCGTCATATAAATTAAGACAAGTTAGACTTACCAAAAGTGGTTGAATAGGTTTTTCTATTCCAATCTATTTTAATATGAATAAAAAAACCTAAAATACTATTTTTAATCTCATTATATTCTGATTTTAAGGTTAACACTAGATTTTGGGCCAAAAAATATTAAGTTTACAAATTCGGGATCTGTGGCACGCAAATCGAGATATTCCGTTGACCAAAAAGTCAATAGACACAAAACCAAGATTTGTGTATGAAATTGTAAATATTTTAGCACTACGAGAATACTAGAATCAACGGTTTCATTTAATCACGAATCAGTAAAAAGTTATGGCCATTATGACTTACAAATGATAATTTCGGTGGTTTACTAGTGAATCTTATGTTCAATGAATTAAATAGAAGGATAAACAAATCTATTAAATTCTGTAAAAAATATATATATCGTATATCTTTATGTTGGCTTGTCGAAACTTCAAATGGTTCAAGAAAACGAGTTCGGGATCTCCCGAAAGCTCAAAAATATCGAAACGTATTAAATTTTGGATAACTGGCACTCTAATAATTCTAGAGAAATTATTGTTTCGAATTAAAGGAAAAAAAAATTTTGGAAACCTTACCTCGATATGGTTCTAAAAAAAATGTCGCATAATTCAGAGTCCAGAGTTAGGATATATGAAACTGCCAAGTCAATGCAGCTACTAAAAAATAGGGCTATTTTTGTGGCCAATTTTGGGGCTATTTTGGATGAAAATTGAGATGAATTTTGAATGATAGGAAAGGAAAGTAAAGGTATTATATATGTATTTATTTTATAATTATTTACTTTAATAGATAAGATTTAATTTAAATGGGTAGAAGTTGATTTGTTAGGATAAGATATGGATGAAGTTGCTTTCCTACTAGACTTAGGATTATGATTATGATTAATTTAAAATATAGTTTGGATTTATCTAAATAATTTATAATCTTATATAGAATCAAATATAATACAAATAATTTATATCTAATCTTAATTATATCTATTAACAGTACTAAATTAGCATCTATACAATATTGTGTATTGTAAGCCCCTGATTTTTTCAAAATATTAAAATTAGGATTTTTCACAATTTTTTGGAATTTTCTGGGAATTTTCTGAAATTAAAATCAGGGTTTTGAATTATTACATGATTTTTAATTGATAATAAACAACATTAAAATATTATGAAAATAATATTTTTGGGTGTAAAATGAAAAACTGGACTTAGGATAATTTTTCTGGAATTTATTGGACCCCGGACCTATTTTTAAAACACCTAAAAAGTATTTATTAATTATTTATTTAATTAACTGATTTATTAACTAATTATTATTATTATTATTATTATTATTATTATTATTATTTATAATTAAATTCAGCCCGGCCCGTTCCCTCTGGCCCAGCCCGTTGGGCCTAGCCCAGCCCACGACCGCCTAGCGGGTCGGGTCGGGTCTGCCCGAACCCGACCCGCACCGCTAACCGTCTCCCCATTCTCCCCACGACCCCGAGTCATCCGCCGCCTCCGCCGCGCCGTGGCCGCACCGCCCGTCGCGCCATAGCCGCCACGATCCCGCAACCGCCGGCCGACCTCCCCTCTCTCCTCCCTCTCCTTCCCCTATATTAAACCCTAACCCCCTCTCTCTCCGCCTCCGTCCCCCGCCCCGACAGAACCCCGCCGCCGTGCCGCCCGTTCCCCTCCTCCTCCTCCTTTCTCTCCGCCCGGCTCAGCCTCCGCCTCGCCGCCCTCCTTCCTCCCGCCGCTGCTCCGCTAGCAGCCGACCCCGCTGCCGAGTTCCCTCCTCCGCTTTCCCTCTGGCACCCCGCAGCAGACCCAGTGCCGGCCACCGTGCCCAGCCGTCTCCGGCGACGCCGCCGTGCAGCCCCGACGCAGCCGGCCGGCCTTTCCTCTGCCGCAAAGCCACCGCAGAGCCGCCTGAGCACCTGAAACCCTAACCCTAATTTCCTAATTTCCCTGTGTCCGACACAGGACACAGTGTCCTGTGTCGTGTCGGACACGATTTTGCCTGGGTTTTCAGGTCCCCTTCAGGTGCGTATAACTTTTTGCTCGTAGCTCTGTTTTTGATTCCGCAAATTGCGTTGTGAAGCCTGTATGACCCTCTCGGTGTCCGGATAAACTGTTCGGGGCATCGCGTCCTGTGGTGATCGTACACCGCGATCCAATAACAGGAAAAACCAGACCCTGTTTCACCCCGGAACTGAGTCCGCCCCGCCAAACGGGACGACTTGGTCGCGTGCGGTCTTCACAGATACGTACGCATCGTCGATACGGACGTGTGAGTTTTCGTGGAAGCTGATTCGGGTATGCGTGCACACCGGAATCAACGCGTATCCGCGGACATCGTCCCGTATCCGTCCTTTCTGTAATTCGCCCTAACTTCGTGTACACTCGTCAGATCGAGACGAAACTTGCGCCATCGGACTCGTAGCGATACGCTGGTCCTGTGGGTCAAGTTTGGTTCGATTCTGAGAACGTTGACGAAATCGCGTGTCGTGGGCCCCACAGGCCCCGCTCGACGGGCGATTTTGTGTTCGGCTCATCAGAATCCAAATCTAGAAGTTCCGTTGGGTTCGTATCAGCGTTCCTGACCTGTTGACACTAAGTTTGGTGAATTTGGAGACCTTTGACCCGGACGCATTTTTCGGTGCAAAGCGGGCCCACCGGCGGACCCCGTTTTGAACCGAAACTGCCGTTTTTGCCCTTGTCTCCAAATTGGACCCAAGGACAGGCATTTCTAGCTATTTGACATCTTCTGAGCATGATGGTAATGTCTATTTCAGCTTTTGGACTCATCTCTGGACTTTTCCCCGAAGAACTATTAATCGGATCCAAACAACAGGCAAGTACCTGCACTTCAAGTTAATCTTTATATATTGTGATAATTAATTTCCCTGCCTTACATGTACCCTTGATAATTACACCTAGTTTTAGCAGTGCTAAATTTCATGTCTTGAATATTGGTAGTTCCTGTCTTGTTTTTCATGTCGGGTGGGAGAATACTAGAAGGCATGTAGTTTACCCTTCCCCTTATCATGTTTAATAGCTGTTGGTACGCGACTGTACCCTCAGCCGGATCTCGATTGTTCATGTTTAATAGCCGTCTATGACGGCCGGATTAGCCTTATAAACTCCTATATGCCAACTATGTATTCTAAAATAAACACAAGTTCACACAGATAGCTTCTGGTCTAGTTATAGTTCTTGCTGACTGTTGTAGTTTCATATCATGTCTCATTTATTTCCTGCTTTCTCATATTCCTGTTTATAGCACTAACTCTGAGATATTGATGTTCTTCTATGCAACTTTCTCAACATGATACTCAAGTTAATTGTCATGAATATTTAGTTTAATCTTGTTGTGCATTGTGTACTTTGCTCCTTTCCTGACTGGATCCGTTGTTTTAGGCGATGTTGAGAACTTTGCCCCTACCTATTATGCCCACTATGAGTTAGCAGGTGACACATATGAGGAGCCGGTTCCCACTCAGGAGACTACCTTGAGGAGGAGTAGCCAGTTAGTTATTATTTTATTTCCTTTTCAGCATATACTCGGGTTTGTCCCCGATCTATCTTCTGGCTTTGTATTAACTATGGATCTGTTGTCACAATTTGTTTTATAAAAGTTAGCATTCCTATTTCCTGTTACTTTCCTTGTCTATTTATTGTGGATGAGATAGATACTTATTGACCCCAGAAAAGACCTAGACAGCGTACTACCGCTGACACTGCGGCGTAGGCTGGACGTGCCCACGCACTCGTGCCCGAATAACCGGGTGCGGGTCGTGACATGTATATATAATGCAAATAACTTCAAATAAATATTGAATAATTCCAAAAAAATTCAAATAAATTACATAAAATAGTTATATATCTTATAACCATAAAATAAATATTTGGTAGCAAAATATGCATATATGGTTCTATAAAAAAATTCTGAGAGTCCTAAAAAATTTGATTTCTTATGTTTTAATTATCTAAAATATTTAAAAATTCTCTAAAATTCTAAAATAGCCCAAATATGGTTTTAAACCATATTTAATCCTCTATGAGCCATATGTAGCCTAATGTAACATTATTATCATTATAGAACTATACTTAGTATTCAAACAAAAATTTCCATAAAAATTTACTAGTATATTCTAATAATTTATTTATTATTCTAGAACAGAATTTTGGATAGTGGATGCTACAACCTACCCCCCTAAAAATATTGTAATAGATTATAATAGTATCATATGTAATTAACTCCTATAGGTAAAATCTGAAGGAAGCTATATCATTAACAGCTAAGTCAACCATGGTATACAAAGAATTAACCCTATTTAACAACTATAACTGGGGAAGGCTCTACAAAGTTGTTATTCTCTTGTGTGGGGCTATCAGGCCCGGGAGTGGCATATGGATCAATTACCATTTTACCCTACGGATTGTACTACGTCTAGCCTCTCAACTATCGCTAACTGAAAGGGACAAAAAGGGACATGGTTATGATGGTAGATACAAACATATTGAAGAGATCATGGACAGAATCAAGTAAGATGCATATAAGAGACAAAAGGATAGAAGACACATAGGGTTGGCAATCATATTTGTGGATGATATAACTCTCCTAAGTTTATTCTAAATCCTATCTTCAATTTCTATTCACAGGCTCACAGCTAGTACTACTAAGTTGAAGTACTAACCATGAGTTCGCAACCTTATGCGAAATCGGACCTGCATGGGCCACCATAAAAATTTGTCATGGCCCGCTTCCACTTTTAGGATACGAGTATGCTACTCCGCGTCTATAGAAGCAACTGGCACGTTGGTGTCACCAATACGAAAAAGTATACTTTTATGCTACTCCGCGTCTATAGAAGCAACTGGCACGTTGGAGTACGTTGGAGTAGCATAAAAATTTGTCATGGCTCGCTTCCAATACGAAAAAATATAAGAAGATAAATACGCTACTCCGCGTCTATAGAAGCAACCGGCACGTTGGTGTCACCAAGGTACTCAACATAGACCTCGGGGCAAATTATGTCATCTAAAGCTGAAAATATTATCCAGTAAGGATTGGAGTAAGAACATCATAACGCTATACTACACAATATAATATACAAGCATGGAAGAAACTATAGCAAAAAAAAAGAAACTATGGGCATGCTATGACATGACAACTAAGAGTACAATAATGACATGGTAACAGTATTGCAATATACTCAAGAGAAGATGACCACTAGACAATATAGAAACAATAATCAAATCACATGTACAGTTTCTTTTAGAATACTAGTTTTTCGCATGTAGACGACTTTGGATATCCGTTAGTTGTACTTGTGGTGCACGATTGATATGGTTCAGAATATACAGAAAAGAATTTGTACATAAAACATAGACCACAAGCACACTCAAAGCATTCCTCATCCCGACTCTCTCACAAGAAATCATGTTCACAATAACCGTACAGGTAAATAGGATAAGCAATTATTCAGAATAACAGTCATAGTGGATAAGTACAATACATGTGAACATAGACAAGTAACTGAAAAGGGTTACGCTCGTGCATAAGTAACAGTCATGTTAAATCAAGAATGTCGACAACATATTATATAAGAAGTAATGGTGACACAAGATACATGCAACATAAAATAAAGGCAATATAGGTCACAGTGAAACTTGCCTAATCTGGAAAATAATGAAGTCGCTACTCAAGACGTCGTCAGATCTACCCCATCACATAAATTAAAACAAGTTAGACTTACCAAAAGTGGTTGAATAAGTTTTTTTTATTCTAATCTATTTTAATATGAATAATATAACCTAAAAAACTATTTTAATCTTATTATATTCTTATTTTAAGGTTAACTTTAGATTTTGAGCCACAGAACATCAAGTTTATAAATTCGGAATTCGTAGCACGCAAATCAAGACGTTTCGTCAACCAAAAAGTCAACTAATACAAAACCTATATTTGAGTATGAAATTCTATTTATTTTAGCGCTACGAGAATACTGGAATCGATGATATCTTCGAATCTTTAATCAGTAAAAAATTATGGCCTACAGATGGTAATTTTGATGGTTTACTAGTGAATCTTATGTTTAACAAATTAAACAGAATGATAAAATAATCTATTAAATTTTAGGAAAAATATATATGATATATCTTTGTGTCAGCTTTTTAAAATTTTAAATGGTTCATGGAAATGAGTTCGGGATCTCCTGAAATCATGAAAATATCAAAACGTGTTAAATTTCGGACAACTGGCACTTTGATAATTCTAGAGAAATTATTATTTTGAATTACAGGAAAAAAAAGTTTTAGTTTTGAAAACCTTAACTCGATACGGTTCTAACAAAAAAATGATGCATGATTTGGAGTCCAGAGTTAGGAGATACGAAACTTCCAAGTCGATGCAACTGCTAAAAAATAGGCTATTTTTGTTGCAAATTTTGGGGCTATTTTGGACGAAAAATAGAGATGGATTTTGAATGATAGGAAATGAAAGCAAAGGAATTATATTTTTATTTATTTTATATTTATTTAATTTAATAGATAAGATTTAATTTAAATGGGTAGGAGTTGATTTGTTATGATATGATATGGATGAAGTTGCTTTCCTAGTAGACTTAGGATTAGGATTATGATTAATTTAAAATATATTTTGGATTTATCTAAATAATTTGTAATCTTATATAGAATCAAATATATTACAAATAATCTTATTTATATCTATTAACACTAAATTAGCATCTATCCAATTTTGTGTATATATAATCCAAATAACTTTAAATAAATATTAAAAATTCTAGAAAAATTTACATAAATTATAGAAAATATGTATATATCTTATAACCATAAAATAAATGTTTGGTAGTAAAATATGCATGTATGGTTCTATAGTAAATTCTTAAAGCCCTAGAAAATTAGGTTTCTTATGTTTTAATTATCTAAAAAATCTAGAAAAATTTCTAAATTCTAAAGCAACCTAAATATAGTTTTAACACATATTGTGATCCTCTATGAGCCATATGTCGCCTAGTGTCACATTATTATCATTATAGAACTATAATTAGTATTCAAAACAAAAATTCCCATAAAAAATTATTAGTATATTCTAATTAATTATTTATTATTCTAGAACATAATTTTTGGTAGCGGATGTTACAAGTAAGCTAAACAATTAGGGGTAGACTATCTCATAGCTTACGGTGAATCTAAGATGATAGTAGCTAAATTCGAAGGGAATACGAGATTTGCCATGAAGATCTCATCCCATACTATAGGGATACTATTGATATAGCCACGACTTTCTCAGGATTCTTCATTGAGCTTATGCCTCGGTTATAGAATATTGAATCATATGCCCTTGCTTGACTGGCACCTTCCTTAGCTATTCCGATCAAGACTCAATAATCGGTCACAGTGATTGGTCAAGAGTTGTTTTATGTCATAAATAACCTGCATATTTGTCAAAGCTATACTGCATAAGCAAACATTGATGTCAAAGACTGGCGATTCCCGTTCATAGACTATGTTGTCTATAGAATTCTTTCAAATGATCCGAAGGAATCCACTTCTATTAAGAGACGCTCCCTCCAATTCTATTATGATACATCTACTAAAATATTTTATTTCCATTCATATGACAAGCTTTTGCTACGATATTTATTAGATGAAGAAGTAAAATAACCATTGCGTGAAGCTCACAACAGTACTTATGGTGCACATCAACCAAGTCCTATGTTACAGTATCGTCTTTGACGTATGTATTATTATTGGCCTATTATGGTAGCTGACACCATAGAATATGTAAGAAAGTACAGAGCATGTCTGATTCATATCGACTTCATCAATCAACCTTCAAATTTTGCGTCTTGGCCATTCGAAGCATGGGACATCGATGTTATTAGTTCAATCAGCACAACATCATCTAGAGGTCATAGGTTTATCCTGGTTATAACCGATTACTTCTCTAAATGGGAGGAAGCTATACCGCTCATCGAAGTGAAGACATCGAACATAATCAAATTTGTTAAACATAACATTATTTACCGTTTCGGTCTTCCTCGTAGGATCATCTATGATAATGGTCCATAATTTATGAGTCACGCATTATATCAGTTTTACGATAAAAATGGAATCTAGAACATATCTTTAACAGCATACAATCCAGCAAAAAATGGATTAGTAGAAGCATTCAACAAGAAAATTATCAAGTGACTCAAAAAGTTTGTTTTGTCTAATAAACCCGACTGGAATGAGAAGCTTGGTGAATATTTTTAGGCCACAACGGTCCGAACACCAACTGTTAGCACGTCATTCTCTTTGGTTTATGGGACCGAAGCAGTTCTTCCCTTGGAAATTAAAATCTTCTCTCTTCGGATAGCTCTCTCCAATAAGTTAAAAATCGAAGATAACCATTGTTTGCGATTACAAAAGTTTGAGGCGCTTGATAAAAAATATCTGCTGGTTCAACAGCGTATTGAGCTATTGTCACGCCCCAGTACCGTAATAGGAAGAACGGGGGTATGACACGGCCAGCTACGTACTACGAAATACACAAACATCTTGCAATACAATGAAATATTATAACTAAACAAGGGGGTGCATGCTATAATCAAGTTTCATAGGGTCACACAGAGCATCTATGTCTCTCAATCAAGCAAGCAAGGGACAATAAATGTAGAACATGTAAGATAAAGAATTAAGACGTCCTAGACGCTCTATCAAAATGATCTGAAACTAGTTGTTCAAAATAATGATCTACTAGATTAACAATAGTACATAACTGTAATCAGCTACAGTCTGAATAAGTACAATCATGCAAAGAAAACTAAGGTCCAAACATGCCGACTAATAGGTATCGGAGGCTAAACACCCAAAAGAAAATGAATGCATAATTATGAGTGGTGAAGGAGAACCTACTCTAGTCTTTCGGTGTCCATCTGTCTGGTGCACACTATCAGTTAAGAATATATGCTGGATCCTCGGGATCTTGCTCTAAACCTGGCCATGTAAAACCAGTGGAATTAGACTTCAAATAGCAAGTACCATAAGGAAGCACGAGTGAAAAAATAAAACCCATTCAATGAATATATATAATGCATGAGCCAAGAATCATAGGCGTATATACCATCATCGAGGCAATACGACACCCCTATAACAAACAAGGACAAGAAGTGTCATATCACGCTAAGATATAGTACATCCCCTGACTAAGGTCAAGCTATAGATCTCTGTGTTGTAGTTTTGGTTCATAGCCTATCGTAGCACAATAGCTCAATCCCATAACCAAACAAGGACAAGGGTTGGACCACCGCACCACGATAGTCTATGTCCCTAGACTACGAATAGAATGATATAATACACAATCAAGTTCAGTTAAAGAATCGGCCAAACAATCCTACGACTTCCTATGTGAAGTTTGGGTTATCCTAGTAGTATAATTCATATAATAGAGATCCTCATATCGTGTTATGTGCGAGCAGGGCTAGCCGAGCCAAGTATATATACAAATACAAACGATATGCACCAGTCCATCGTAAGGCTATTGCGCTAAATAGTTTAGTAACAATTCCAGCTCTTCTATAGGGAAAGTTGTCTTGGTATATAATAATAGTCGAATACGGTACTCTACTAGTGTGGATGCTATACAGTATCAGTGGTGTCCAGGATGGCACGCCATGACGAATGTCTGGGTGGTAATCGGCATGCACGATCTTGGGATTCCATTCCTACCCCATGCTCTACATGTTTTAGTTGTCTAGTTAACCCTACAGTTATTTGGAATCTCATACTGTGGTCACACGATCCTCTTCCTAGATGTCGTACCTCACTACGAGTATGCTAAGTATAAATTTACATTAGTCCATATAGTCCTAATCTATATTTATTCCGAGCATAATGCAACAAATTTACCAATATCCTAACTAGGCTAAGGTTACTGACCAACTACAAAGTTTGTGTCAGAGAAAACTTAGAAAACATATAGTATCACGTGTCGAGTAAGATCAAGTGGCACCTCGGTGAACAAACATAACAGGTAACACGCTTAGCACATAGTAGGTGTATCAAAACAGATACAAGTAGTCAAATCAGGATACCAAGTCAATTAGTCAATCAAATGAAATCTTCGTTTTATATGGTGACACCTTGCTCAAGTCAAGTACACGGTCAGTGTCTCAATGGCAAAGATCAACAAGTAGTCTGGTTGAGCTTATAACTCTATCAAAATCAGGTACTGGTCATTGTACATAAGGATCTTAGGCACTGTAGGTCACTGAGTTCATTATCACTTGTAACTTCCTAGGGTCAAGGCTTAAAAGCAAAACAATCAAGTGAAACAACAAAACCAAACAAGACAACAAAATGGGCAAGTCAGGCGCATAGGGTTATAAGCGCGCATAAGGAGATGAACGTATAAGGCTATCTCATGAGTAAAGGTGTCGCATGAGCAAAGCTGGCGCATGAGCAAGCCGCCGTATGACTACAGCCGCTGCATGACCATAGCCACCGCATGGAGAAGCTGTCGCATAGGCACAACGTGGCAGCATACAACGAGCCTGATGTATAACGACCTAACACATAGAAAGGAACATGCATGGAAATTCATGCACATAAAAAGTTATGCATTCAGTGCCAGGCGCTAGAACTGTTAAGTGGGCCGGGTGGGGTCGGCCAGACCAAAATTTGGGTAGACCGGGTTGGGCCTGGGCTGGGCCTCTCAGGCCTATGTATTATAGCAGGATAGGATGGGCTGGGACTAAGGATGAAATATGAGCCTACCCAAGAACATGACCCACAACACGGTAGGCTTCGGGTCGGACCGGGCCAGTCCGGGCCGGGCTTGGAATAATGCAAATATGATGTTCATTTATTTTATCTGTGATTAATAGCTATCATTCTACTTAATCAAATATTAATGAAGAAGACACCATTGGCATAATATAACCATCACACCAATATGCATGTCATATAGATAGAAAGAAAGGAAAGAAAGAAAAAAGGAAAGGAGAATTACTAGGTGGAGCAAATATAGCCATTATATCTGCATGCATGCATCAACTATTTCTGTAATTTTCTCTAAATTTTATATACTTGCCTCTAAACTTTGGTACATTTCTAATGTTAATAATGCCTCAAGGGATGACCTTGTCACTTCCCTTGGTACGTAGCTACGTGCTTAGAAATACTTGGCTTCGTTAATTACCAAATTCTTCAAGTAATGCTTTTTTCTGCAATAGTCAGTAACCCTGTAGATCTCAGAACCGATGACATCCTCAAAAATTCTTGTAAAACCTATGCTCTCACTCTGGATTCCAGAGTCTGGAAGTTAACCCAAGTCAGGCTTGGGCTCCGGGCTGGGCTAATTTTATGGGCCAGTATATGAGACCCACCACAGTCCATTATACTGGGTCGGGTCAGCCCGGGCCCACGATAAATCGGGCCTGGCTAGCACATGGGTCAAATTTTTAGGTCGGGCTCATGCAAGGTTGGACTGGCCTGGGCAAATTGATAGGTCTACCAGGCGCATAGCATTCTGCCACATGCACCCTCAGGCGCATTGCGAGATCAGGCGCGTAGCAAGATATGGCGCATAGCACCGTCGGGCACATATGCGAAATAGTCATACACATAACATCCATGTGTCCATAAAGTATAGGCATGTAGTACACATACTATGGAGGGTCTACGACAAGGGATTTGTGCCGAATAGCATCACTATCACATTGGACTTCGTCGTCCCAGAACAACGGCCACACCATAGAAAAAGCCCCAAACTTGCTTTCTTCAGAAAATCCTTATTTTAACTCCAAATCAAGTGAAAAAATTCAAATCGCACAAAAATTAATTCTACTACATGGAATAATTAGTTTTTAAAGTACTAAGTTTTTGGAGATCATTCCCACAAAAATCTATAAAACCCTAACTTTGAAACATAGATCTACTCCAAAATATCTATCAAAATAAAAAATGTCAAGTACTAAAGATGCATAGAATCATAATGTATACATTATAGACTAATAATTTGCAAAGAAAATCAAAGAACTAAAATATGCAATACTTTTCTATTTGTGCAAGATGTACTTGCCTAAGCTCTAAAGAAAAGAAATAAAAGTGTAGAATGAGGGAAGAGAGAGAAAGAAAAGGGTTTATATAAAGTAGGGATAGGATACTAGCCATTTGATTAAGTCATGACTTCTCCCAAGCAATCATATCCATTCAAATAACCCATGAACCAAAACTAAAAAAAATGGGTCTAGTGTCCAGGTTACCTAGCGGTTATGCAAGCAAGTTGTATACGCACTGATACATATATTGGAAATAGGGAGTGACATCTTTACCCTCCTTAGAAAATTTTTGTTCAAAATTTAAGCACAAGGCAAGCTAGAGGTATCAGGACAAGAACTACACTAACTACAAGCATATCTATGCATACAATCAAATAATCAATCATACAAAATAAAGAAAAGCAACATCATACTACATGTGTAATCATAATCACATAATTCAAGATACGAAGGTATAAGAAGGAATATACCTCCTAAGTCAAACTAGTATGGATACCGAGACCTGATATCATCCTCGCGCTTCCAGGTCGACTCTCCCGGTGAGAGATATCCCAAGCAACACGGACAAGACTAATAGTCCGGTCATCATGCACCTTCTCTCTCTGGTCCAAAATAGATAGCTAATTATATGGTTATATTTAATTTAGTGGTTAGCTAGAATTAATTACCACATATTTGTCATGAATAGAATATTCTCTATTTGTTAGTTAGATACCCTCCAAAAACTAATTAGATTCCTTCATACCAAAAAGATTATATTTATATTAGTTCTAGGAACCAAATTAGAGACTGGAATGACAAACTTGTGATTTCCCCCAACTCCACCTCACTATATATAACATACTCTTCCTCCTCCTATTTTATTTTATCTTTCCTAATTCTTCTTCTTCTTCCCCAAGCCACGTCCAATTTCCCCTAAATTTATATTCCAAACCACACAATTCCACTCAAATTTCCTTCCCATGGAGAGCTAGAAGACTTGGAGCCCATGGAGGAGCTAGGAGGAGAGCCATGCTAGAAAGATCGTGTCTAATTCATCTCTCCGTGTCCAAATTCATGGAGATCCATTGGGACACAACTTCCAATAGGCAAATTTCTTATTTCTATCAATTTTTTATGTTAGAAACTCTATTTGAACCAATAGGAACCCACCCATGGCTAGATCTAACATTCTAGGTGATGAATTAGGTTGTCTCCAATTTTGGTAGATATATATATTTTTGTGGCCAATTTGGTGTAACTCTGAATTGTGTCCACCAAGTGTTTGTGTTGAGCCCTCAATAGAACTTTTGGTGTCTAATTATGTTATGCTTGTGTTCTTGTGTCCACAGTTGGATATTTGGTGTTCGTATCATGATACGCCATGATACGCATGGGTAGATTTGGTAATTTGGGTATTTAGGAGTCTTTTTGTGTCAATTTCTATATATTTTACTAGATCTAATATTCTATATATATTCATGTCAATTATGTATATATATTTAGTGCATTATTGGTATTTGTGGTTGTTCCTTAGTATCATAATGTAATTGTGTTGATACTAGAGTGTATCATGGAGATTGATGTTAGTACTATCAATAATGCTAAGTTACTACCAAATGTTTACAACCTTCTTACAACTGGCCCCACCTCCCCTCTAACCCCCTCTTACATATGGGTCTCACCCGACCCCACCTCCCCTCTAACCCCCTTGCTATATGGGTCCCACCCGCCGCCACCTTTTTCTCTCTCCCCAATGGACGCCGACCACGTGACGGTTGCAGGAGGAATATGCATTTGGTTGTAGGCATATCATTTCCTTAGTATTATGGGTTTGGTGTAATAGTATATCATAGATATCAATTTGGTAATCTATATATGAGGTTTGGTTGTGTTTAACAATTGGTTCCATGAAAAGATTGGTGATTGTTTGCCATGAGACTGTATCATGAGAGTAGTGGTTATATGTTAGTGTTAGTGTGTAAGTGTGAAGATAATGTGAGGTACTAGTGCCTAGGTTTATGGGTATTAGGGAGTATGTAATTATGGGTTTGTAGTCAACACTGGACTAAAAATAAGTAGGGGGAGTCTGTGTTGTACACTAGAGTACAACAAGGGGGTTCACAACAACGTGCAATAGCTTGTACAGACAGTGCACACTCTGCAGCAGAATGAATATGCTCTAAGTGAAAGGTAGTGCCTATGTATCGATGTGGAATGATGAGATATTGGTATAAACTCAATGAGAAATTTATGAACCAGTGTTTCTGGGTGATAATTCATATAGCGGTGGATGTTGACTAGTGTAGAGTATGCACATGTGGAGTTGGAATACATTAGGAAGTGTATCAGTTCTATGAGTTCCCAAGTGTAGTGTAATGTCTGTGCAATACAGAAACGTGTACAGGCAAACTACAGCAGCAAGCAGTAGGAGCTAGGCAGTGACAACAACATATTATGGGTCTACTTCAGGTAGGTATCAGCATATACTGCTTTGCAGTCATTGATTATAGTGTCAGCAGGGTGTTGGTATTCTACTGCTATACGAAGATGGGTTCAGGCGATATGTGTGTGTGAGCCTAGAAAGGTAATGTTTAAAATTAAGTTTCAGAGGACTGGTGGACAGGTTTTTAGAGTGTATTTATTACCTTATAGGGTATTATGTATGTAGAGCTTTGATGAATATCTCTGGTGATGTTGCTGCTTATTGGAGCATCTATGTGTGTGTAATCAGAATTTGGACAAGTGTAATAGTGGACAGGGACATAAGTATATATGTCTGTGTGTGGGTGTCCAAGTGAATTGGGTTGTCATGAGTATAGGTAAGTGCCATAGGTTTTGGGATATGAGTATCTTAGGATATCAAGTATCATGTAAGTGTCTAGTGTTAAGTGTAGTTAGTGTCAAGGTTAGGTCATAGTGGGTAGTCTCAAGTATATTGATATATAATACACCTATATATGATACCGACATACATATATTATAGATATATGATACATAAGTATGGATATTAGCTATACAAATAATAAATACCTTAAGTTAACCATTAACCAAGAAAACCTAAAAATATCTTGGTAATAGTTAAGATTATTTCATAGGCCAATCAAGTAGATATTTGGGATCCCAAAATATGTATTAACCTAGTTTGACCCTATTGACCTATAATTGACCTAGAAACCTAAAATAGGTTAGTTAAGCTTGTTTATGATTCTAAATCACCTATTAACATAAAAATTCATATATAGGTCACTTAGACTCCAGTTCGAATACTGATTTGTGTTCACAACTCAGGACCAAAAGCGACTACATTCTCTGATAATTTTCTTTATTTGATAATTACTATGATACATATTTTTAGTAATGTTTTACTTGATTTCTAATACGATGGTACACGAATTAGTATATCTTGCATTGTGATTTATGTTTCGTGATGTATCATAGTTTGGATCCATGGTACTAGTCGGAGCGGGAAAGTGCTTGTTAGATATGTGATCATACCCTTAGACCTTGTGATAGTGTAGACCTTGTGAGAGCTAATCATACACCTCACATAAGATTAGCCAGATCTTATTAGACCTTGTACAAGTTTCTAAGCCGTTCACATATCAAAACTAGTATTTCAAAATACTTAGATAGTTACTGTTATTCCTTATTTTAGTTCATACTTGATGAACATGCCATTTTGTTCCTGTCTACTTATTGTACATTACTTGTTATGACATGATATCAGTTTTACCTTCTCATCATGTATTATATTTACTATTACTATTTTATAGTCTTTATCATATAATTAGAACGTCGTTAGAGTTATACTCGTTTCATCCTGACTGGATAACATTTTTAGGAGTTGTTGTGCTCTATGCTCTTACACTTTATAGTGATGCTATAGTCGAGATTGCTCTTGAATTATGGACCATGAGGTGACCTCTGTAAAGATTTAGGCTAGTACTTCCTTATTTCTGTATCATGCTCTAGTTCCTTTCTATTAGTTAGTTGTTTGAATTGTTTTCCATTTTATATCTTCCTTAGTATACTATGATTGAGTATGACGTTATTAGTTGTTCTTGAGATAATTTTTATTGAGATATAGACAATATTTTATCGCCAATGCAGCAGCGTAGGCTGGACGTACAAACGTACTCGTGCCCGAATATCTGGGTGCAGGGCGTGACATATTTTTATGGTGGCCCATGCTGGTCTCGTCTTCACAAATAGCGCAATATCGTGGTAGTATTTTATCTTAGTCATACTGCTGCAAGCTTGTAATAGTTTAGGATTGATGGATTATAAGAAGTATGGTACTCAATCACAAATTAGAATTTCTTGAAAGATTTCTGAGAGGACTCTTGAGAATCTTACTATAAACCATATTTTTGAATCTATTTCCACTTGCTTCCACTCACCTTCACATATTCGTTGATGAATTTAATTCTTGTATTGAGATAAATTTTATAGACTATATTGAGGTATATTCTAATGACGTATTTGGATTAGACCGTGGAAACTATAACTGTCTACCCTAATTATGGAGTCTAGAGTTTATCGTAGCCGTACTAGCTGTCATGGCAAAAAGTCAGAGACCTGATTTGGATGTATATATATTAGTTATGAAATTTAGAGTTTATCGTAGCAATAATAGTTGGCGTGGTAAAAATTCTAGATAACATAATTATAGAGGTATATACCTTAGTTATGAAATCTATAGTTTATTGCAGCTATGCTTAATGACATGGCAAAAATTCTAGTTAACTTAATTTCAGATAGACTTATATGATTATTATATTGTATCTTAATTTGGTTCTTGACATATCATCTCTATCATTCAAACCTTGCTATTATTGAATTATGTTCTATTACCCCTACCAGCTCAGGATAGAGATATCTTTAGTTCCTCTAGTTCAGTTCCTTATAGAGCTTCATTTTCATTAGTTCCTGATGCAGCACCATGGATAGTGCAAAAGCTTGGTAATTTATAGATAAGTTTGTGTCAAGTTTGAGTATCAGTATTGATTATTGGAAGTATAACTTGTGAATCTGTGAATGGTTCCTGGTTGGGTATATGAGCATTAGGTATCAGTGTATAAGCTTGTAAATAACTCATATTGTAGTACCATTTATAACAATAGTTCTATTCTATATGTCAGATTATAGTTAGTAATTGGTATCAATGGTATCAAAAAATTAGAGAATTAGGAGGGAGAGTAGGATATCAATTTATGATTCTATGTATTTATATCAATTTTATCAAGCATATTTTAGGTATATATAGATTCATATAAAAGTGAGATCCATGTATCAATTGAGTTTCATGAATTTGTGTTGGGTATCAATGGAGCTTTGATATTCTATTTGTGCTCGATACTTGGTTGTGCCATGAGGAAAAAATATATACCCATGAGATGTACTAGTAAGTGTGCTATGGTAGAGTGGTACCTATAAGTATGTAGGTAAGTGTGTTAATGTTAAAATTGTGTTATGCTAGCTAGGTAATAGGACTTGTACTATGTATTGAGTGTTGGGCATTGGTGTGGGTAGATGTACGTGCACATGTATATGTCGAGTGTGGGGTATATCACCTAGTACTTTAGGTTGTTGAGGTGTTAGTGAGTGATGTGTGATTTAGTGCATGAGTTGTGAAGTGAAGTACAAGTATAGGTGTTGTAGAAGCATAAAAAATACGCTGCAGAGTTATACGCAGTATTTCAGTGCTGTGTGGCGTAAGACATGACTTCAGAGACATCAGCGTACAACCAGAGCTTTATCGCTAGTACAGCGTAAAATATAGCTCAAGGATAATGCGCGTAATACAGTATTTCCAGGCTGCTTCAGCATAAAAAGGGTATTATATCCCGCTTTGCACCGAAAAATGTGTCAGAGTCAAAGGTCTCCAAATTTACCAAACTTAGTGTCAACAGGTCAGGAACGATGATACGAACCCAACGGAACTTCCAGAATTGGATTCTGATGAGCCGATCACAAAATCGTCGGTCGAGCGGAGCTTGTGGGGCCCACGACACACGATTTCGTCAACGTTCTCAGAATCGAACCAAACTTGGGTCACAGGACCAGCGTATCGCTACGAGTCCGATGGCGCAAGTTTCGTTTCGATCCGACGTGTATACAAAAAGTTAGGGCGCGATTCAGAAAAGTCAGATACGGGGCGTTGTCCGCGGATACGCGTTGATCCCGGTGTGCACGCACACCCGAATCGACTTCTGTGAAATCCCACATGTCCGTATCAACAACACGCACGTATCTGTGAAGACCGCGCGCGACCAAGTCTTCCCGTTTGACGGGGCGTACCCAGTTCCGGGGTGAATCGGGTCGTTATTTTTTCCCTTTTTTTGGATCGCGGTGTGCGATCACCACAGGACGCGATGCCCCGAGCAGTTTGTTCGGGCACCGAGAGGGTCATACAGGCTTCGCAACGCAATTTACGGAATTGAAAATGGGGCAGCGAGGAAAAAGTTACACGTACCTGAACAGGGCTCGAGAAATTAGGATTTCTCGTGTCCGTGTCGTGTCCGACACGAGTCCAATTAAATTAGGGTTAGGGTTAGGGTTCTCAGGCGGGGAGGCCGGCCGGAGGAGGGCTGGGGCGGCGCTGTGCTGGCAGGAGGCGGCCGAGGAAGCCGAGGCGAGGCCGGGCGGAGGCACGACGGAGCGGGGTGGCGCCGAGGACGGCGGCTGCTGCTCGTGTGGGAGGAGGAAGAAGAAAGGGGCCGGCTGCTCACGGCTTGGGCGAGGCGGCGCTGGGCGAGGAGGCTCTGGGCGAGGCGGCGCTGGGCGAGGCAGCGCTGGGCGAGGGTGGCGGTGAGCGGCGGAGCGGCGGGTGGAGTTCTGGGGAGATGGCCGGAGTCGAGAGGGGGGTTAGGGTTTATATAGGAAGGGAAAGGGAGAGGGGAGGCCGGCCAAGGCGGAGGGGAGAGGGGATCGTGGCACCGGAAATGGCGGAGGGGACGACGTGGGGGGGGGGCTGGCCGGGCGGAGCGGGGAGTCCGGCGAAGGAATCGGGCGCCGGAGTTGTTCAGGCGGGCTAGGGAGGAAACGGGTTGGGTGGCGGGTCGGGTTCGGGTAGACCCGACCCGACCCGGTAAGTCGTGGGCTGGGCCGGATATGGGCCGCGGGCTGGGCTGAGAAATGGGCCGGTTTAAATAATTAAATTAAAGAAATAATTAAATGAATAAATAATTAATTAATTAATTAATTAAATATAATGGTTTTTAGGTGTTTTAAAATAGGTCCGGGGCCCAATAAATTCCAGAAATTTTTTTCTAAGTCCAGTTTTCCATTTTACACCAAAAAATGCTATTTCCACAGTATTTTAATATTATTTATTATCAATTAAAAATTATTTAATAATTAAAACCCTGATTTTAATTACAGAAAATTCCCAGAAAAATTCCAGAAAATTGTGAAAAATCCAAGTTTAATATTTTTTGAAAATTCAGGGGGTTTACACTTTCTCCTTGCTAATTAATCTTATGTAGTATAATTAGTGGTTTAGAACCTTCCTAAACCCTAAGCCTACCCGTGGGAGGAAGTTGGAACAAGTTTGGTTGTGTTTAGAGACTTTGACACTAGGTTTTGTGTCAATTTCGGGTAGAATCCGAGATTGGCCCAATTTTGGGTGATATCCTAGGTTAGACGGACCTAGGTAGACGTTGTCGGGTGTCTTGAAGGGTAGTGCGTGTCTCCGTTCGGACACGTGAAGTCGTGTCGCGAAGAAACGGGCGTTTCGGGCATTTTCGGGATTTTCGTCCTCGCCAGTTCTAAGTACGTGCGCATTTTTGCTACTGTCCTAGAATCGACGCGTTAGCTTTTTTCTAGGATCTAGGCATCGTTTAGAACCCGTGGGTAAATTTTGGGCCGATTCCGAGTTGGTTTGGTGTGCGTTTCAGGAGGTTTTCCGAACCGCACACCGCGTGTTCGTCGAAATGACCGAACGGCCATTTTGACTTGGTTTCCTAGTTTCGGGCTTGTGCGCGCGTTGGGTTAGCTTCGGGGAGTGTGTGCTAGAATTCTCGGATTATATTTTATATATATATATATGTATTCGTGTACGTGTGGGTCGTTGGGCATGAGTGGGGTGTATTGTTTGTGTGTTGTGTGTATTGTGGTTGAGTTTATGTGTGTCTATATATGTATATATATTTATATATATGTTTATGTGTTTGTGTATCTATATATGTGTGTGTATTTATATATAAGCTTGTGTATATAGATCTATGTAAGTGTTTGTATATATATATATATGTATATGTATAAGTGTGCGTGTGTGTGTATATGTATATATATATATATATATATATATATATATATATATATATATATATATATATATATATATATATATATATATATATATATATATATAGATAAGTGTGTATATATATATATATATAGATATGTGCGTGTATATGTATATTTGTGTGTGTGTGTATTTATATACATAAGTGTTTATGTGAGTGTATATGTATGTGTTTGTATATAGGTGTGTGTGTGTCTGTGTGTGTGATTGTGTGTGTGTGGTCGTGTGTGTGTGAGGGTGCAGCGGGGTGGACAGCGAGTAGCCGCAGGCGAGCAGTGCGCGCTGTAGCGCACTGCACAGCAGTAGTGCACATCATGCACAGCAGCAGCAGCATCTCCAGCAGTAGCAGTAGCAGCCGAAGCGTACGCAGCATACGCAGTAGCAGCTAGTGGCATCGCAGCTATAACAGCGAGGCAGGTAGTGAGGGAGAGTGAGGAATATATTAGATAGGTAGATAGATAATAGATTAGATAGGTAGATAAATAATAGATTAGATAGATAGTTAAATAGATAGATACTAGATAGATAAATATATATATATATATATATATATATATATATATATATATATATATATATATATATATATATATATATATATATATATATATAGGTAGTTTAGATATAACTAGATTTAGATGTAGATATGAGAGTGGTTAAGGTATATGTGTGTTTGTGGTTATATATATATGTATGCATATAGATATGTAGGTATGTATATGTATATATATATATATATATATATATATATATATATATGTTAGATATATTTTAGCCTAGATTATAGCTAGATATATATATCTATTTGCATAAATAGCTAGTTAGAGGGGTATTAGAGAGGTATCTCAATACCTTGAGATATCAAGGTATCTCAATACCTTGTGATATCCAAGGTATTGAGTTTCGAGCGGGGTTTTTGAGCATTTGCCTAGGAATAGTATTGGAGTAATTTTTATATGTATATGTGTATATTTTTACGCGTGCTAGCATAGGTTTTAGCGGGTTTAGGCGGGGTGCGTGGCCTAGGTCGAGGTATCGGATACCGAGGGTATCTCGGTATCTCGAGGAGGCGAGTTTGAGAGTTTACTAGCTTAATGAGCTAGTTTTGACCTAAAATTTTAGGGGCACCCTAGTTTGACCTAGATTTGACCATAATTGTCCCCGTTGACCGTAAAAGTCAACGTTTGACCTAGAGTTAACTTTTTGGACCCTGGTTGACTTTTTGACCCGAATTTCACCGGTTTGACCCGTTCGACCTAAAAAAATCCTAGAAGCCTGTTTTTAATTATTTTATATCAGTTTAACTCCATATAATCCTGTTTAATTCTGTTTTTCGTAATAGGTTCTTGCGACACCGGTCCGAATCTCGATCCTCATCAGTTGCTCAAGACATCAGGCGAGTACCTACCTTTGATAGTTTCTATTTCATGATAGCGTTTATATCACCTATTCTAGAACTGCAATACTTGATTCTGACACATTATTACATGAGCTGGTACTAGTGGATCTCGTTATGAGATGCTATCCCCCTTACCGTGTTCAGCGGGTACTCTATCACGTGTATTTCATCATATGCTTCGGGTATTGATTCTCATGTGCTATCATGTGCTTCTTGTGCTCTCGCCTTCGTGTGCACGAGCTATTATCATGTACGTAGCGTGCCGTGGTTGGAAACAAGAGTATTAGTGGGGGAGGGGAGTAGGAGTTGGTTATGTGATCAAAGCCAAACAGTATTCATGTATATGCCGGTTATGCAACTCACGCATAACGGAGTTATCGTAATATTTTTCATGTGCAACCTAAGCCGATCACATAATGAACTTGTGCTCAAGGCACTTAGCTAGTATTCATATTTTCTCACATGCAGTTACTTCTCTACTTGTATTGTTCTCCAGTTTACTTTGCAGCTACTTATTCTGCTCCAGCATGTATTTATTTTCCTGTGCATCTTGTATACTTTTTAATTGCTAGTCATATACACCTTACCATGTATTTGGAGTTACTTTCAGAGTTATGTACTTCACTCCAGTCCTGACTGGGCTTATTTTTTTCAGAGGATCCTGAGGATTTCTGCCCGACTTTCTACGGGTCGGGTGTCGAGGAGTGTTGCGACCCCGAGACTGAGGAGGAGACCTGCGAGGAGACGCCTTTAGCGCCCTAGTTAGCTAGGTGGGTTTCTTGGGTTGTTCCCAGTTGTTATTTGGATGATTGTACTTATTCTTTTGATGCTGTGAGATGTTGTAGACTATTATAGACTTGGACTGTATATTTGGATATTGTCTTGCTCTCTTTGGTTCTGGTTTTCTTTTGCTATCATATCGTGCTTTTACTCTTCCCCTAGTTATTGTGATTGAGAGCTTATATGTATTGCGTGGTTGCCCTCCTTTTGGAAAGGATTATTCACATATATATTGCGTGGTTGCCCTCCTTTTGGAGAGTTTATTGACAGATTTTTGTGAGTTATATAGATAGATTGTTGACCTAGAATGGACCTTTACAGCGTTCTACTGCCGATTCTGCGACGTAGGCTGGACGTACCCACGACTCATGCTCGATTTTTCGGGTGCGGGTCGTGACACATTTTTGGGACCTTTACAGTGTTCTACCGCCGATTCTGCGGCGTAGGCTGGACGTACCCACGACTCATGCCCGATTTTTCGGGTGCGAGTCGTGACACGTTTTTGGTGGTGGCCCATGCAGATCTAGTTTTTAGGTTTACCTGTAATAGGATATAGGATATAGGCTGAGAGAGAGTGTGCTCAATCACAACTAGGACCCTTCCTAATTTTTTTTGCTATCTTTAATTTTCCTAAAATTATTTTCTTTTGCAATATTACTGTCCCTCCTTGATGATATCATATCTTACACCGTTGGTGATGTTATCTCAGGTTCTGTTCTTCTTGATTCTATTCCAGCACTTGCTTTATTTGATTCCGGTGCTTCCCATAGCTTTGTGTTTGTATCTTTTGCTGTTAAACACCATCTTGTTGCTGAACCTTTAGCTAGACTCTGCAAGATCACGACCGGGAGTGGTATCATCCTAGTCAGTGATGTCTGCAGAGACCGAAGAGTTAACTTGGGAGGCCGGGAGTTGAGTGTGTGCCTACTCGTAATGCCACTTTCGAGATACGATATTGTACTCGGGATGGATTGGTTGAGTATGCATTATGCTAGTATAGATTATCGTGGAGGCAGAGTGTTGTTTAGTCCGCCGGGTGAGCCAGAGTTTTAGTTTGCCAGAGGAGCAGCGGAGCAGACCGAGGGAGTCTTCTGCGGAGCCCTGATGGTAGAGCCGAGGTTGCTACATCCACTGATAGAGGAGTACATGGATGTATTTCCGAAGGAGTTGCCAGGGTTACCTCCGAACAGAGATGTGGAGTTCTCTATAGACTTGGTGCCAGGCGCGGAGCCGATATCCCAGCACGTCTATAGAGTCATCAACAGTGAGCTGATAGAGTTGAAGAAGCAGGTGGATGAGCTTCAGGACAAGGGATTTATCATATCTATTTCTTCTCCATGTGGTGCTCCGGTACTTTTTGTGCCGAAGAAGGATGGGTCGATACGGATGTGTATCGACTACAGGGCTCTGAACAACCTCACAATCAAGAACAAGTATCCGCTGCCGCGTATTGATGATCTTTTTGACCAGTTGAGCGGAGCGAGGGTGTTTTCCAGGATTGATCTGAGGACAGGCTACCACCAGGTGAAGGTCAGGAAGGAGGATATTCCGAAGATAGCTTTTCGGATAAGGTATGGACAGTATGAGTTCATGGTGATGCCATTTGGGTTGACTAATGTCCTGGCAGTGTTCATGAATCTGATGAACAAGGTGTTCCATCAGCATCCGAACAGGTTTGTGGTGGTGTTTATAGATGACATCTTGGTGTATTCGAAGACCCCAGAGGAGCATGAGGATCATCTGAGGATAGTGCTGGAGACTCTCAGGAAGGAGCAGCTTTATGGAAAGCTTTTGAAGTGCGAGTTCTTCCTTGACAAGGTTGAATTCCTTGGTCATGTGGTGACGGAAGAGGGTATCTTGGTGGATCCGAGAAAGATCATGGCAGTTGAGGCATAGAGTGCTCCGAGTTCAGTAGCCGAGGTCAGGAGTTTCCTGGGACTGACAGGCTACTACAGGAGATTTGTTCAGGATTTTTCCCGGATTGCAGAGCCGTTGTCTAGGCTGACCCGGAAGGACGTGGAGTTTGTTTGGTCAGAGGAGTGCTAGATCGCCTTTGATGAGCTGAAGAGGAGGTTGACGACAGCTCCAGTGTTGACGTTGCCATCAGGTTCTGGAGGATTCACTATCTATAGTGATACATCGGGGAAGGGACTGGGTTGTGTATTGCAGCAGAATGGGAGGGTGATTGCCTATGCTTCTAGGCAATTAAGTCCTCATGAGAAGAACTACCCTACCCACGATTTGGAGTTGGCAGCGGTCATCTTTGCTCTGAAGTTATGGAGACACTATTTATACGGAGAGCGTGTGGAGATCTTCACAAACCACAAGAGCTTGAGGTATGTGTTTATCCAAAAAGAGCTGAACATGAGGCAGAGGAGATGGTTGGAGTTGATGAAAGACTTCGACATATTGTTGCAGTTGTAGAAGCATGAAAAATACGCGGGGAAGAGCTACACAGCCTCTTGATACAGAGCAGCGTAAGCAGAGGCCTTCAGAGCCATCAGGCGTACGACAGAGTTTTCTCCGCTAAAATATAGCGTGAAGAATAAAGCTCAAAGGACCATCCGCATAAGTTCAGTACGTCCAGGCTGCTCCAGCGTGAAACAGAGTTCTTCATCGCCTCCATGGCGTAAAACTCATCCGCTCTCAAAGCAGCGTTATAGCGTACGAGGAACGCTTCATCTTCCCCGAAATGAACCTGTCATGTCATGCAGTGAATCTGACCTCTGACTCCTGACAAAAGGTGATGCACGGCTACCCAGACGACGGCTGGAAACGATGGCAGACCTCTCGGGACGCGTCCCACAGTATGATGGCGGATCTCACCATTTAATACAGAGGATTTGGTAAAGCATCACCGAACCGTCGTTTACTGGAGTCCCCTCAGCATAAACCGCTCTTTTGCGTACAAGGGAATACGCCGCCCTGTTTTACATAGGCAAACATGAGCTGTTTTACGCTCCGCAGCAGACAAACCGCCTGCCACGTCAAAAGCTGCACTTCGTACGGGATTCGAGGCACGTCTCCACATCTAATTGCACAGAGCGGTGACAGTTTCTCTCAAGACACGTCTCTGCAACGGGTGCACAAAAGGCCTGCAGACCTTCGAAACACGCCTCCGCATTTAATGCATAAGGTGATGGTAAATCTCTGCAAGAGATTTGGTTATATCTTCAAAAGCCGTAATTCCGGCTAAGGCGTCCATATCAGCACGGTATGCAGCGGCTTCTACGCCCATTCAGGATCTGTGCTCAAGCGGCTTCTACGCCCATTCTGGCACGATATGCAGCGGCCTCTACGCCCATTCAGGATCTGTGCTCAAGCGGCTTCTACGCCCATTCTGGCACGATATGCAGCGGCTTCTACGCCCATTCAGGATCTGTGCTCATGCGGCTTCCACGCCCACTCAGTCTCTACGACTACTCGGCTTCCACGCCTACTCGGGTTCTATGCCTGTTCGGCTTCTGTGCCTGTTCGGCTTCCACGCCTACTCGGCTCCTATGCCTGTTCGGCTTCTATGCCTGCTCGGCTTCCACGCCTACTCGGCTTCTATGCCTGTTCGGCTTCTATGCCTACTTGGCTTCTATGCCATGGTGACGGACATTTGGCTTCTACGCCAACCTCTTTTACACAATGGATACCTACCCGCGTGGCTTTTACGCCGTGATCTTAGTAGCAACCGTACGTGTTGTGTCCCCTTAGTTGGACCCACGTCACCCGCTCAGTCAAAAGATCATCTATACGTAGGCATTGGTTACTTTAACCGTTGTGTAAAAGGGTGCTGTACTTTCCACTCCTCGGTTGCTACACCAACGGAGTGGTCACTGTCACCAAAGACTCTACAAATAGAGGCCCCTGTCAATGGGGAACCAGGTCAAAAAATTGGTCAAGAAACCGATATCAGATCCCAGGTCAAAAAATTCGGTCAAGAGTACCAATATCAGATCCAAGGTCGACAATTGGAGAAGATCGGACAAGGAGGAGAGAGAGAGAGAAAGAGAGCCCGGAGCTCAGGCAAAGAGCGGGGATCGACGACTTCGGTATCGTGCATCCACCCTCTCCTACAACCTTCGAAGCTGCTACCTGTCTTCCACGGCACTTCTTCAACATCGCGTGGTCCAAGGGCTAAAGTGATCGACCGTAGATCAGACACCTATAGCAATTTATACCCAGATTAAATAAATTGTACTCCCACATCCTCGTATAGGATTATATTGTACAAGTTTGTTTGTAAACCAAAGGGCGCAGGTTTCGCACAAACCCCGTCATTGAAATACACTTTCATTCTTTTGTTTAATACCACAAACAAGATGGTGACTCTACTGGGGACGTCTTTCTCTTCTGACGAGGAAGTAATTGCTCAACGCAATGCGGTATCTATAGGAACCGTGAAGAAGACGCTGGTCGTTCATTTTGACCAGTCTGCTTACGAAGACATGCTTCGAACCGGGGGTAGCTCTCACTCTCTCTCCGTCCAAGACAACAGGAAGCTGCACAAAGTGTGGATGCCCAAGACATCCTCAACCATTCCTGTGGACTCTCTGATCTCTCCGACCAATGAGGTGGTAGCATCGCTCCCTCCGTGCCCTGCACGTAAAATTCAGTCTCCCGCTACGTGCGGTACAGACAAAACTTCGGGCAAGGCCTCTGCGCTAACCCAGAAGTATCTACTGTGCTTTACGCGTAGGAACCAGTCTCCCGCTACGCGCGGTACAGACAAAACTTCGGGCAAGGCCTCTGCGCTAACCCAGAAGTATCCACTGCGCTCTACGCGTAGGAACCAGTCTCCCGCTACGCGCGGTACAGACAAAACCTCGGGCAAGGCCTCTGTGCTAACCCAGAAGTATCCACTGCGCTCTACGCGTAGGAATCAGTCTCCCGCTACGCGCGGTACAGACAAAACTTCCGATGGTGCCTCAACGCCAAATCGGAAGAACAGATCATGCTCCACGCGCGAAACAACATCTGACTTCTTCGGTAAAACAGATGAGCGCGGTGATCTCCGCGAGGGAAAGCAAGCAGGCGAATATTCGACCTCTCGGCCTTTACGCCAGCAAGAGAACAATCTGCCTACCCTCCGGATTACGTGAGAAGCCGATGGCCGACTGAGGACCTCTTCAGCTTTACGCCAGTCTGAGCGAATCTCCAAATTACGCCAGGCGAAGTCCCGCAGCGTAAAGCAAGCTCCGGTTGCTACTCCTGACCTACGCGAATGCCTAGTCCAGAAGCGTAAGGAGAGGGGATCTTCCAACATGTCTATTACGCCCCCTAGAGAGCAATGGTGTAATAGTCATAAGATTGTGATTGACTGCTGCTGTTCTAAAGCAAAACTGTCGGTCTTCGACCGATTGAGCTACTCTCAGTCTTTTCCGGAAGAAGAGCACGCGTATGCGTCCGTGAACATGGCTTCATGCATACCCAGAAGAAGGTCGAGCTCAAGACGTCATCCCTCTGGGCCTCCGAGCCGAAGAAGATTCGAAGACCTCCTTTGGAGCACTGAAGCTAGGGTGTTCCAAAACACCCGGGCAAGGTCACAGCAACCAGCTCCGTACTCGTCTGATTTCGACGCTGGGGGTCGCCAATCTCCCAGAACAGATGCTGAAAGTGTAGAGTCGATTTCTGCGGCGACCTATACTAATCCTTCGATGACGCCCAGGGAAGTGGGAGCTTACGCCATTGAAGACGAACGCGAGGAGGCTTCAGGAAACGCGAAACAACGCATCACTGTGCTAGAGACATCTCTGAAGCAAATGCAATCCGTAATGGAGAACATGCACCAGATGATGCTAACTCAGTACGCGACTGCCATGGCTCAAGCGTCGGTCCCACCAACTCAGATACGTATGAGGGTGGACTTACCACCATCCAACCCAAGCCAAGAACCTGCTCTAGATCAAGAGTTAGCAGTCCCTCCGCTTCCAACTGAGAATTCGATACAGGCAGTGTGGGAGTTGAAAGCCCAGTTTGACGCCTTGAAGCACAAAGATCAGCTCAAGAAACTGGGAATCAACCAGCCTTACCCGGCTATCTGGGAAAAAGTCCCTTTTTCTCCGAAGTACAAACCTCAGACTATGGCTCTGTTCGAAGAAAAAACATCACCAAGTCAATACATGAACTATTTCAGTATGATGACGATGTTGCTACAAGGGAACGACGCCCTCCTCACTCGGGTGTTCAAGGGCTGCCTCTCAGGAGTAGCCTATCAGTGGTACCGTAGCTTGGCGGACAACTGCATTACTTCCTTCGAGGACTTCAAAGCGCTATTCCTCACACGATTCTACGAGGGTGGAATGGACATGTCTATGTCCTCCCTCATTGAAGTCAAGCAAAGGAAAAAGGAAGACGTTCGCACCTTCGTCGAACGTTTTTGTCAGGCCACCTTACAAATGCCTCCAGGAGTTCCAGACTCGGCGTTAGTAGACATTTGCAGGAAGAACCTCCTTCCTATAGTCTCGGTGTTCATAGGACCATATCAGTTCCATGAGTGGCCCTCGTTCATCGTCTCGGCAGTGGCCGCCGAAGACAACAGTCGCAAGGTGCGCGACAATGGCATCATGATCTCCGCCTCCGATAGAGGCAAAAGGCCATCTCCCAGCGGCGACCATCCTCGCAGCTCCAAGGGAAAAGAAGCTCTGACGGTCAATACGTCCAGACAAAAGACGGCGGCGACCACGCAGACAAAGCCCGGGACTTCCAGGCCCGTCGAGGTCTACTCTTTCGACGACGACGATATCCCTAGTATATTTGAGTGTCTCGTCAAAAGTGGCAAGATCACCCTGCCGGAGCTAAGGCGGCCCTAAGAGGTCGGCAGTACCGACGACCCCAAATACTACATCTTCCACAGATACGTACACCACCCAACAAAGGTGTGTTAATTACTGAAGAGGAAGATCCAGGGGTTGATCGATGCTAAGGCCATCACCCTGCACAATACCGAGAAAATGGTCACAGCCAACATGATCTCTCTGCGGTTCGGCGATCTGCCTCCCCAAGAAGTCATGGACGGTATCACGCCCATTTTCCGAGCCACAATGGACATCGTCAATCTCCCTCCGGCTAGGGATCAAAATTATAACCTGGTACCCCTGACCACCCGTCAGGGCGAGATTATGTGGGTTCATCCAGATTTGGTGTCAGAGCTCGAGGAAAAGACTAAAGCTACGTCCAGGAGGAGCTCAAAGTGCAAACCATGCCATATGGTCACAAATTCTTCGCCATCAGACGAAGACGAGGTACTTGCTGCAACCCGGTCAGGGAGAGCCTACCTCAACGACTACGGAGCAGGTCAGGAGGATATACCGACAGACGTTTCAACTGCCAAACCTGCAGGGCCAAGCCCCGTCATACCGGAAGCCAACCCTTCAAAACCGACGCCGGCGGACAAAGGAAAACAAAGAGAAGTGCGCTTCGATAAACCTGTGAAAAACATTCCGAACAAAGGTTTTGAGAAGCCGTATAACTTCGACATCCTAGCCCAACTGGCTAATACACCGGCCAGGCTCTCCATCTTCGAGCTACTCAGGCTCTCCCAAGACACTCGTCTAGCCTTGAGTGAAGCACTGATGCAGGAGGAGGCAGGCTTGACCCAGCTCAAATCTCCCGACGAAGAACCAGTGGCGTGCCCTCAATGCCACAGTGTGATGGAGGTGGTCCCAAATATCACCTTCACCCAAGACGACATGCTGTTAAAACATAACAGGCATGACAGGCCCCTCTATTACACCGGGTACATCAGTTCCATGGAGGTTGATCGGATTCACATAGATCCGGGATCATCGATCAGCATCATCCCGCACAGTCTGCTCAGACCTTTGAGGATTCCTACCAGCGAACTGGCTTACACCTCTACTACAATCGTGGGATTCAACGCTGGAAGAAGTAAGCCGTTGGGGAAGATTCGCCTGAGGATCCAGATTGGCAATCTCAGATCGGTGGCCACATGTTACGTGATCGATTCAGAGGTATCCTACAACATCTTGCTGGGAAGACCGTGGATCCACGATCACAACATCGTTCCTTCAACTCTACATCAATGTCTTAAATATGTAGACCCCCAAGGAATGGTACAAACAGAGGTGGCCGACCTAAACCCGTTTAAAGGAGTAGAGTCCTACTATTCCGACGCCGTATTGCACTCGCAGGACCACACGGAAGAAGTGGCGGGCAAGACAGAGAAGGAATCCCACCGGGAGCCAGGAGAACCCTCTGCCGCACTACCGCTGTCGATCAGAGTGAAAGGACGAACCACTCGTCCAAAAGCCATAGAGCCCATGGCTATTCACCTGAACAGATCCAGCTCGGGGAAAAGAAGCAATTCTCCAGTGGTTACTCTGAACCAGAAGCCTCCACCTTTGGTCATCAACCTTCGACGCGACGAGCAGCCGACCGATGTAAACACGACTAGGAACGGAGTTCCAGATGGCAATAAACATCCTCTTTTCCAGTACATTAATACTCAGATTCCAAATCAGGAACCCACTCCCCGTGACGAGGTAGAATCCATAGCACGAAAGTTCTTGGAAGCTATGGACTCCTACCATCCGCATATCTGGGAAGCAGCATCATCATCCAACGTCATCACAACCTATGGACCGCATGAAGATTCTATCTTCATAATCCCGCCTACCTGCAGCAGTCAGCGTCCAATAGTATTTGGCCGCATGCGCAATCAACCAACCATCCAGGAAGATCCTTTCGATGACGATACTAGGAAGATACAGGTTCACCGATACAGCCCTCAAGCGCTGAAGATCATGCAAAACATGGGCTACGACTTGAAGCGAAAGCCGGACCTCAACTACGGAAGAGGCAAAAGAACGCCGCCATGCGGTGACCCCCGCTACCAACAAACTCGTTTCGGGTTAGGGTATGCCACCTCCCTTACGGCTTCCACGTCGGATAAGGACATCTTTTCCTCCTCCTGGAACGGCTTGTCACCCCCCGACTCACCTAGTGCTCCCGAACAAGCACTATCAGCAAATATGGTGATGACAGATCCCTCAGAAGCAGAGGAACGAGATTCTGAGCCGTTTGAGAATGACTCTTGGGCTCAACAAATGGATACACAGTGGGAATTCTGCTTCGAACAGAGGGAACCTCCAACCAAAGACGAAGTTATCCAAACCGATGTTGGGAGTGAGCTTTCGCCAAAAGCCGATATTTATCAGTGACAATCTCCCACCAGCCGAAAGGGAAGAAATCATACAGCGGATAAAGGAATACGTCGACGTCTTTGCATGGGATTATGGAGACATGCCGGGCCTAGACCCGAAGGTGGCTACTCACAAACTCAATATATTGACTAACTCAAAGCCTGTGAAGCAGCACCAATGCCGGTTCCGACCGGACATGATGGACGCCATTGAAGCTGAAGTCAAAAAGCTGATAGCCTGTGGGTTCATCCGGGAAGAACAACATCCCGACTGGGTCACCAACGTTGTCCCAGTCATGAAGAAAAATGGGAAGGTACGTATCTGCATCGATTACCGAGATCTGAATGTGGCCTGCCCCAAGGATGAATTTCCTCTTTCCATTACGGACATCATGATCGACAACACCTGCGGTTTTGAACGCATGTCTTTCATGGACGGGTTCTCAGGATACAATCAGATCAAGATGCATCCTGAAGACGAGAAGCACACTGCCTTCCGCACCCCGTTGGGAGTGTATTGCTATACGGTCATGCCCTTCGGATTGAAAAATGCCGGGGCTACGTACCAACGGGCTATGAGCGGCATATTCCATGAATATTTATGCAAAACAGTAGAGTGTTACGTAGACGACATAGCCGTCAAGAGCCGCCTCAAGGATGATCACATTCAGGACCTAAGGACGGTATTCGAGTTAATGCGCCGACATCAACTCAAGATGAACCCTACGAAGTCCTTCCTGGGCGTATCTAGTGGCAAATTCCTGGGATTTGTTATCACCGCCAAAGGCATCCAGGTGGACCCTGACAAAGTCCAGGCCATCGTAGAAATGCGACCGCCCCACAATCTGAGGGAACTCTGGGGATTTCAAGGCCGTCTGGCTTATATCCGGAGGTTCATATCCAATCTCTCAGGAAGATGCCAGCCTTTTTCGCACCTCATGAAGAAAGGTGTATCCTTCGTATGGGACGAAACCTGTCAGCAAGCATTCGGGGAGATCAAACGCTACCTCACCAGTCCGCCAGTTCTGGTGCCTCCCATCATGGGGAAACCGTTCTTGCTGTACATCCGAGCAATGGATCATTCGCAAGGAGCTCTTCTAGCGCAGAAGAACGACGTGGGGCATGAGCAGGCTATCTACTACCTCAGCAGGATGATGGTCGGAGCCGAACACCGGTATAACCCAGTGGAGAAAGAATGTCTGGCTCTGATGTTCGCTATCCAAAAGACGCGGCACTACGTCACCGGCCAGACTATTCATATCATCTCCAGGATCAACCCTCTTCGAGTACTGATGAGCAAGCCGAGTATTCTTAATTCCCGACTCGCAACCTGGGCGATGCTGTTAACACCATATGACATGGTGTACATCCCACAGAAGTCCATCAAAGGCCAAGCACTGGCCGACTTCCTGGCTACTCATCCGATCCCGGAGGCCTCCAAGTTATACGAAGACATTCCCGACGAAGTTGCAGAGTATAATTCTGCAATAGAAAGTGACACATGGCAACTGTTCTTTGACGGCACCTCCAGGACTGGCCCCCAGGGAAACGTGGTTTCAGGGGTAGGAATCGTCCTGGTCACTCCTGATAAACTCGTCATCTACAGGGCATACTCTCTTAATGAACCATGCTCCAACAATGTGGCGGAATACAACGCCCTGTTGATCGGGCTCCAAGTCGCTGAAGAGCTGGGGGTCGAATCCCTGGAAGCTTTCGGTGATTCTCTGCTTATCGTCAATCAAGTCAGAGGGATATACGAAGTTCGGAATCCAGACCTCATCCCCTATGACCGAGCGACAATCGAGATAGCCATGACGTTCAAAGGGTTCTTCCTAGAGCATGTACCTCGATCTCAGAATCTGGAAGCTGATGCCCTGGCCAGTCTAGCTGCGAACTTAGCTACCCCTATAAGAAGGCAAGATTCGGTGATCCTTCTTAACGGAGATTTATTCTGCGTGAAGAACAACCTTCACATAGAACGCAGCCACGTTGTGAACACAGATCCCCCCGGAAGAGACTGGAGAAGTCCCTTCATAGATTTCGTCGCATACGGAATATTGCCAGAGGACCCCAAAGAAGCAGTATCCGTCAAGAGACGATCATTACGCTTCTATTTCGATGCATCTTCACACTGCCTATATCGTCGAACCTACGACGGACTGCTATTAAGATGTCTCTCAGACGTCGAAGCACAGCAGATTATCCGAGAAGCTCACGACGGCGTATGCGGAGCGCATCAGCCCGGTCCTAAGCTACAGGATCGTATCAGGAGAATGGGCTACTACTGGCCCACTATGATCACAGACGTGATCAGCTATCCAAAACAATGCAGAGCCTGTCAGGTTCATGCAGACTTCATATACCAATCGTCTGAATATCTACATCCTACGGTCGCATCCTGGCCCTTCGAAGCATGGGGTATGGATATCGTCGGTCCTATTCACCCGTCCTCCTCCAGAGGCCACCGGTTCATACTGGCCATCACGGATTACTTCTCCAAATGGGCAGAGGCGATCCCTCTGGTTAAGGTAAAAGCGTCTGACGTGATCAGCTTCATCAAGCACCACGTCATTTATCGCTTTGGGATTCCTCGAAGGATAATCCATGACAATGGACCTCAGTTCATCAGCCAAGCGTTTTATCGATTTTGCGATAAAAGTCGAATACATAATATTGCCTCTACGGCATATTATCCAGCTGCTAATGGTTTGGCGGAAGCTTTCAACAAAACCATTATCAAACTCCTGAAGAAGTTCGTTTCTTCAAACAAAAGAGACTGAAACGAGAAGCTGGGCGAATGTCTATGGGCATACCGCACAACGGTACGGACACCTACAGGTTGTACCCCCTTTTCACTGGTCTACGGGAGTGAGGTAGTTCTTCCCATCGAAATCCAGATCCCGTCGCTCAGGATAGCAGTGACTAGTGAGTTGACTCGAGAAAAGAATGACCTGTTAAGGCTCCAAGAGCTTGAAGGATTAGACGAGAAACGCCTACAAGCTCAACAGCGCATCGCGCTTTACCAAGCACGCATTTCCAAAACTTTTAATCATAAAGTGAAAGAAAGAGTGTTCAAAGTCGACGAGCTAGTTCTAGCCGTAAGAAGACCGATGATTCTTATCCACAGAAGTAAAGACAAATTCCAGCCCAAGTGGGAAGGCCCTTATGTGATCGAGACAATATTCTCGAACGGCGCCTACAGGATAGCCCAGCCTAATGGAGACCTGTTAATGGCTCCTATCAACAGCAAATTCCTGAAAATGTACTATGCTTAATCTCCCCTGCTCGGGTGGGACATAGCAAGGCTCTCGATTCTGACAAAACTACTTTCAAAACGCAATTAGTAGGGTTACGCTCTATCATGTCCCTATGACCTCTGAATAGATGTGTCCTGCTAAGAAGTTTATCAGGAGTCTATCATATCCATACTACCTCTGATAACACTCTCACCAAAACTGGTCATTTACATTCCGAAATGATGGGTCCACAAAAGTCAGAAAAGAGTCGCCTTTATTTATTCCCGAGAGGGAGGCAGAATTACATCTGGGCAAGCAAAAAGGGGAAAGGATACATCATGATGGCGGGTGAGTCAGATTGTGAATCTGCCGCTCCAGCGCAGCTATCCTCTCATTCCTAAGAACCAAGGCGTCGGCACGAGCCTGCTCCAGCCGTGCCTCGGGAGTGTCCGTGAGGGTCAGATCAGCCTTTGCCTGAAGACAGCCCGCGCGAGCAGCTTCTGCATGGTCCAGCTCCCGTCACGCTGTGGTCAGTCGACCGGACGCTACGTCTAGACCTGCCAGCATTCCCTTCATGCTCAGAGCGACACCGCGTCTCAACGGCAAGAGCCTCTTCCACGACAACTTTTCTCCTATCCACCTCCAGCTTATGCTTCTGGATAGAGTTGTCTAGGCTTTCCACCTTCGTAGCAAGCCGCGCAGTCATGAGGTCGAACCGAGCCTGAACATCAGCATCGAGACCCCGAGTCAGCTGTAAATGTTCGTTAATAGGTTGCTCTAACCCATTAACCATCGCCTCCAGGGCGTCAGCTACCCCAGGATCACCGAGCTCCCTGATGACCCCGATCGAAGCAAGAGAAGTCTTCCTCAGGTGCTCAAAATCCAGACTCTTTGCTAACACCATTGACACCATCGTTCTCAAACCGGTGTAGAAAAGGCTGGTATATTGCTCGGTCAACGCAACTAGATCCGACTGAACGCCGGGAGCGCCCGCAATGTCAGCAAGTCCCTCTCCAGGGATGATTGCAGACGAGGTGGCCACAGCCGTCGCATCGACACATGGCGCAATCGAAGAAGGTGCGATAACGGCGGTCGAAGTCGTCGCCAGACTCACAAGAGACAAGGTCACGACGACGTGTTCATCCTCCTCTCGAGGTGACGAAGCTACTCCAGGCGTACTGGCCCCCGAAGCCACTTCCTCATCAAAGTCGAACGCCTCCTCGTGAGAAGCCCGAGCGGAACCAGAATGCGCTTCAACGCTATACTCCCCGTGGGCGCTATCCCCTGAGAAGAAGACGAGAAAGTCAATATCAGTATGATGACAATCTTTCTCAAAGGAGACATAAAGACGACATTTATCCGGAGCCAACAGCATATACGACGCATCTGCAGTCGATATAGCTAAACCACGCCTTAATGACGCAATGCGAATCGTCATGCCTGGAGAAGGAGGTGGGCCGACCGACATCGCCGAGAGTTCTGTCAGGCCTCCACCAAGACGTGGTCGAAGTTCATCGGCCGGAATCTCGCCAGACGCGCTCACTGACGCGGCAGGAGTCATATCTGCTGCTGGCCTCGGGAAAGATTCTCCCATCTGCCTCGGCCACACAGGCAATCTCGCTCCGCTACCTGGAGCAATAGTCGCCATAGCCACCTCTAACGAGGATTCTCCGGCATCGACGACCGGAACTGTAGGAGGCCCCTCTCTAGAAGGCGAGGAACCTCCAGCCAAGGAATCATCCCCGATGTAGGGAGAGGCAGGCTCACTCCCAGGAGCCGCAATGCCAGGAATGCAGAGAGGATGAGCAACCGCCTCCTTCCTCCTCTTGCAAAGAGAAACTTCCTTCAGAGCAGAAGCCCGTCGCTTCCCAGAAGGGACTACCAAAGCCCCCGCAGGCAGAGGCACTTCGCACCTCGGCACCGATACCAGAGGCTCGTCCGGAATACCAGACTCCTCACCTTCGTCCGAAGAAACCGAAGGGACGTCAACTCTTCCCCCAGGCTTGGGAGAAGGCACCCGGAAGCTTCCACGCACGTCAAAATCACGATGGAAGGTGTTAATCGCCACGTAAAACTGGGCGTAAGAATGGAGAATGCGAAGCTCCGTGGAGGTTGTAACGACCGGCACAATGAAGGTTGCCCTCGTACAACCCATGAGGAAATATCGCCACCCTCTAGCTCCATCAATGAGTCCGCCCTTGGACCTAAAGCTGGTAACGGCATTGCCCACATGCAGCTGATCATACCCAAACTGCCTGGCAAACCGACTAGGCAAGTAGGGCTCGAAGAAGCAGTAATCTTCGCTCCTGTACAGCAGATGGGAGGGTCTAATACAGACCAACCAGTTAAAAGCTTCCGGGGAAAGGTCGGTCTTCTCTCCACCTGAATCCTCAAGCCGCACCCCTGATTGATTGCAATGCACGGGGGGAGCAGTACAGAGGAGCTTCCAACCGTGGCTGAGGTTCAACACCAGCCGGCAGTCTAAAACTGTGCTCACATTCCAGGAGGAATCCTTGTAATTCAGCAAGAATATACCCCCCGAGCTGCTACCGTACCCAGAAGACATCACCCGGGGATTGTGGAGAATCAACCATCCCATCAAGTATAGGTATGGTAATTCCACCCTGGGAAAACTCTCACGTCGAGCTTCGTCGACGAGCAACCCGTCAGTTATGGCTCTCAAGCCAGCCTGTATACGGCACACCATGGCAGGAAGCAAGCCCAGTCTTGCCCAAAACACCACGCGCACTGTCGGCCACAGGATGTTTCGGTGAATGCGGTCCGCGGACGCGGTACCTGGCACCACTACTTGGTGCAACCATATGGAGAGGAAACCAGCCAGCTGGGCTTCCTTAGACAAAGGCCTGCGACAATGCCTCAAGTAACTACAGGCCTTGGTGCCTTCCGGGTACTTTCCTACCCCCTCGACAAGAATCTGATCCGGAGCTTCAGCCTCCTCAATAAGAGTCTCCACAACCTGGGCACTAAGCACGCCCAAACAGTTCACGGGCTCATTCTTGCCACCCGAGGCTTTCTCCGACCTGGCGGCCCTGGCTCGGTGGAAGAAGAGGTAGGACATCCACTTGGTGGTGTGAGCCAAATCAGAAGGCTCATTATAAAAGGCGGTGCACACGAAGTATTGACACATCAGCTCCAGATATACTTTCGCCACCCGAGGGTCCAAATCCCCCAACTCCCGGTTGGTGGGAACATACTCTTCATATGGAGTATCCCCCATCGGCAGTCTCGAGACAACTGCCATCTCGTGGAGCGCCAACCCCAACTCCCCCAGTGGAGTGGCAAAGGTCCCGGTGAGCGGAATGTACCGCTCCATCAGCGCCAGGAACAAATTGGGGTTCGGAGGCAACCCGACGCTCGTCGCACTCACAGCGGCATATAGTCCAATGCCCTCCAACTCTCTCTGGAAGTGCTTCAAGGCCCAGTCAACTAGGCATCTCCATCGGGAGTTCGTTGGGGCGATCCACCCATTGCACCGAGGATTCTCCTTGGGATATACCCCACCTCGACCCATGAAGTCGTTGCAGAAGGTCGGCAATTGGACCGGCTGGATCACCAAGCTATCTTCACTTGGAACACTGCCCGGGCACAGTCCTCTGAACAACGTCACAACGTCGGACGGGCGACTGACGAATGACCCCTGGTCAGCTCCTTTCAGATGAAAAATCTTCCCCGGCTTGCCGTGAAGATCAGGAGTCAGCGTCCACGACATCTGCCTAGGATGTGTCACGTGGAAGAAGGCCGAGATGGGATAATCCCTCGGCATCGTTGGCAGGTACAAAACCAAATTCCCGGTTGGGAAGACCCAGGGCTCCCTCTTAGGCTTCGTCTGGGACTGTTTGTCGATCATGTCTCCAAAAAGGAAAGCCGGCTATACGTACGGCTCCCCGTCTACATAAGTCAGAGGCTCCCCGTTGATCATGCTCAGCAGTATTTGCTCGCCCTGAGCCGATATTAAGACCCTCCTTCCTTCAGGGTACTGGGGTCCGGAGATAGGGAATGACACGTGGGACAGATCCTCCAGGTAGTTCGAGTGCAGCATCCCAGCAGCGGAGTCCATCACCTCGGCCAGTGGAGACTCACCCAAGTCAACTACAAAAGTGTAAGGAAAATACGTCATCACAAGTCTTGCACGAACATACGGACCGAAAGAAACAACAGTCTGTGCTCTACGCAGGATTGTGCAAATCTGGCAATTTTACGCCGGAGGTCCCCCCACAAGCGTAAAATTCAAATTTTACGATATACCCCAATTTTCGGTAGCCAGAGCTTCTACGCTCAGAACTACGAAAATATGGAGTCTTTACGCTGACACATTAGAAATGTGGACGTAAAAGATAAAAATGCCTCCGTGCATCATCTTCCTCAAGAAGAGGCTATCAGCACAGAAGACGACCTAGCGCGGTCACGTTCAACGTGTGCGAAGGATTTTTCATCGTTTTTGTCACCCCGAAGGCTTTACCTCTAAGACCGGGTGCACTGCTCGTCGGCAGGACACTTCGTTCAGAAGAAAGTTCGCCTTGACCGACCAAAGACTCCCTTGCTGGGCGGAAGAACGAGAAGAGGAACCTACACCCATTCCCTTGGCGGAGGAGGTCTGTTTCGACGCCATTTTTTCTGAAGACTCGAGATGCTCGGAGAGAGAACGAGGAAAAACTCGAACAGTCGAAAGCTCTCTTTCACAGAAGACGGATAAAAAGTTTCTCTCTCAGAGAACTTGGGATATATATAGAGTTCGGGCCGACTCCTCGAATCCTCAGACGGACTCCTCGATACCCTAACCAAATCTCGCAAAATTGAATAATGGGTTATGATTGGATGCCACGTCAGCCCACTAACCTTGAAAGACGGATAGTCAGCAAATTCAAAAAGTTTTTCGTGCAAAGACGGTTCAGCAGGTCCTACGCTGAAGGAGCTTTCTACGCTCGACAGTAACAGATCTACGGTTTTACGCTCGCAAGCTATAAGTCTATAGTTTTACGCCCGGATGCCTTTGTGCTCAGTAGCTTTTACGCTCGAGAGGCCACAAATCTACGACTTTACGCTCAGCAGATACCAAATCGATGATCTCACGCTCGGTGGCGCTCAGTTTACGCTCAGAAGCAACAGATCCGCAAGACTTCACGCTCAGAGAAATTTTCTTTTCAGGAGCTACAGATATACATTTCTATGCTAAAGGAGCTTTCTACGCTCGACAGCTACGAATCTACAGATATACATTTCTACGCTAAAGGAGCTTTCTACGCTCAAAATCATGATTACATATGAGGGAAATCCAATCTACAAGGGTTTTCTTTTCATTTTCATGACTACATATGAGGGAAATCCCATCTACAAAGGCTTCCTCATCATCGTCGTCGGAAGATCGCCCCCAGAATCTGTTCTACCGGGTTCTCGCATCGGTGCAGGTCTTCCTCTTCTTCCATGGCGGTTTATTTACTTCCACAGTAATGAACAAGAAGATCCTCCATTCGCCATGGCTGATCCAGCTGAGGGGTCTTCCACCCAGCTCGATCGGGGACGATAGATTACGATTTGTCTAATCTCGTCCGCGGGGATCTAAGGAGAAGAGATACAGCTTGCAAGCTGCATGGTCAAATACGACCCTTTCTCTCTCCTGGGGCAACGCCATATGAAGTTGCTGATTATCCCGAGCAAGGGAGGCTAAGATATCCTTCCATGATCCATCGTTGCAGTGGACACTTGCTCGAAGATGCCATCTTTTTCGGCTCCTTACACGCTGGAAGAACATGATCTCCTTCTTCCTCAAATTGACCCGGCGAACTCCGGTGATCATCTCTGCGTGGTGATGAAGATGTGGGGAGAACAGGCTAACTCTCCCAGCCTTTTATAGGCAAAAGAGATCACAGCGGTCCCCCATAAATCTGCCATAAAGTCTGTACCGACCGTTTCAACGCTCCACTCAGAAACGTTTCGAGTTACGAGGGGCCATTCATGCTTCGTTCAAAGCGTTTCAAATTCCAAGGAATTTAAAAGCTCTGAAGGGGGTCTTGTAGAAGCATAAAAAATACGCTGGGAAGAGCTATACAGCCTCTTGATACAGAGCAGCGTAAGCAGAGGCCTTCAGAGCCATCAGGCGTACAACAGAGTTTTCTCCGCTAAAATACAGCGTGAAGAATAAAGCTCAAAGGACCATCCGCATAAGTGCAGTACGTCCAGGCCGCTCCAGCGTGAAACAGAGTTCTTCATCGCCTCCATGGCGTAAAACTCATCCGCTCTCAAAGCAGCGTTATAGCGTACGAGGAACGCTTCATCTTCCCCGAAATGAACCTGTCAAGTCACGCAGTGAATCTGACCTCTGACTCCTGACAAAAGGTGATGCACGGCTACCCAGACGATGGCTGGAAACGATGGCAGACCTCTCGGGATGCGTCCCACAGTATAATGACGGATCTCACCATTTAATGCAGAGGATTTGGTAAAGCATCACCGAACCGTCGTTTACTGGAGTCCCCTCAGCATAAACCGCTCTTTTGCGTACAAGGGAATACGTCGCCCTGTTTTACACAGGCAAACATGAGCTGTTTTACGCTCCGCAGCAGACAAACCACCTGCCACGTCAAAAGATGCACTTCGTACGGGATTCGAGGCACGTCTCCATGTCTAATTGCACAGAGCGGTGACAGTTTCTCTCAAGACACGTCTCTGCGACGGGTACACAGAAGGCCTGCAGACCTTCGAAATATGCCTCCGCATTTAATGCATAAGGTGATGGCAAATCTTTGCAAGAGATTTGGTTATATTTTCAAAAGCCGTAATTCCGGCTAAGGCGTCCACATCAGCACGGTATGCAGCGGCTTCTACGCCCATTCAGGATCTGTGCTCAAGCGGCTTCTACGCCCATTCTGGCACGATATGCAGCGGCCTCTACGCCCATTCAGGATCTGTGCTCAAGCGGCTTCTACGCCCATTCTGGCACGATATGCAGCGGCTTCTACGCCCATTCAGGATCTGTGCTCATGCCGCTTCCACGCCCACTCAGTCTCTACGACTACTCGGCTTCCACGCCTACTCGGGTTCTATGCCTGTTCGGCTTCTGTGCCTGTTCGGCTTCCACGCCTACTCGGCTCCTATACCTGTTCGGCTTCTATGCCTGCTCGACTTCCACGCCTACTCGGCTTCTATGCCTGTTCGGCTTCTATGCCTACTTGGCTTCTATGCCATGGTGACGGACATTTGGCTTCTACGCCAACCTCTTCTACACAATGGATACCTACCCGCGTGGCTTTTACGCCGTGATCTTAGTAGCAATCGTACGTGTTGTGTCCCCTTAGTTGGACCCACGTCACCCGCTCAGTCAAAAGATCATCTATACGTAGGCATTGGTTACTTTAACCGTTGTGTAAAAGGGTGCTGTACTTTCCACTCCTCGGTTGCTATACCAACGGAGTGGTCACTGTCACCAAAGACTCTATAAATATAGGCCCCTGTCAATGGGGAACCAGGTCAAAAAATTGGTCAAGAAACCGATATCAGATCCCAGGTCAGAAAATTCGGTCAAGAGTACCAATATCAGATCCAAGGTCGACAATTGGAGAAGATCGGACAAGGAGGAGAGAGAGAGAGAGAGAGAGAGAGAGAGAGAGAGAGAGCCCGGAGCTCAAGCAAAGAGTGGGGATCGATGACTTCGGCATCGTGCATCCACCCTCTCCTACAACCTTCGAAGCTGCTACCTGTCTTCCACGGCACTTCTTCAACATCGCGTGGTCCAAGGGCTAAAGTGATCGACCGCAGATCAGACACCTATAGCAATTTATACCCAGATTAAATAAATTGTACTCCCACATCCTCGTATAGGATTACATTGTACAAGTTTGTTTGTAAACCAAAGGGCGCGGGTTTCGCACAAACTCCGTCATTGAAATACACTTTCATTCTTTTATTTAATACCACAAGCAGCAGTACCATCCAAGGAAGGCGAACGTAGTTGCGGATGCGTTGAGCAGGTATTCGGTAGCTATGTACCTGACACAGATCGTTATCTTCTGGCAGATCTAGAGAGCTTGGGCATTGAGGTGATAGTGCCTGGAGTTGAGATACAGATGTGGGGACTGCAGATTCAGTCAGAGTTGGTAGACCAGATCAGGGTTACACAGTTTGAGGATGAGTCCCTGAGGAGCATCAGGGCGCAGGTTCAGATTGGATTGTCAGATGACTTCACCATTGCTGATGATGGTTCTTTGCGGCACGTTACCAGGTTGTGTGTGCCGAGTGGGTCATTGTGCGAGGAGGTTCTTCAGGAGGCGCATCGATCCCAGTACTCTATGCATCCAGGTGCCAACAAGATGTATAGAGATCTGAGAGAGCATGTATGGTGGTACGGGATAAAGCGGGAGGTAGCGCGCTTCGTATCCCGATGCTTAGTGTACCAGCAGGTGAAGACGGAGAGGCAGAGGCCAGGAGGATTGCTCCAGCCGTTACCCATTCTGGAGTGGAAATGGGAGCATGTGACCATGGATTTTGTTTCTAGACTTTCGCGTTCTCTAGGCGGGAAGGATGCGATTTGGGTCATCGTGGACAGGTTGACCAAATCGGCCCACTTTCTACCATTCAAAGTGGGTACGTCTACAGAGAGACTAGCAGAGATGTATGTGCGCCAGATAGTCAGACTGCATGGAGTTCCTGTGAGCATAGTATCAGATCGGGACAGTCGCTTTACTTCACATTTCTAGAGGAGTCTGCAGGCTAGCTTGGGCACCCAGCTCAAGTTTAGTAGTGCATATCATCCACAGACAGATGGTCAGTTAGTGAGGACCATCCAGACACTTAAGGACATGCTTCGCACTTGTGTTTTGGATTTCAGAGGCTCTTAGGAGGATCACTTGCACTTGGTAGAGTTTGCTTACAACAACAGCTACCAAGCCAGTATCGAGATGTTACCTTTCGAGGCATTGTATGGACGGAGGTGTCGCACTCCGTTATCATGGGATGATGTAGGCAAGAGAGCTTTGCTTTGCTTGGCCCGGAGATGGTGGTTGATGCAGTGGAGAAGGTCAAGCTCATTAGAGATAGACTTCGGGTGGTGCAGGACAGGCAGCGGCATTGGGCCGATAGCCACCGGAGACCATTGGAGTTCAAGGTATAGCTTAGAATCTAGATTTTGTTCTTGTGTTGCTTGTGATTGCTTGTTTTAGACTAAGTGCAGAGACCTTGTTTGTGCTAGATTGGAGATCTGGTGTTCTTGAGGATTTCTCCGATGCGGGGCACTATTCGCTTCGGTGGAGGCGGGAAGCTTAGCCCACGTTTCGTCGGACCCTTTCCTATCCTTGAGAGGGTTGGTGCCGTGGCGTATAGGCTCGATTTGTCGCCTACGCTGGAGGGAGTTCAAGATGTGTTCCACGTGTCGCAGTTGAGACGGTACGTGGCGGATCCCAGTCATATATTGGATCACTCAGAGATCGTGGTGGGCCCTACTCTTAGCTATCCAGAGCAGCTGGTGGAGATTCTGGATCGGCGGGAGAAGGTGTTGAGGAACCAGACTATTCCCTTGGTTCGCGTCGCGTGGAGGCATCACTCTCCAGGTGAGTCGACCTGGGAGAGGGAGGATAAAATGCCCGAGCGATACCCCTATCTTTTCGATCCCTGAGGTATGGTTCTTTTTTTTGCATTCCTGTCCTAGTTTCGTATTTAATTTCGAGGACAAAATTATTTTAAGGAGGGTAGGCTTTTCATTACCCGATTCTAGAAAATAGGATTTTTTTTTTGATAAATTGTATATTGTATATAATTAATTATATTTATATTTAATTAGTGATTGTAATATTTTTATTTAATTATTTTAGGGTTTTGGCTAATCTGAACCCATGTCAGACCCTAGTGGACCCATGTCCGACCCAACCCACACCCTTGTGAGACCTATTTTTTGGTTTAGAATATTTATTATATTTTTAGTGGGTTAGTTGGAGAGTTTGGGAGTTAGTTTGAGTGCTTTTGGAATCCGAAACCCAAACCCAAGTTAAGGAGGGCATTTTGGTCTTTTGGAGACTTAGGAAACCCTCTTTCTTGCATGTGGCCGACCCCTACACCCCATTCCAGCCCGTGCATACAGTAGCCCCCTTTCTCTTCATCACTTCTTCATCACTTCTTCTTCTTTTTCTTCTTCTTCTTCTCCACTCTTTCTTCTTCTTCTTCTCCACTCTTTCTTCTTCCTTTCTTCTTCCCACTTCAAGTAAGTCTTTCTTTCTTCTCTTCTTTCTTCCATTTCTTACATTTGTATAAACCCTAACCCTATATTTTTCCCCAACCTAGGTGTTTAGAGCCTAGACTTAGTGTGGAGGCTAGATTTGGAGGCTTGGAGCTTGAGGGAGGTGATTTCAAGTGGATTGGAGACTTTGGCCTTGGGATTCCAATTCCCAAGAGGTAAACCCTAACTTTTCCCTTGCTAATTATTTTTATGTAGTGTAATTAGTGGTTTAGAACCTTCCTAGACCCTAAGCCTACCCGTGGGAGGAAGTTAGAACAAGTTTGGTTGTGTTTAGAGACTTTGACACTAGGTTTTGTGTCAATTTCGGGTGTAATCCGAGATTAGCCCAATTTTGGGTGATGCCCTAGGTTAGACGGACCTAGGTAGACGTTATCGGGTGTCTTAAGGGGTAGTGCGTGTCTCCGTTCTGACACGTGAAGTCGTGTCGCAGAGAAACGGGCATTTCGGGCATTTTCGGGGTTTTCGTCGTCGCCAGTTCTAAGTGCGTGCGCATTTTTGCCACAGACCTAGAATCGACGCGTTAGCTTTTTTTCTAGGATCTAGGCATCATTTAGAACCCGTGGGTAAATTTTGGGCTGATTCCGAGTTGGTTTGGTGTGCGTTTCAGGAGGTTTTCTGAACCGCACACCGCGTGTTCGTCAAAATGACCGAACGGCCATTTCGACTTGGTTTTCTAGTTTCGGGCTTGTGCGCGCGTTGGGTTAGCTTCGGAGAGTGTGTGCTAGAATTCTCGAGTTATATTTTATATATATATGTATTCGTGTGCATGTGGGTCGTTGGACATGAGTGGGATGTGTTGTTTGTGTGTTGTGTGCATTATGGTTGAGTGTATGTGTGTCTATATATGTATATATATTTATATATATGTTTATGTGTTTGTGTATCTATATATGTGTGTGTATTTATATATATGCTTGTGTATATAGATCTATGTAAGTGTTTGTATATATATATATATGTATATGTATATGTATAAGTGTGCGTTTGTGTGTATATGTATATATATATATATATATATATATATATATATATATATATATATATATATATATATATATATATATATATATATATATATATATATATATATATCAATGTGTATGTGTATATATATAAAAGAGTTTGTGTGCGTGTATATATATAGATAAGTGTGTGTGTATATATATATATATATAGATATGTGAGTATATATGTATATTTGTGTGTGTGTGTGTATTTATATACATAAGTGTTTATGTGAGTGTATATGTATGTGTTTGTATATAGGTGTGTGTGTCTGTGTGTGTGATTGTGTGTGTGTGGTCGTGTGTGTGTGAGGGTACAGCGCGGTAGACAGCGAGCAGACGCAGGCGAGCAGTGCGCGCTGCAGCGCACTGCACAGCAGCAGTGCACAGCGTGCACAGCAGCAGCAGCATCTCCAACAGTAGCAGCCGCAACGTACGCAGCATACGCAGTAGCAGCTAGCGGCATCGCAGCTATAGCAGCGAGGCAGGTAGCGAGGGAGAGTGAGGAATAGATTAGATAGGTAGATAGATAGATAGATAGATAGATAGATAGATAGATAGATAGATAGATAGATAGATAGATAGATAGATAATAGATTAGATAGATAGTTAAATAGATAGATACTAGATAGATAAATAGATAGATATATCTATAGATAGATAGGTAGATGGATAGATTATATATATATATAGATGGATAGATAGATATATCTATCCATCTATATATATATATAATCTATCCATCTATATATATATATATATATATATATATATATATATAGTTAGATAGGTAGTTTAGATATAACTAGATTTAGATGTAGATATGAGAGTGGGTAAGGTATATGTGTGTTTGTGGTTATATATATATATATGCATATAGATATGTAGGTATGTATATATATATATATGTTAGATATATTTTAGCCTAGATTATAGCTAGATATATATATATCTATTTGCATAAATAGCTAGTTAGAGGGGTATTAGAGAGGTATCTCAATACCTTGAGATATCAAGGTATCTCAATACCTTGAGATATCCAAGGTATTGAGTTTCGAGCGGAGTTTTTGAGCATTTGCCTAGGAATAGTATTGGAGTGATTTTTATATGTATATGTGTATATTTTTACGCGTGCTAACATAGGTTTTAGCGGGTTTAGGCAGGGTGCGTGGCCTAGGTCGAGGTATCAGATACCGAGAGTATCTCGATATCTCGAGGAGGCGAGTTTGAGAGTTTACTAGCTTAATGAGCTAGTTTTAACCTAGAATTTTAGGGGCACCCTAGTTTGACCTAGCTTTGACCATAATTGTCCCCGTTGACCGTAAAAGTCAACGTTTGACCTAGTTTTGACCTAGAGTTGACTTTTTGGAGCCCGGGTTGACTTTTTGACCTGGATTTCACCGGTTTGACCCGTTCGACCTAAAAAAACCCTAGAAGCCTGTTTTTAATTATTTTATATCAGTTTAACTCCATAGAACCCTATTTAATTATGCTTTTCACAATAGGTTCTTGTGACACCGGTCCGGATCTCGATCCTCATCAGTTGCTCGGGACATCAGGCGAGTACCTACCTCTAATAGTTTCCATTTCATGATAGCGTTTATATCACTTATTCTAGAACTGTAATACTTGATTCTGACACATTGTTACACGAGCTGGTACTAGTGAATCCCGTCATGAGATGCTATCCCCCTTACCGTGTTCAGCGGGTACTCTATCACGTGTATTTCATCATGTGCTTCTGGTATTGATTCCTATGTGCTATTATGTGCTTCTTGTGCTCTCGCCTTCGTGTGCGCGTGCTATTATCATATACGTAGCATATCGTGGTTGGATCCAAGAGTATTAGTGGGGGAGGGGAGTAGGAGTTTGTTATGTGATCAAAGCCAAACAGTATTCATGTGTATGTCGATTATGCAACTCACGCATAACGGAGTTATCGTAGTGTTTTTCATGTGCAACCTAAGCTGATCACATAACGAACTTGTGCTCAAGGCACTTAGCTAGTATACATGTTTTCTCACATGCAGTTACTTCTCTACTTGTATTGTTCTCCAGTTTACTTTGCAGCTACTTATTCTGCTCCAGCATGTATTTATTTTCCTATGCTTCTTGTATACTTTTCTATTGCTAGTCATATACACATTACCATATATTTGGAGTTGCTTTCAGAGTTATGTACTTCGCTCCAGTCCTGATTGGGCATATTTTTTCCAGAGGATCCTGAGGATTTATGCCCGACTTTCTACGGGTCGGGTGTCGAGGAGTGTTTCGACCCCGAGACTGAGGAGGAGCCCTGCGAGGAGATGCCTTTAGCGCCCTAGTTAGCTAGATGGGTTTTCTGGGTTGTTCCCAGTTGTTATTTGGATGATTGTACTTATTCTTTTGATTCTGTGAGATGTTGTAGACTATTATAGACTTGGACTGTATATTTGGATATTGTCTTGTTCTCTTTGGTTCTGGTTTCCTTTTGCTATCATATCGTGCTTTTACTCTTCCCCTAGTTATTGTGATTGAGAGCTTATATATATTGCGTGGTTGCCCTCCTTTTGGAGAGGATTATTCACATATATATTGTGTGGTTGCCCTCCTTTTGGAGAGGTTATTGACAGATTTTTGTGAGTTATATAGACAGATTGTTGACCTAGAACGGACCTTTACAGCGTTCTACCGCCGATTCTGCGGCGTAGGCTGGACGTACCCATGACTCATGCCCAATTTTTTGGGTGTGGGTCGTGACAGGGTGGCCGGGCGTCGGAGAAGATGACTAGGGCAGCGGTGGAGCTAGGGCAGCGGGGGTTCGGGTCGACGGGTCGAGGGGGTTTTATAGGCGGAGAAGGAGGTGGAGGGGCGGCCGGTGAGGGGGAGAGGAAGAGGAGGGGCTGGCAGTTGCGGGGCCGGGGAGTGTAGCGGCGGCCATTGCAGGAAGCCGGAGCCGCGCCGGCGGTGAGCTGAAGGGTCGGGGAAGAAGAGGAAAGGGTTTCGGTTTCGGGCGGGTCCGGGTCGGGTCGGGTGGAGGATCTGCCCCGATCCGCTAAAAATAAATGTGGGTTCGGATAGGCGGGTTTCGGGTCGGCGGGTTTGACCCGGATCCGACCCGCAGGGTTGGGTTTGGTTTATTTGAAATAAACCGGATTTAATTTGGTTTATTTATTAATTAGTTTTTAGGGTTTTAAAAATATTTCCGGGGTCCAATAAATTCCCGAAAAATTATCCTATGTCTAATTTTTTATTTTATACCAGAAAATATTATTTTCATAGTATTTTAATATTATTTAACACAATATAAAAATTGTTATAATTTTAAATTACCTTGATTTTAATTACAAAGAAATACCAGAAAATTCCAGAAAAAATGTGAGAAATTAATTTTTAAAAATTCCTGAAAAATCAGGGGGTTTACAAGTCCCCTTGCAGACATCGGATCCGAGTCAACTAGCAAAGGTCGAGCTACGCTTTTACCCTTCTTAGGCGTTCGTCGACCTTTCATCGACGGAGGTGCAAAGACGGTACCGGCTAAGTATCCCGTATTCGGGACATAGTTCGTTGGCAGAGTATTGACTGTGCAATAAAAAAGTTCCACCGCATACAGTACGTTCGGCGCCACATTAGTCGCAGGCAACCCGAACTCCATATTTGTACCAATGGCAGTATAATAAAGCCATGCACGAGCACCATTGAGAAGACCAACACAATTCCCAAGCGAGGCGCTGGAGTCTCCAGCAAGAGTTGGCTATACCCGAATTGATGGACAAACCGACCGAAAAGATAGGACTCCAGGAAGACCTCAACCCGGTTTTGATATACCAAGTGAGAATGACGAATGGCAAGGAGCCAGCAGTAGAGGGTCACTGACAATCGACGATCGATAACATCGCTATCCCGGTGGATGACATTCCTCTCCTCCTCAGTAAATTTTGGTATCGTCGTGAAAAACGTCCAACCATTCATATGGGCAAGCTCCCTCCTACATGAGGGTATGTCTTTATACTGCCACTTTATCCCCTGATAACGACGGATAATGGCATCTCCCTCTAAGACCCCTTGCTGGGTACCGGGACGCATCAGGGACCGATGATGCAATAGAAGCCAACCCATCAGGTAATGATAGGGTAACTCTACCCTGTTGAATTCTCCAACCCCCTTGTGGTATTTGACCTTTTTGACAAATCGCCAAAGAACTCGATGGATACAACAAACCATCGCAGGCAGTAACGCAAGTGGATAGCCAAAAGCTAGTTGTACAGCCGGGAGGATGAGATTGTGACTGATTCTTTCAATCGAGCTGGACCCTCCTGCAAACACCCAGTTGTGCAGCCAGATCATCAAGTACCCCGCCAGCAATGCTTTGTTAGACAGCTCATGGGTGTCCATGAAAAAATAAATTAATCCCTCGCCTTCAACCGACTTCTCGCGATACGGTTGGATCAAAGCCACGACGTCCTTCTAGGACCACGGCGCCCGAATATAAACCTCGTCCGATCCATGCGTCTTCAAAAAAGATAATGTGTCCAAACAGTGATGTGCGGGATAGGCCCCTCAGAAGCTTTATCTTCCTTATACTCTCTCTGGCAGAAGCTATGATGGCACAACAACTCTTGATATACAGCCAAGAATTCTGGATTCTCCTTCTCAAATTCTCCTAGCTCGTCGTTGCTCGGGGTATATTCTTCATAGGGCACCTCACCCAAGGGAAGCCTCGAGACTGAATGCATCTCGTGTAGGGCCAACCGCATCTTCCCGCCATGAGTGAAGAAGGTCCCCGTGTGGCAGTTGTACAACTCCATCAGCGCGAGAAAGAGGCAACGGTTCATAGACAGGCCGTAACAAGTATCCCTTACGGCGAAGAAAATATCAGCAGCTTAGAGTTTTGGCTTGTAGCGCTTCAACACCCATTTGGTCAAGCGATACCAAGAAGGAGTGTAATGGGTCTATCCAAGGGTTCACAGCTGTCCAAGTGGGTATGAACCCTTCTTGGCGACCATGTGAAGGAAGGTATCTGCGACATACACATCAAGATTTGGTCCCAAGTCACTCCTAACGACGCCGGGTGCTAACCCAGTAGAAGAATAAGAGGGCGACTCCTTGTGACACGAGAAATCCCCCTTTCTTTGATTCCCCCCGGCCCGGATCTTGTCGATAAAAGACCCTCGCAGCCCAGGCATCAAATTCCAAGCCATCGCCCTTCGGCCCATCACTATGTGGAAATCTGATAAAGGCATATGACGTTCGAAAGGAGGTACGAACACCTTCGTCCCACGGTGAGTAAAGCTCCAATCCTCCCTGAACTTCCCCAATTCGGAAGCAAACGAGGTCAGAGCACCACCAAGTAGAAAGTAGGGCTTCTTGGAGGTATGACCCTTCTCAGTAGCAGCCGCCCCTGAATTCATTTGACTTAGAAAGAAAAACTCACCCTGCTCAGCAATCTGCTTCTGCCCGTCGGACAAAAAAATTGCATCTAGCTGGTGTTGAACGACATCGACTAAGTCCTCAAAATTCGTACTCAATAGAACTCGTCCAGGGTTGAGCACCAACTCCCTTGAAGGGGTAGTGGGCAACTTCACTACACGGCATAGAAAATACATACGTATCAGCAAAAAAAATTTGCATAAATCTAACATGCAAAGAAGAATGATAGGCGCATGACATGACCGCGCATGACGGAGTCTGTAAAGGACACTTGCCCATACGACTAATCACAGCTTGTGCATCTGCAAGTTTGCATGAGGCATACCTCCAATTATGAGCTAGTCTAAAGGCCGCGCATGTCTCTACATCCATGCGACGAACCGTGCAAATGGTGTCTCTGTGTTCTTGCGTATTTTCACCCACAAGAGATTCCTTACCTAGGACGGGCCTCTGAACGCCTGAAGGAAAGTTTAGGGGGCCAACCTCGTCGGTACTACCCTTCCCCTTTTCCTTTCCCTTTATGTTTCTCTTCTTCTTGGGCGCAACACCCTCAGTCATGGGACCCTTACCCTTGGCAGCGGCAGAAGACGAAGGAGCTCGGAAAGCCATGACAATCGACGAGGAAGGAAAGAACCAACGACAGCGGAGATGGAAGAGTAGAAGAAAAGGCAAGGGGCTTTCTCTCTCCAAACCCTCCTTCTTTTATAGACATGGGTGCTTCGAAGTACGAGATGCCTCTGTCCACGTGGCAACCTAGGATGAGAGAGGCGATTAAGTTTTTGATCTGCCGTCATTCTCAAATGAACCGACACTTCGGATCTGTGTTATCAGATGGTTCAGAATCCTAACAAATCGGCTCTAAGATAGAACCAAAGCTTGCTATTTAATACAGATTTGACAGCATGGCAGAGCCCTCCATGCGACAACTTCTACATGTGTCAACCTGGCGAACTTAGCAAAAGGAGACAGACAGTGAATGCGTGCTGATTTTATGCTTCTTATTCAAAGTATTCCAGACTTAGCCAAGGCTGAAAACTTTAAAGGGGGTCTTATAGAAGCATAAAAAATCTCTCCATGCGCTCCAGTTTACAGTAAATAAATAAGCAAGAGACACATAACAGTGGTGGACGCATAACACCCTCGGATACATGATGTCCCGAGACGCATGCCGCCCTTTGATGTATCGTTCCTATAGTCACATCAGAGCATTTATGACTCTGACAAAATAGACAGTCATCCTAACCGTCTCGATTCCTGCATCGATGATTGAAATCCAGGCTGACGGCTTCGTCATAATTACTTTTGGCAGTAAAGAGCTGTTCAAATGCTACGAATGCAGAAGACGACAAAAAACCCATGTGTCTCTGGCCCAATGCATTCTAGACCCCATGCGGTCCATGTGTCTCTGGCCCAATGTATTCTAGACTCCATGTATTCTATGTGTTTCTGGCCCAATACGTTCCAAAATCCATGCGTCCTATGCGTTTCTGGCCCAATGCGTTCCAAACTTCATGCGTCCCATACGTTTTTGGCCCAATGTGTTCTAGACTCTATGCGTCTCATGCGTCTCTGGCCCAATGCGTTACAACTAACAAGATCTTTCTGTTACAACTAAAGATATCTTCGTACAATTGATGCGGGCTACGTGTCCAAACGACCAAGTCACACTTACAACAGGCTGAAATGACCCCGAGATTTCATCAACAGTAAATCCTAACCAAGCTCACATGGTAGCTTCACTGTGACATACGACCACAGTTGCAATCGCATTCTGTTGAAAAATCTATATGCAGTCATCAAACAGGGGCGCATACGACATCCATAGCATGCGGCCACAAAACAATTATAAATAACAGGGTATTACCCCCATGCGAAAGGCTGGCTGGCTATCTGCAGATTTAAACTAGGGCAAGAAAGAAGAGCTTCTGCATCGGATTGTCCACGGAGTAAAGAGAGTTGCTACACTCCTAACCCTCTATTGTCACCCACCAGAAAACAAATTTGTACTTATATTGTCTTCTAGGACTCTTCTTTGTACTTTCTTAGTTTGTTAATCAAATCCAGTTCTTCCAGTTCTCTTTTTGATTTAAATGACAAACACTCGTAGGATCCCGTATCGTAGTACGTACCCCTCTAAAGACCACCAACGACGGTCATCCAGAGCTCGTTTACCAACGAAGCTGGGGGGGGAGGGGGCTGCGAGGATATACTATTGTCTCCCTCGGTCGGTACAGTAGCAGTCAACCGCTCATGGAGCCTAAGATACTCGTACTAGAAAAATACACATCTCTCGATACACGTACTTCTTAGTAGTATCTAATCGTCGTAATTGCTAATGTCTAAGCTACTTATTACTAACTACATAGATATTTATTTGGATATTTTCTAAGTTATATTAAAATTAACAAAACATAAAGTTGTACTTATATAGTTCTACCTGGCCCTTTCATCTATCAGCTGTCCGTCCTTCCGATGGGTGACCAGGATGACGAAAAATATATATTAAAATAAATATATATATTTTTCATCTACTCACCCCTCTATACATGTTAAAAAATATATATTATTTATTAATATAATTAAATTTTTTTAAATACATATTATTCTACTTTTATTAAAATAATATATATCAATAAAATACATGCCAGATGACGAAAATATTCCATCATGGGAATGGAGCCACCACACCATTTTTCTGCCTTCGTCCTAGCCGCCTTCGTCTTGCCCGACCTATCCTTGTACCTGGGATCGTCGAATCTAACCATCATCGCAGTCCATTGCTCAGGCGTGATCCAACCTTGGATTAGTTTTCGCTCACGATCCCGATCCTTCTGGTCATTAATTCCATCACGGATCAGTTTGGCGGCCATGGCAGGAAACTGATGCTCGATCTGCTTAGCCCGATATAGTGGATAAAATATATTTTCTACTAGAAGTAAAGTAGTAAGTTAAATAATATTCATAAATTAGATGATTGATATTAAAACCTAATATACTTTTACCTTGAACTACGCAAACTAGAACGCCTTGCTCTCGTCTGAAGCATCCGAGTAGTTGATCTAAGGCTCACCATAGTTCTGCCTCAGAAATAACCCCAGTGCTCTTTGTATCCCCAAGGGACGATAACTATATAGCAAAGAAAAAGTGAATTTATAGACATATGCATAAGAAAATGTTAACTAATTAACTTACTTTGTAGGCCCGTCGGCCTAAATCTGCATCCTCGTCTTGTCCGGAGGTGCGCAAGGAGGATCGCTCTGATACGCAGACGGAGTCGTCTCGACCTCGACCTCGTCCATGTGCTCCTCCGTCCCTATGGTACCGTCAGCAAAAGGAACGCTGGACGGAGTAGGCTGAGGCATGAAACTACTAGTCCCAGGAGTACTGCCACCTACTGTCGATGCAGTCGGAGATGTGAGTGGTTGGAACATTGGAGTACTCAGAGACGAGGGTCCGAAACTAGTAGACTGTACCACAGCACTCCGTCGTCTACAGCCTCTACCTCTGAACGATCCGCGTCGTCATGTCATATATGATAACAATATATGATGATAAAATAAACACACACACACACACACATATATATATAGAGAGAATAAGGGAGGTGAGATGGCACCTCACTCTAAAAACAAGGGTGGTGGTGATGTGGCACAATTTCAACCACACATTTCATAATTGGCAATTTGCACTTAACCCCCTCCCCTCGTTTGTGTGGTTGAGATTGTGCCACGTCACCGCCACCTTTGTTTTTAGGGTGAGGTGCCATCTCACCTCCCTTATTCTCTCTCTCTCTCTCTCTCTCTCTCTCTCTATATATATATATATATATATATATATATATATATATATATATATATATATATATAACATGAACAAAATAAAATAAAGAAAATATAGTACATGACCACAAGTCTAAATATCATAGCAAAGTAAATAACTAGTACATGTCACAAGTCTAAATAGATAGTACATTCTATAGTCAGAATATAATACATGTCACAAGTCTAAATGGATTTCATTTTATTTTCAATACTCTTCTAAAAATTTATCTTGTTCGTCTTCCTCTTTCTCCCAAGGAAATAGATGACTAATTTATTTGTGTTCTCTCCGAAGGAAAACTGTACAAATTTAGAAAATATGATATGTCATCAATTTCATCCTGAGATTTCAGAAGAAATTCCATCTTTGGATCGAGCATTAGTTCATTGGTATAACAGGAGATTTTTGCCTCTTCCAACCCACAACTAACTTCATCAATCATCTTCATTCTAGTACATCGATCTTCAGTCAGGTAAAGATCACCCAAGGAAACACTTAACCCCCTCATTGTTAAGGAAACCAGATTTCGACCAACAAACTTATCTATTTCATGTAAACCAATTGACAAGGTGACTAATATTTTATTCAATTTCAAAACTATAATTGTTTTGTGCTGACAGTAGGTATGTTTGCATTTTGACAACATTGTGAATAGATAAGTTTGATATTGCTTTCCAAACCTAGTAGACATATAGACAACTCCGATTTCAAACCCCATTAAATGGACGACTCAGAATAATATCAAACCTCTACAAGCATAATTTTAGCAAAAATATACATATTTAACAAGACATTGGCGATAATTTAATATTTGAAGAAGGAGACACGTAGATCGTCGAGACAAAAAAAATAGTAATATTGTCATGAGAGTTGATATTCTAGAAAGACGGCTCGATAATATTTGTGGTGATAAATGAAGTTTTTCTTCTTAATTTTGTAGAACTTTGGTGACATATCAATAACTTAAGGATTTGTGGATCCTTTCATACACGATGTATCAGAGGATTTACATATCCTTAAATTACTAATACACAACAAAAGTTGTACATAATTAAGAAAAAAAACTATATTTATCAACACAAATAATATTGAATTTCGTCTTCCTAAAACACCAACTCTTACAATCAATATTATCATTTTCTCTAGCACGAAGACCTACTTGTCTCATTCTTGCAAAATCAAACTATCGTCAACAACTTATTAAATAGGTAACAGCTTAGTAAAATTGTGCAGATAGAAGTGCACACTAGAAAAGAGTGTTGGATCCATACATCATCATTGCCAAATGTGGGGATGGGCATAAATAAAGAAGGATATGGGTGTCGTCACGTGTTCCTTGTGAGTCACTCTCTGAAAAAAAAATTGCTTCTGCAAGCCTTTTGAGACTATTAGAGTTATACTATATTTTCGAAAAATCCTAAAAAAAAGGCAAAGTATTATAAATTAAAAGTATACTAGATTTCCAAAAAATCCTAGAAAAGACAAAGTATTATAAATTAAAGTATTTTCTTGTAGAACTTAATATCCTCAAAAGGTTTGCAGAAGTAAATTTAGTTTTCAGTTATTGGCTCACATGGACACTTCACTTCGGAGTGTCCAACATAGGCACGATCATAGTCACAACTATTCTAGACTTATTAAATATGTACGATATATATATATATATATATATATATATATATATATATATATATATATAATGCGGCTTAAAAATGGTTCAAAAAATAAGCCGTTTAAGTCCTATGTATATCATCACTAATTAATTATTATTATTTTAATTACCGTAGTTCTCTCCTCACGTATTTATAAAATAAAATAAAAAAACTAAAATCCTTCTAACTACCTGAACATATATAAATCCTAAAAAATTAATATTTAAATTATATTTAAACTAACTAAATGATATTATTTAACTAAACACATATCCAAAATTCTAAAAATATATTTATAATAAATCATAATTAAAATATATTCAAATCATATTTAAAATATTCTAACATAATTTAAATTTTTATCTAATTTTTCAATAATATCATAGATTTGTTATCTTTTTACGTACAACGCACGTGGAAGTAACTAGTATATATAATGATAGGTTACGAACACACACACACACACACACACACACACACACACACACACACATATATATATATATATATATATATATATATATATATATATATATATATATATATAAGATAGGTTACGAACATAGGTTACCAATATAGGCACAATCATAGTCGCAACTTGACATCCTAAACTATTTTGCAACACAAATACACATATAACCAAATGCGACACATATGGCCCGTTATACACATATAACCAAATGCAACACAAATACATGCATGCAATACTATTTTGCAAGAAAAGTGTGTCTGTGTCGGTATTTCGTGTCTGTGTGTGTGTGTGTGCCATGTCAGTGTGAGTGTGTCATTCCCGTGTGTATGTGTCGTGTCAGTATGTGTCGTGTCCGTATCTGTGTTAGTGTGTGTTTGTCGTATCAGTAGCTATGAGAGAGAGAGGGTTAGAGTTTACCTGGGTCAACCGTGGAGAGAAGGAGGGTGGTTGGATTGTGGGGCGGTACTAGGGTCTCGAGGGGTCGTCGGGGCGTGGGGGTCGTCGGGGTCTCGGGGGGTCGTCGGGCGTCGGGGTCATCGGGGTTGGAGGGGGAAATGAAAAGTCAGAAGAAATTTTTGGAAATAAGAATGTGGGAAAAAAAATAAAAAGTCGAATCCCTATATGAAACAATTTAGTGACGTCTCATAAAGGCGTCGCTAAACGTCGTTACTTTTTAGTATACTGCGACATATATGTAACGAAGTTGCTAAACATCATCGTTATTAAAAATATAGCGACATTCAGCGACTCCTCGGTGGCATCCATTTCCTTAATACTAATGGTAGTCGCTAAAAGTCGTCGAATGTCACCAACTATGACGTCTTACGATGTCATCTTATTACGTCATTAATTTCTATAATATTAGCGACGTCTTCATCCGAAGTCGCTAAAGACGTCGCTAATTTAATTTATTTTGGTAGTGCAAGTCTGTTGTGTAAGACTCCGAGCAAAGAGTTCATGTACGTTGACGTAAGGATCAATGGCATAAGCACATAGGCGTTAGTTGATACAGACGCCACTCATAACTTCATCTCGGACACGGAGGTCCATCGCTTGGGTCTAGCATTAAAAAAAGATTCAAGCAGATGAAGTTGGTCAACTCAGCGGCTCGTCCCGTGCATGGGGTAGCCAAGGGAGTTCGCATAAAGGTGGAACATTGGTCGAGTGTTGCCAATTTCACCGCTACGTCATTGGACGACTTCAAAATAATACTTAGCATGGTTTTCTAATCGCAGCAAAGGCGGTTTGTATGTCGCACTTGGGAGTAGTCAGCTTTATAGAGGAGGACTCGTCGTGTATAGTGAGTGTTGCACGAGGTAAGCCATCAAAGGAGAAAGTTATCTCTACCATTCACCTCAAGGAGGGTAGCAAAAGGGAGATGACCTACTTAGCAATGCTTGAGATGAATAATGACTTTGAGGAGGAAGATCTTCCAAGCAAAACCAATGATGTTGTAAGGAACAATAACGAGAAGTCACTTCCTCGGAGGGAGGTGGATCATGTTGCCAAGCTGGGCCAAGGTCAGGAGAAGCATGTTGTAGACTGTGAGGAGACATATGTGACAAAGATAAGTGTATGGAAGCGGAGGGACTCATACAAGGATTCGGTCGAGGATCGTGGTGGACGTTCGTGTCGACAGATTCGCAATAGGACTTGCATGCGTGGAGAAATATATGACTATGTGCGCCCACGAGACGAGATGGACCGACGACCTGATAGTCAGTTCGAGCCTCTTTTTGTGCCAAGGAGGGTACGAACCATGGGAAGAGGTGATGTCACGTCCAGTCCCAAAATACCGAGGGATTAGCCATGTGGCAATGGCCAGCAGCACACACCAATGGACAAACCCAATTTAATGGACCCATTAGAGTGTACTTAAGCTGTAAAACAATAGTATAGGTCTACGATACAAGTCACAGTCTAATTCTAATCTCATCCACAGAAGGTAATCACAGATCAAATGTCAGAATAATCAAAATAAAATATAATCTAACAAGTCTCAATAAAAAGTGTCTCGGGGAACAACCCGAGAATAAGTTTAATACAATAATCCAAGAGACAGGAAATAAAATAACTAGAAACAAAAATAACTGAGTATATAAAGCAAATACTCAGGAGAAATCCTCTGGCACGACCTCGTCCTCTGGTGCTGGTACGGCTCCAGTGTATGCTCATGTCCCGTATACCTCGGGATAGATCTCCTCTGCTATACCTGGGGACATAATCCGGATCCAGGTCCTCAGGGGACATAGCAAGGTACAAGAATAACTCAAGCCAAAATAAATGCAGTATATGAAATGAATCAATAGGGCAAACTATGTAACTAGCTATGTGATATGAAAATGAGAGCATTAATCATACTCAGGCTGAGATTACAATAGGCTCTGTTTCGGGGAAACCCATAGCAGCATTTTCTCGAAGGGCCAGTAAATGTGCCAAAGCTCTGTGTCAGAGTCTAAGGCACCTCCAGTAATATAATATATATATATATATATATATATATATATATATATATATATATATATATATATATAATCAGCCTTTAGTATGGTAAGTCTCTCCCCACCCAATGTAATCACACATCTCATGTCCACGACGTCTCATGTCCATGTCACGCAAGATCATGACCTCTAACTGATGCAGCGAGTCATAATGATAGCTAAGCATATGCAATAAAGTCTATGTCACGAATCCTGTAACCTATACAGAATCAACAGGAATAACTCAGAAGATTTTGTCTCATGAACAGTGTCAAGTGTCCTATGGTATGACATACTTGATAATGCAAGCACGAAGATAGGGTCGCGATATCAATCTCTAGTGACGTTACACGACTCCGCGTACGGCGTTGACACCCGAATGTTATTCAGACGCTAAGCAATGTCACACTGTCCTAGATTGAACATTTATATCAAGAGTATATATATATGTACAAAGAACTCAAACAAATACTATAACAGGAATCACTGCAAGTTGGCAAGGTACACTTGCTTGGGGTTTGGTTTCCAACTATTACTCCAGTATTCGTGGGATCTACAAGTACTCCTCCGGTTGCTGAAATAAATACTACCATCATGCTCAGAAGATATCAAATAGCTAGAATTGCCTGTCCATAAGTCCAATTTGGACACAGGGACAAAATTGACAGTTTCTGGTCAAAGCGGGGTCCACATGTGGCCCACTTCGCACCGAAAAATATGCCAGAGACAATGTTCTCCAAATTCGTCAAACGTGTCTACAAGTCCAGAACGACGATACGAACCCAACGGAATATCCAGAACTTGATTCCGATGAGCCGATCACAAAATCGTCCGTCAAGTGGAGCCGTGGGGCCCACAATACGAGATTTTGTCAACGTTCTCAGAATTGAACCAAACTTGGGTCACAGGACCAGCGTATTGCTACGAGTCCGATGGCACAAGTTTCGTTGTGAAACGAAGTACACAAAGTTACAACGAGTTTCAGAACATGGCCGATACGGGGTGTTGTCGACGGATACGCGTTGATTCCGGTGTGCACGCACATCCAAATCAACTTCTGCGAAATCCCACACGTCCGTATTGACGATGCGCACCTTTCGGTAAAGTTCGCACACGACCAAGTAGCCTCGTTTAGCGGGGCGCACACAGTTCAAAAAAATCAGGATTTTAAATAACCAATATTTTGGTCATTTTCACCCTCGAATTATATACAAACTACAACACTATAAATTAAACTAAAAATAGGTTTTAAAACTAGGTTATACGGTCTAAATTACTGTTCAAGTGGATTTTAGAAATAGTTAACAGGTTGCACGCAAAACGGTCGTGAACTTGCGAGTTCGGGACAATTTTTGAATTTTCAGAAATAGGGTTGTTTTTCATGTTTTTGCGTCGCGGTTTACGACCGACACAGGACGCGATACTCCAAACGAGTTGCACGGGTTTCGAGAGGGTCACGCGGTCTTCGTACAGGATTATACAGAACATAAATTGGATCAACACACCGGGAGATACGAGAACTAAAAGAGGGGTACCTCACTGATGTGAAAGGGCGCGGATCGGCGGGACACGGCGGTGGCGGCGGCGGTTGTTGGGCTGCTCGGTTGCTGGCAGGTAGGCCATGAGTCGTCGATGGGGTCACGGCGGAGGGGGAAGTCGTCGCCGTCGGAGTGATGGCGGTGGCGTTGGTGCTGGTGGTGATGGGCTTCGTGATGGCGGTGGTGGCGGTGGGCTTTATAGGGGAAGCCGAGCGGGAGTGGGAGATCGTGGCGGCAGTTGCGGGGAGTGGGTCGCCGGGGGTCGCAGGGTCATAGGGCGTCGGTCGCGGAGTCGGGGCAGGGTCGTGGGCTCGTGCGGGAAACGGGGGTTAGTGATATCGGGTCGGGTCGGGTCAAGTTGGGTAGGACCCGACCCAATAGGTTTAGGTTCGGTTCAGCTGGGTTGGGTTGGTTCGATTCAGCCTGGTTTAGTCCGGTTTGATTAAAATAGGGATTTTTAGCTAATTAAAAATAGTTTTTGAGCCCAATAAATTTCAGAAAAATTACACAACATCCAATAATTAATAATACACCAAAAAAATATATTTTTTGTAATATTTTAATACTTAATTTAATACATAAAAATATTAATCCCTGAAGGACATTTATAATAATTAATTAAAATTACCGAAAAATCCAGAAAAGTTTATTTTAAAGATTTTAAAAAAAACAAGCTGTCACAGGTGATGCGATGAACCAGTTTGCTTTCGACTTGAGGAGAAGATAGACAAGTGTAGGGAGAGTCGCACGAGAAAGAAAAAGAAAGACAACATGTGGCGACCGTGACTACCGGACTGGAAGTCTTTCGGAGACTTTGTGCACCCGTCGACGAGGGTGTCGACTTAGCAGGTGGGGGAGAATATAACGCACAAAAAAATTCGCTCCACCAAGACGTTATTGCAAGTGTAGGGGTTTAGTTGGAAGGGTTTAAAATTCTCCGGAATATGGTGAAGTCGTCTTGAACCTTCTCTAGAATAATGCATATAATATTCTCTAGAATCTTCCCACAATTTAAATTCGCTCCACCAAGACTTTTCTTAATTTCTAAAATCTTCCCACAATTTAAATATATATCTACTGCCTATAATAATGCATAGAATATTCTCTAGAATATTTCTAGAATCTATAATAAATTCTAGAATCTTCTCTAGAATAATTTATGTAATATACTCATTCCAATTGTAAGTCCTTTGAGGCATTATAAATAAGTAGGAGGCTCATTTGATTCTCACCCCCCCAAGAAATTTTAAATTCTTTCTAGAAATTTTAAATTCTTTCTAGTAGAATGAAGTTCTCAATATTCCAATCAATCTCTCTCTCTCTCTCTCTCTCTCTCTCTCCACTCCACATTTTCTCATTCTTGTCTTAGCGATCTAGCTAAGCGTTCGAAAAAGGACTTGTACGGATCTTCGTAAAGGAAGATCGTGTGCCGCACGGAGTGAGATGTAGGCAAGTCCGTGACACAGGGGAGATTACAAAACAATTCCATCCCCATCATAGATTGACGTCAAGAATGGTTCATAGAATTAAGCTCATAAAGCTTTAAAGTTTTGCAATTCTTCCACATATAACAATGTTAAGTACTAATTAACGTTTAACTAGTAAAATAAATAAAAAGCAAGGATCATTCTCCTAGACTTGAACTGGAATAATCTCCCTTGGCCAACGACATGCTCAGCTCAAAAAAAAATTTTGAAAATAACGAAAAGGACTTTCAACACAGAACAAAGTCATCCACAAATGATTAATATCAGGAAAATATAAGAAATGTTTCAGAAGATTCATCATCAATAATCTCTTTTCAAATCAAAATTCACCTTGTAAGTTTCACAAGAGTAACCCAGAAGAAAAACAAATTTCTCTGATTAACTTACCACTCTCACTCTCTGATTCGAAAAGCACAAGCTGCATTCAGCAGCAGCAGAGATGAAGTAGCAGCAATTCCACGTAGGAGTTGTGGTAACCAGAGACCCTCAAACTACCTGACCGTCCGGACAAGTACTCAAGTAAACTTTCTGTACATTTCAGTGCCAGAGGCTTGGTAGTGCTGAGTATCTTAAGAAATAAACCGAGGAAAACGACGAGCCATACTAAACTAAGGACAATGAAGAAACATGTAGCTGGGAACAGAACCCTCTGCTGAATCATGAACAATAAAAGATGAGATCAGAATCACAATGTCGATGCCATCCTCGATGAACATATTGCAATTAATGCCATGTCATCACGATTCATCTCAAGACAATTGGAAGTGTGAAGATGCACAAGAACAAATGGACAAAATTAAAGGAAACAGGAAACCAATTTCTTACCAATTAGCTGGACTGGGTAACCAGTAACCAAACCAATCCATCTTCCGTAAGGATCCATCTAATGTCTCGGTTGAAAACTTCACATGGTGCCATCTAATGGCTTTGCCACGAAAGGTGTGCTCTGATGAACATTGATTATAAATACTAGAAACTTCCCATGTTAGGCAAATTCTGAAGCAAGGCAGTTCTAAGGACAGTGCAGTTGTTTCTATGATTTGTAAATGATAAATAAAGCACCTAGAAGCTATATAACTTAGGAAACTTGCATACCATATTGTTCCTATATTAATTTAGCCTTTAATTATACATGCCGCACTATTCTAGTTACATTCTTAACTTACTGTTGGCACCCCCTTTATGCGGGAATGTCTATAGTGAAATTATACATCTTCCACAACCCAGTCATCCAAAGGTGTGAGGGCTTCTGAGGTGATACTGTCCCTTGGGTCCCTGATGGACGGAGATTGCCACAACCGGAGATTATTATGGACGAGCTCCATATTAAAAAACCTCTGTCGCTCTATGGAATTCCTGGCATTTGTATGCAATTGTTCGGATACATCCTTCCGTAGCTTATACCTCTCGGCAGTACTACAAGTTTGGCTCAGGATTTTGATGGCGAGCTTTTGTAATTCAGGACTTTGCCCACCATGCAAGGACCACCAAATTGCTGCAATTACATTTGAACAAGAAATTCATACTAGTATGAAACACGGCATCCACATCTATAGCAAAATGCACAAAATGAAGATGATCGTAACCAGAACATGAAGATGACCATGAACAAAAGAGTTCTTCAACATAACCACCTTAATAAGATCCGACTGGGACAGCATATCTTTTCAGATGCATATACAATTCTATCTTCATAACGTCAGTAGTAAGACATGTAGAAAATCAGAAGAATTGTAAAAATGTTCCAACATACAAGGAAGCTAGTGAAGCACCATTTTGTAATATTGGAGTCCCACTCCAGAGATGAGATATAAGTATGTTGTCTAAAAGTATCCATTCAGACATCAAACTTTATTATACGGTTTCATTAGTCGAGTAACAAACACTCTAAATGATGCAATGTCAAAGTCTTTCCATTCTCGGTATTGGAATCTATCTCGGGCCCTTCTTATGAAGTATCAGTATAGACGGTTTTGGGTCAAATTTCGGAGTTCTTGGCTTCGGAAAGCTGAAAAATGCTTTACGTCCAATCATTTCGGATAACGCTTGCATCCTCTGTCTTATCGCGGCTGCTAGCACAGAGTTAGTCGATGCTTATTCCTCGTCATTTAAAAAAAAAATGTTGACAAACCCCGAATCGAATTCTTAAATAAAAGAATACACCAAGGAATATTTTGGTTTCTATGTTAGTTTTGAATGGAATAATATTTAATATTGTTTAACTGCTTGGAGCAATAGGTATTTTTGTTTAGTTTTTTTACTTGATTTTTGACAAAGTACCTCAATGATAAATACTTATGAATTGAATAATATTAAGATGGATTAATGTTGTGATATATAGATATACAACTTCAATAAATGGTTAATGTGTTGATAAGAAATCTTAACGACACATTGTAGCATATTGATCTTGGCACGACCAAGTCATTTGTGTCGAGACTTTTCTCATACGCTCTTTTATTTTATTTTTTATTTATTGAATTGATTGGAAAAGTCACCCAATTTCGATATATGCTAGTATCAGTTAGGGTTAGTATCGGATTGGGATACACCAAAACAATATGATACGGTCGATATATAAACCTTTCCTTGAATATATGTCAAAAATTAGACAGTAAGCTAGTCAAGCAAACGACAAACAAAACCTCTATCCTTAATTTTTTGGAATTGGATGCATGAACCTTTTTCTGACTCAAGTCTTGTGCATCTTTGGTATTGGACACGACAAGTATCAAGAGTTGATTAATAATCCAAATTCAAAAGAATATGCCTTCATGTTCTCATCAGCATCGCATATAGTAAAAATAGTAATCATATAGAATTGTGAAAATACTAATATAAGTGTACTTATGCATATTGTATAAGAGCTACACTGGAATCATAGGATAGCCTTCCTCACAGAACTCTATCCAATGTGGGACTAAGCATATATTACATTGACCCATACACTACGGTCACCCTCAAACTGGAGCATGTAATACCAGCTTGTTATGTAAAATAGTAAGTAAAAGAAAATTAGAAGAACTAAACATCATGATAGAAGCACCAAGAGAACCCAATAGCACGTCACATATGACCAAATATAGTATGGCCCAATAGAGTAGCAGTAGTAGTAGAGGTCGATGCACGACAGAGAAAGCTCCACAGAGGCAGTACTAGAGAAAGCTCCACAAAGGCAGTACTAGATGTCGATGCACGAGGGTGCTTGACAAAGGTAGTAGTAGAGGTCGGAAGGACGCTCGAGAGAGGCAGTAGTATAGAATAAGCACAAGACGCAATACAAAATAGTAGATGCGTAGAGATTTATACCAAGATATCTAGCAAATAATCTCCCTCAAGTTGGACATAACTAATATGTTCAACTTAAGAAGCAACAAACTTCCCCTTTTCTTTTCATTTTCTTTTCTTTTTTTTCTTTTTTCTCTCATTTGTTTTTATTCTCCTTTTGCTTTCTAAGTTTTCCAAGGCAGCAATCGCTCGTTTCCTCTTTTTTTTCATCAATCTCAATTAGTTCAAAAAACAAAGTGGAGACATGAGCATGATTTGTCAACATGAGGTGCCTGGATCTACTCGAGGAAGAAGTTGTTGAGCAAGGGAAGTTGATGGAGGTTCACCGGATGCAAAAAAGGAAGGATTGACCGATGAAGACATCGGAGTTTGTGCAGGGTGGATAGGAATTGGGCCTTAAGCAGGAGCTAGAGTGGTGGTGGTTGGTCTCATCTAGAGATAGGTACAGGGTTGAATTAAGGAGTGGAAGTGGTGAATAATGACGAGGGGGATGGAAATGAGAAAAAGAAAAAGAATAAAGGTGATTGTTGTGTTGTGGTGATGGAAGAAATGTAAAAGTGATTGATTGAGTTAGTGATGACGGTAGTGAATGGAAAAAGGAAATAAAGAACTTTAGGGTTTTGTATGTTGAGTTTGGGAGATATGAGCCTCCTCTTCCCATCAGGAGCCTTTAAGAATGGAATGGAATGGAATGGAATGGAGAGAGAGAGAGAGAGAGAGAGAGAGAGAGAGACCATTCATTTTTGTTTTATGAATGGAAATAAAGAACTTTGGTTTATGGACTTCAAAATCAGATGTCTCCCATAAAGCTATATATATGTGTGTGTGTGTGTGTGTGTGCGTGCGCGCGCACGCGCGCGCGAGCGCCACAGGAATCATGGTCAGAGGGGGGCATTCATTTTTGTTAAGAGGGGGCAACAACTATGTTTTGGTTGCAACAGCCTCTTGTGCACTGCAGCAACATGTTGATTGGCCGCAAGAGCATTGCAGTTAGCTGTTGAAGCACTACAGTTAGTTGTGAGCAAGACACTCATTGTTGGATTGATAGCCTTGACAATTGAGTAAAATATAAAAAAGTTATTTCATCGTTGTTGCTCCCAAATGAAAGCTGGAGCTAACGTTGTTGGAGGATGAACAATACTTGGAACTAAAAGCTGGAGCTAATGTTGTTGGAGGATGAACAATACTCGGAAGTAAGGAGCCGCCACGGTTGGAGCCTTGGAGAAGTAACTATTGTTAGAGAAGGTTGGAAGGGGGAAAAGGAAGAAGTGTAATTGCCATGAGTAATCGCAAGAGAGGTACTTGGTTCGAGCGGAGTAGGTAGGCCAAGTAACAGCAGGAGTCTGAGAGCAAGAAGAATGTTTTGAGACAAGTACTAGATGAATTTGAAAATTGTAAGTGTCCTATAAGACCCAACCAATTTTTTGAGTCTCTCGAAGATACTTTTTATGTTAGGGGTCTAGTATTTTGTTGTTTTAAAATCCATTGTGGCTCAAGCACCCTCAAGCTTGAGTACATCCACCTTTATAGATATATAATCTCTACGACTCATGAATTCAAGAGAACGTGTTGCAAGGGAAGAGGATTTCATAAATCTACATTTGATTTTCTTGAATCCTACAACAATTTATTATTTGATTTTACTATATTTTCAGTTGATTGATAAACTTCAAAAAACTTGAAGTTGCATCTTTTAAGATCCGGATTGGTGATCCAAGTCAGAAACACACCACATTTAGGGTAGTGGGGTCTTGGATACGATTCTTTTAGGGAAAGTGAGAACATACTATTATAGTCGTAGAAATAATTCACAAGTATGACTTAGGCAAATATTATCCTAAAGATCACCCATAGCTACGAGGGAAACACCTAAACTATGTTGTACGCTATGTCATATTAAGCGTGAGGCGAGGCGATGAAGCTAGCGCCTCGTTTAAGCGGCGCTTAAGCGTCGCCTAAGCACTTAGTTAGCGCTTCACCCATTTTTACCTACCTACATGTAAAATACTCTATATACACATAAATTTTAATATATTTTTCATACAATCCTATTAGTATATGCATGAATAACAATACCAATTATCAATCAAGCAAAGACAATATATATACTATAATCAAAATATAAAGTCATCAAAATACCGTTGTCAAGCGATTTTTTCTTTTTTTTAAAGCTTGGCGTTTTTTCAAGCGCCAAGCGGTAGGCAAGGTGCTGTTAAACGCCGCCTAAGCGCACCTAAGCACAGGTCCATTTTTAGGGACGAGATTTCCTTAAGCGAGACGTCCAGGTCTCCAAAACCGCTTAAGCGCGCTTTTTAAAACATAGGTTGTACAGACACGAAAAAGTCGTGCTCGTATCCATATCGTGTTTGTATCCGTGTCTATGCAACATAGATAATTACAGTGTACCAGTATCCCGTACATGTATTGTGTCTTAATCCATGCATATATGTATCCTTATTTGTACAACATAGCACCTAAACATATGCACTTCCATATGCTCCTCAAATGTTACCAACTTTTACAGTCTCCAGTACCTTTGTAAGTTTCCTCTAGACTCCAGTGCTTGTGTCAACTCGCATCAAAACCGTATCTTAGTTGCCTCCACCATCATCACTATCATCAGTACCGTTCTTGTTACTTATTATCTACCGAGCTTGATCATCAACTAGTGTTTCTCTCTTCGAGACCTCCTAGCAAAGAGTCAGCATCTTATCCTGAACCATTTTTTATTTAGTTATTTGTATTTATCCACACCCCCCCCCCCCAACCCCTAATTCCTTCATAATGACTTATTTGTAATTAGTGTTACCCCCCCCCCCCCCCCCCCCCAAAAAAAAAAAAAAATTGCCTAACTTGTTACAAATGGGGGGTAGTACTGATTAATTTTAAAATGGGTTGGGGGATGGGGGGGGGGGGGGGGGGGGGGGTGGCGTAAATACAAAGTAAACCACTTATTCTCTCTGTTATCTTGTGAGGTCAACTTTTTGTAATTGATATAATGAAAAATGGCTTTTGTGTGAGAAGGACATATCATCTGAAATGCATATTTCTATTAGGCAGTAGGTGCATATTTCTATAAACACACCTGTGATAGGGAAATATCATCTGAAATACATTAGTCGTTGGGTAATTTTTCTTTCTTTCTTTGCTTGTTTAACCAAATAATAAAGAGATGTACAAACAGAAACCCACCTCTCAAGAGTGTCAAAAGAGAGATCAGAGTATGCTTCCTTTTGTTTTTGGGCAGTTAGAGCACCTGCTGGGTGAAAACCCCATACTCTTTTGAAGTTTTTTGTATGAGCGAACACGGAACTATTGTGGGTAGGGTGAAAAAAAACCTGTGTGAGGTTTTCCTAAATTTTCTGGACATGCCCCGCCTGGCCAATGCTTGAATCTGTCTTTGACTGTATTTTATCTCATGTACTGTCGCCCCAAACGTTTAGAACCAACAAATACTCCAGCATCCTTCAATTGCATATAATGTGAAAAAAATATTGGAAGAAGGGTTTTGTTTGGCTTAATCTCATGGCATGAACAGAGGCAGCCCCATCATCCTCCTGGCTTTTGAATTAACTCTTTCTGAAAGAGGTAAAATGAAAGAGCAGAATAATGAAGAAATACAGGCTGAAGAAGAAAGATGTTGAAACCTACTAAGAAAAGATGGCAGAAGGCCACTCTTTAACCAGCTATGGAGTGAAAGAGGCTTTGTAATGGATGACTCTACCTAGTACATTCTTCGAAAGCAATCGCATTTCAATTACTCCAAACAAACAACTGAGAGTAGTCAAAATCAAAATAAGAAAGGAAAGATATAAAAAAAAGGGGCAACAATTAACTAAAGAGGGGAGAAGATTCAGCCTAGTTAATACCATCTGCTTAGTCCCCTTGACCAGGCAGTGCTTAGTATCTTCTAGATGTCCTGAGAACTTATCTAACTCATGGTTAATGGATAGACCTGTATAATTTACATATATTATACCTCCAAGATTAACCTCATCCAGAAACCAATGTCCGAAAGGGAGAGAAATATTTTGTTTATAAGATGCCCTCATAGCTGTTAGAGACATGTGCCAGTCCTGTAATTCTGTATCTACCAACGACATCACAAGCAACAGAGCGATGAACAAACAAAACAGAAGAAACTATTTAGCTTTCTAACCTGGTTGAACTTTTGATCTTTGATCAATTGCCATCTCCTCTGCAAACCCGCCGATAGCAGCTCTATAGGCATCAAGTTGCAACGAAATCATCTCTTGTTGCTGTTGATCTTCTGCCATCCGTACTATGCAGCGCAAGAGACCATTTGTAACCTCAGCATCAACAAAGAAATCATTTGAGTAAAAGAAACTTGGATTCAGATAGTAAGCAGCAGAATGAAGAGGGCTATGAAGATAGTTGTCCCATATGCCATCTATAATATTCCAATAAGGCGAATATGTAGCTTCTTCACCTCCGACATTCTTCTTTATTTCTTCCTTTGCCCTGTCCATCGTATCATATAAAAATCCCATCGGAGCAGCATCACTTCCGTTAATCTGACGCAAAACACCAATCAGGGGGTTTGTGATCTTCAAAATATCAACTGCTGCAGTCCAAAAGGAGGAATCCTCAACCAGTTCACTAGCCATTTTGCCCTTAGTTGTGGAACTCCAAGTGGAGTTGATCCATGTTTGGGAGGTGAACATGCTCATCAAACTTTCTTTCTCAGACACCATGTTCTCCAGTGTCATAAAGGGTGATAATGACTTCAGCATTGAGGTCCTGATAAGATCTCCCCCTAGAATATGCTTACTCATCAGTTCTAGAGGCAGTGCATGACTATAAATGAACCTGGTTATGGTCTTAGCTTTTGCTAGGACCTTCTTCACATGATCCATAGCTTCTGTTCGTTCCAATATCAGATTGATGCAATGATCTGCACACACTGACCAGAACAGAGTTTTATACTTTTCCTCTAACTTCTTCCCTGCAGCCCCCATATAACATGAGGCATCATGAGTGATAACCTGGACAACATTATGAACTCCCACCTCTTCAATAACTCTACTGAACAAGGAAACTAAAGCATCAGTATCCTCAATAACATTGGAGGCATCGACAGATCTCAAGAATATAGTGCCTCTGGGGCAGTCTACAAGAAAACCAATCAGTCTCCTGCCCCTTTGGTCAGTCCAAATGTCCAATAAGATGCTACATCCAGTTAGTCCCCAAGACAATTTCACATCTCGAACTTGCTCCTGGACTTCTTCTAAATCTTCTTGTAGAATCCATCCTCTAAGTTCATTATACTTAGGGACCTTGAATCCTGATCCGCATTTTATAGCAGCATCCATCATCTTCTGGAAAGATGGTAACTTAATAGCATTAAGATCAATACACGCTTCATACAAGAACCTACCAACACATTTTGCAGCAACCGAAGATGAATCATCCTTCACTTCTTCCTTTTTAATCACATAAGCATCTTCCTCCTTCATAATGGGGACACTCACATTGCCTTTCGAACCTCCTGGTGTAGGATCCATAACATTTTTTCCCTTCTCTGCTGAAGATGGCTGATTCAGTGCAACATGAGAAACACTTCCATTCCCATTTGAATTATCGAGAATGGGTGTACCTGAGGTCAAACATCCATTAGTTGAACTTTCAGGATGGATCAGTTTGGGCTGGCAGCGTCTAGGTTCACTAGATGGGGATGCAACGTTCCTCTTCATAGGAAGATCTGGGTGGTGCAAGTTCCCAATTCCCTTAGCCAGCCTCTCTTTCTTCTTTTCAAGCAAATCATCTCTCATGCATGTCTTAACATCAGCCGGCACATGAATGCATGCCACCACGTCATTCCCCAAACCACCCAAGTGGTGTTTGAGACGATTGAACCCACGAACCTCCTTCCCGCAATACTTGCACCTGACTCTACATTTCTCCTTGTCAATGGCTGTCCCATGGTTCTCAATTGAGTTATGTGCTCCACTTGTGCCCATATTCAATATTTAGTTCCCTTTCTGACCAGTTTACCAAATGTGTAGCCTTTATCTGTACAAAGGAGCAGCTAGTTAAGGTTCACACACACAGGACCAGATCAAAGCATGTCTCCAACTACTGCACACAAACACATATGGATCCCCTAACTTATGAAAATGTTCATTATCTACACTATAATTGTGAAATTTTATTAAATACTTGCCACCCTGCCCTCCCCCCCCCCCCCCCCCCCCCCCCACCCCACCCAAAGAACTTTTACGACAAATATTTTGAAGTTTTTCCCTCGTCATTGAATCCGGGTTCCATCCCTGCACATGCATGCAAGGTAATTCAACTATAAACTAAGAATTTAAAAGAGTACCAAAAGAAAGTTGAAAATTTTAGAATAATATAATTATTAACTCCCACTAACAGGAGAGTTTTGGTGCAAGTGACAAGGGCTTTAACTTGGTATAAGAGCAACTCACGTTTGAATCTTCTGGGACGCATGAATTATAAGCGGATTTAAAATAAATAAATTCAAAACAAAAACTCTACGTGGATCCAGATCCAGATCCTTGATCCAAAAATGGGTGCATTAGACCTGCGGAGGTGTGTTAGAATAATATAAATATTAACCCTCACTAACACTCTAGAGTATTGGTGCAAGTGACAGGAGACTTTAACTAAAACTTCTTTACAAAAGAGAGGGAAGAAAAAAAGTTACGAACTAATAATAAGAACAAAAAATCATTCCATGAGCACAAACTATGTTGATGTGAAGATCATGGAGGCTTCCCCTGATATTGAACCAGCCTTCTAGGATTTAGATATTCTGCTCCAGCCCATTGTTTCCTTAGCCAGGAAATAGGTGCTGAAGCTTAAATTTTGACATAAGATGACCTGTCCTGAAATTGATTAATCTTTCCACCAGCCAACCCCAGTTTGATGGAAAAATCCTTCGATGATGATAATTTCAGCTTTCAAACAAATCAGCTTATCTTGTTGCAAAATCTATTTTAAGAAAAATGAAACTTGTGATATATCATCATCAAAACATAATCCATCATAATTGGATCAGCTATGGCACACAAGGAAGCTTCACAAAAGAGTTAATAAAAAGTTTTCATGACCCATCATCGACATGATGCAACCATCTGCTTGGTCGCTCAGCTAGGGGCCTTATGATGTGGTATGGTTCATCGACTCCAAAATAATTGATCCATCTCCCAGTCTCCTCCCAAGGAGGCCCAGGAGACCCGGCCCCATCTACTCCAATGAAAACAATTAAAAAACACCTAAATAGTTAGCTCATGGCCTAGGCCCTTACATGCAGCTCATGAATAAATCTTGCCCTTTCCTCTTGGAAGGGGAATATGGGTAAAATCTAACTCAACTCTCCATTTTGTCCAGTCATCATGTAAGTAGCTTATGAGCACCCTCTCCATAGTTGCCCAAAAGCTATATTCTTAATCATTATGAAAGGATGAGCTTCACAAGGGCAAGAATCATCTTTTTCTCTTGTTTTCTTTAGGCCTTCTTTCTGGCGATATCTAGCTTCCTCTCTCTTATCTTCTTCATCTACACCCTATCACGAAATGGAAGCCTTTACATATTGTTTGGGAAGGGGGAGAAATGAGAGGAAGGAAAAAGTAGAGGGAGAAATGGGAGGAAAATGAAAAGTAATGGTGTTTGGGAAGGGAGGAGGAAAAATGGAGGAAAAAAATTTGAGAGGGAAAAAATATGTTGAACCCACTAAAAAATTTTCTCCTAAAAGTGGAAGAAAAATGGAGAGAGATAGAGGAACTTTGAAGAATTTACCCAACTACCCCTTAAAAAGCTAAGCATAAAGTATAATTTGAAAAAAACAAGGATTAAAGAGTAATTATATCTTTATTCCACCAACAAACAAAATTTTATTTTTCACTTTTCGTTCCTCTACTTTTTGGCCATCTAAACAAGAGAGAGAAAATTAACTTCACCCTCATTTTACTCCCCTTCATTTTCCTTCCTTTCAAATTTTCCTCCCTCCCAAAAAGTGTCCAAACACACCCTTAAACCCTAGCTATGCAATCTTTATTATGATAAGAGGATTGATCATCGCTTGATGTTCTATGTCAACTGTTATCGTCAATAAAAAATATTTTGAGCGAGCAATATCATTGGCATAACATATATGAATCTCTTCACGTGCTTTTAAAATGGAAAGAGTCGAGCAAATCTACTATCCCGTATGGTCACCAGCAAAATGAGTCATTTATTTCCTTCCTCGTCTTTTGTTACGGTGAATCTTTAACCCAGCTTGTGCTCGAGGAAGCATGTCAGTCGCATGCAACTGCAACCGTCTGGGATGTCATGTTCTCGGTTACTCCTAGCTTCACGTATCAAAGAGTGGAAAGTGAAGTTACTACCTCATAATATTTATTTGTTGACAGGAACTGTTGATGGATAAATTGGAGGGTAAGCGGTAATCCAACGTCCATGTGTCTTCCTAAACAAAGGACTCATGGATAAACCTAGAGAGCCTCCTCCGGTTATCAAATCAACCAATACAAGAACAGGCATAGCATAATAAATAGCGTAAATATATAAGGTTAAAGACTCATTTGATGATGGGGTGGATGGAGAAAATATGAAAGGGGTGGCTAAATCTCCTCATGAAAAGGAGGCCAAGAGGTAAAAAGAAAAGAAACAGTGTCATTCCCCTTAAGAAGGAAATCCTTTTATAAAGGGACCCTAAAATAGATTTAGAACAATCATGGAGAGGGGCTCAATTAGTCACAGGTTGCTTCCATGATTGTAGATAACACGGAGAGAGGGGTTATATATCCATATGTCCCTTCCAAGAGCAAAGATAAATAATTGTTTCATGAAATGTTCCTAGGTGAGCTTAGGCCACATACTAACTCTATAGGTGTTTGTATTGGGTGTATTAGTATGGACTGCAAGTTTGTCTCTAGTGAGTCTCCTTAGGAGGAGACCAGGAGATGGATCGATCTTTATTTCGTGATCGACAGACCATAACACATAATGCTCCATTGTCGATCAACTTAAATGGTCACCCAAAAGTGGTATTTTCTTCCAAAAAATGGCATGCAAATTATTTTAAATACAAACCAGGAAGGAAAATAAACAATTTGGGGTTATCATCGTAGTCGGATGAGCTAGACACCTAAGAAAGCTCGACAAAAGAACTAATAAATTTTTATTACCGATCGTTTACTTACATAATAAACAAATTATTTCTTAACATAAATCGAAAAGAAAATTAGCTAACAGTGGATCATAATAATCCAAGCCTTCGCCAATCAAAATGAGATCGGCTATGGCACACGAGACAGATCCACAAAAGGATTGACAGATGTTCTAAGATCAGCCAGTGATATGATGTCAACCATCTATTTGGTACCAAATTCTTAGCCAAGGTATCTACAAGCACGAGAGGGTATTATCATAAAACCCATAAGGCGAGCTAGTGGGTAACTAAAAATGACAATTCTTCCTAAAATGACACACAAATCATTTTGAACAGCGAAGGAAAATAACTAATCTGGTCTGCCACGGAGTACGAGACATCTCCACAAGAGAATTGACAAAAAGCTTCTATGATGGGTCGTCTTCGTCTACATTACACCAACCCTTCTATTTGGTAGCAAATACCTCTAACCAAGGTAATCTACGAGCTCAAGAGGGTTGGTTGGCGTCACAAAACCCAGAAGGCCAGCTAGACCTAATTTTTTTGTGGAAACCCTAGAAATTATAAAGTCGTGACGGAGGAGCCAAATAGGGGCTCCACTGCCGGTCATATAAACGTTTTTTTTCCTTCCAAAAAATGACAAATAACATCATCCATTAATTACCATGAGACCAACCAGATTTTTTTTCCAAATACATTACCGAGTGAGCTATATTGGACATTGACTCGTATAACACCCACAAACCAAAATGGAATCAAAATGGACGATCAGATGCAATAAAAAGAAAGGGAAAGAAGAGAAAATACCACCACTCTTGAGGACTAGGAGAATGAATAGCTTATGTTGCTCTCTTTTTTCTTTTTTTTCTTTTTTTGTGGGGGGTTTAGGGAGAAGAAAGAAAGGAAGGAGGGGTTGGTGTCAGTGCTGTGGTGGACTTGGCGAACATGGGGTTTTGTCTACAAGGAAGAACCACAAATATGACATTTCAATTCTTGGGCGGGTTCACTGTCACGGGGACAGGGTTCTGCTGGTGCACACCGCATACATACAAACGCCAACCCAATCTCATTCCACACACACACACACACACACACACCTCCCCTCCCCTCCCCCCCCCCCCCTCTCTTTTCTCGAGAATCCATATATTCCTTATCGGTGTATGAACAACTATCTCTCGAGCACAAGTTTAGGTTCGACCTCAGTAAAAAAATGGAACACCTAACAACGCATCTCCTTCTACCCTTATCCGAGAGTCGATGACTATTCATAGCTATTACCTTGACACCAAAAAAAATTCGACCCAATGCTTTATTTCTGTCCTAGTTGATCCTAATTATAAATAAAATACTAGTAGATGAAATTATGATATAGTTATAATAGGATATCTGAAATGGATCAAATTAGTGGATTGTGTCTCACGGGTTTCTGGTCAATAATAAGATTATCTTGGATTTATCCATAGGTTTTTCCTTTTCTCTAAAATTATATTTTTTTTATTCATTTCAGATCTGACCAAAATAAGATTTTATTTGTATATTATATATGTGAAGTTCTTCCTTTTCCTGCATCCTGCCCTTTGGATTGGAAAGATCGCATGGGGCACACCCTATCAAAATTCTTTTTTTCTATTCAATATATTCAATGAAAAATTCAAGGACGACGATTTTCTATAGGTATGTGCATAAGAGTGCGACCTTACAATAGAACCAGAAGTGATGTGGATCATTCAAGAATCGAAATCGATTTGCTTTATAAAAAGAAGATATCAATGAACTTCTATGAAAGGGTTTCACGGAATTCAGCCAATTGTCCCGATCGTGGGATATCATTGAGAAATAGGAATCCGTGTTATCAAAGGATTTTCTGCGATTATTTCTAGTATGGAATGAGTCAGTCATCCACTTTGGTATCTTTTTGAACAAAAATGGTAATATTGTTCCTCCATTGATCAAGAATTTCCATATAGAATAGAACCAATAAAGCTAATAAAAGATACCTTCGATGTCTCTTATTGATTCTAATGAATGAGATCTTGTTATTTGTAATAATCAGATATTATGCTCTATGAAACTAGATCCATATAGGCACTTCTTTCTATATTCAGATAAATGGAGAATTTCCTCTATGTATAAGAAAAAGTGTGCAGCAGTCTCAACCATGGTTTTGAATTATCGTGTCCAAAAAACTAAAACTAAATCGTTTTACTTCATGAAAGAACAAACACTCTCAACAGTTCTTTCGAGTTTATCCCAAAAATATTACCATCCAACTTCATGAAAGCTTAGGGCCTATTTGGTAACTGGAAGTGGACTTTGAATTATAACATTTTTGGACCAAAATTTACCGGTCTCAGCGTTTGGTAGTCGAGTAAATGAGTTCGGTTTTGGGAAGATAAAGAGACGGTCAGTATCTATCCCCTGACCATTCTTCCGTTTTCACTTCCTCTCTCCACACTTGGATGTGGGAGAAACTTTAGAGGAGAGGCTGTTGAGTTTCCTCTGCTCCTTCTCACGCTGAAACTGCTTGCGGTCACACCTTACTCCATTCGTGCCACCTCCACTGTATGCATGTCTATGAACATTAAATCTCCATTTTTTTTTCATATTTGTCTAAATTTTATGGGTTTTGAACTGTTGAAAATTCAGACACCATAGTCAGATGCTCTGGTACCAGACGTTGGGATCAGACATGCCCTACAAGCGTTCTGACACCGTGTTTGAAATTGACCGCAGCAAAAACTTAGACCAATCCACCTGAGATAATCAACTCCCGTCTAATGAACACCAAGCACAGATAAAGACAACGTATATGACGGTGTCTACGTCACCAAGATAAATCTCAATCTATATAACTCAGGTAAAATTACAAGATTGACAAAAATCAATATTGAACCATCTGCTCTAATAGGTTCATCTCCCTCACCACACTCAAGAAGAGAAGACAGAGATTCTAATGAAACCACTCACTCTACCCGTAGCGATCTTCCTGAACGAAGGCGACGACTACTCAATCAGATCTCTTCTTTCCTTCTATCTTGGATGGCGAGCCCTAAGAGGAAAGTATGGACTTTCTCTTAGATTTTCTGTGGACAAGCATCCTAAATCTCCACCTTGTGCTCTTCTTTGTGCCTCCACTCTCAACCCATATATATATTTGAGAAACCCTAGTTTAGGTCATAGGTGTAACTCCTCCTTCATGGGGATTCAATAAATAGTTTTTGGTACTATTTTTTCTTGAAATAGAAACTTTGTTAATAATAAGTAAATAATTTTTTACAATAATTCTCTTAAAATAAATATTCTACTAAGTGTATTATTACTATTATCACTCCTAGTATTTTTTTTATATGTACATTATGTGTCCTACCCTCCGTGCCTAGGCACCCACGAGAGGGGGGTGGGATTTGATTCCGTGACCTTCACCACGGGAGACTCACGTCTTAACTGGTAGGCTAGACGGCTAGTACTATTATTGCTAATGTATATACATTATTCTTATTCTAAGTATATTTAATATCAGCCCAAATCATTACCCAAATTCGAGTAGCAGCCCAACCCAATGCACTATAGACCAACTACTTAACCCGATTAAGGCCCAGACCTGACCCGCTCGGTTGACCGCTCAACTTTGTTCTTCTTTTTCATTCCATTCTTCCCAACCTCATTCATCGTTCGCTTAATCAAAATCAGATGCAGCATCAGATGTAACGACCCATTCCGTTCAAGCGGACAGCTGATTCAAACGGTAAAAGTGCAACGACCCGACTCTATTTGCTTAGTAAGAAGACTCGTTTGAGGCAGAGGATTTTCAGACTTGGCCCTTCAGGAGTTCCGGCTTATGATTTTAGAGGCTCGTTCGACGTATCGCTCGACCGAGGCGAAATATCGCTAAGGTGGGTGGCTACGATAAACTTGTCTTTGCTTATCCAACATACTTAAAATATGTTTGATACATGCTAGTCGCTAGGTGAATCACATCCTGCATGCTAATAAAGAATACAATGCACCTAGCTAAGAAAATAATCCTAACTTGTATTTCTGTGTTAGAACATGGAAATAAAACTTTGCTTATAAATGGACCCTTGCATGCTACCTTTGTCTTGTGCAACTAGACCCTGCTATGCCTTGAGTAGAACGATATATATACTCTTTGTAGTGCACTGTTCACTCGATTACACTGCACGTCCCTAGGGTATGTAAGCCCCTGATTTTTCAAAAATATTAAAATGAGGATTTTTCACAATTTTCTGGAATTTTCTGGGAATTTTCTGAAATTAAAATCAGGGTTTTCAAATATTAAATAATTTTTAATTGTTAATAAACAATATTAAAATATCATGAAAATAATATTTTTGGGTGTAAAATAAAAAACTGGACTTAGGATAATTTTTCTAAAATTTATTGGGCCTCAGACATATTTTTAAATGCATAAAAACTATTTATTTATTTATTGAATTATTATTATTATTATTATTATTATTATTATTTATTTTATTTTATTTTATTTCGGCTCAGCCCGGCCCATCGGCCCAACCGCGGCCCGTTGCCCTAACGGGTCGGGTCGGGTCCGCCTGAACCCGACCCGCCCGACCCGTGACCCAGCCCCCCCCGCGTGACCCGCTCCGGCCCCCCGCGTCCACCGGCTCCCCGCTCCGCTTCCGGCGCCGCCGCCCGCGGCCGCCGCGCCACGCGCCCTCGCCCTCGCGCTGGCCGCAGCCTCCCTCGGCCCACGCCACCGCCCGTTCCCCCTTTTAAAACCCCCGTCCCCTCTCTGATCTCCCCCACCGCCCGCTGCCAGCTATCCCCGACCACCACTCCGCCGCCAGCCGCCTCGCCGCGTCCAGTCGCCCTGCCTCGACGCCACCACCGCGCCGCGGAGCGCCGCCCCTCCTTCCTCCTCCCCGCGGCAACAGCAGCAGCCAGCAGCAGCCGCAGCAGCGCCTCCGCCCGGCCGGCCGCCCAGCACCGCCTCCGCGCCACCGCGTCGCCTCCGGCCCCTCCGCCGCAGCCCAGCTGCCGGAGCCCCGCCGTCCAGCAGCCCTAACCCTAACCCTAATTTTGATCCCCGTATCCGACACGTATCGGACACGATTCGACCCCGGTTTTTTGGGTCCCCTTCAGGTACTTGTAACTTTTTGTTCGTAGCTCTGTTTTTGATTTCGCAAATTGCGTTGTGAAGCCTGTATGACTCTCTCGGTGCCCGGACAAACCGCTCGGGGCACCGCATCCTGTGGTGATCGCACACCGTGATCCAAAAACAGGAAAAACCAGACCCTGTTTCACCCCGGAACTGAGTACGTCCCGCCAAACGGGACGACTTGGTCGCGTGCGGTCTTCATAGATACGTGCGCACCGTCGATACGGACGTGTGAGATTTTGCGGAAGCTGATTCGGGTGTGCGTGCACACCGGAATCAACGCGTATCCGCGGACATCGCCCCGTATCCGACTTTTCTACAATTTGCCCTAACTTCTTGTACACGTGTCAGATCGAGACAAAACTTGCGCCATCGGACTCGTAGCGATACGCTGGTCCTGTGGGTCAAGTTTGGTTCGATTCTGAGAACGTTGACGAAATCGCGTGTCGTGGGCCCCATAGGTCCCGCTCGACGGGCGATTTTGTGATCGGCTCATCGGAATCCAAATCTGGAAGTTCCGTTGAGTTCGTATCAGCGTTCCTGACCTGTTGACACTAAGTTTGGTAAATTTGGAGACCGTTGACCCGGACATATTTTTCGGTGCAAAGCGGGCCCACCGGCGGACCCCGTTTTGGCCCAAAACTGCCATTTTTGTCCTTGTCTCCAAATTGGACCCAAGGACAGGCGTTTCTAGCTATTTGACATCTTTTGAGCGTGATGGTAATGTCTATTTCAGCTTTTGGACTCATCTCTGGAAATTTCCCTGAGTACAATTAATTGGATCCAAACAACAGGCAAGTACCTGCACTTCAAGTTAAATCTTTATATTATGATAATTAATTCCCTGCTTTACTAGTACCCTTGATGATTACACCTAGCGTTAGGAATGCTGGATTTCATGTCTTGAATATTTGGAGTTCATGTCTTGTTTTTCATGTCGGGTGGGAGAATACTAGAAGGCATGTAGTTTACCCTTCCCCTTGTCATGTTTAATAGCTGTTGTTACGCGACTGTACCTCAGCCGGATCCCGATTTTCCCTATTTAATAGCCGTTTATGACGGCCGGATTAGCCTTATAAACCCCTACATGCCAACTATGTATTCTAAAAACAAACACAAGTTCACACAGATAGTTTCTGGTCTTGTTATATATCTTGCTGACTGTTGTAGTTTTATTTCCTGTTTTATTTTGTTTCTGTTTTCTCATATTCCTATTTACAGCATTAACTCTGAGATATTGATGTTCTTTTATGCAGTTTCTCAACATGATATTCAATTTAATTGTCATAAATATTTAGTTTAATCTTGTTGTGCACTGTGTACTTTGCTCCTTTCCTGACTGGATCTGTTGATTTAGGCGATGATGAGGACCTTGCCCCTACATATTATGGTCCCTATGAGTGTACAGATGATACCTATGAGGAGCCAGAACCCACCCAGGAGACCTCTGCTGCAGAGTAGATAGCAGTAGCTACTTTCATTTATTTGCTCTTTATCTTAGTAATCGGGTTTGTCTCCGATTTCATTCTGATTTCTGTACTAAATATTTGAATCTGTTGTCGTATTTATTTCAATTACAATCTTAAGTATCTGTTTCCCTTTATTATCTTGCCTATGCTATTTGTGAATGAGCTAGTTTAGTTAAGTGTGGATTTGACCTAGATAGCGTACTACCGCCGACTCTGCGACGTAGGCTGGACGTACCCACGCACTCGTGCCCGAATTTCCGGGTGCGGGTCGTGACACGTTTTTATGGTGGTCCATGCAGGTCCTATCCTTAAATAGGGTAATACCCTAGGACAAGGTATGAAATAAGATTGAGGATTCTAGGAAAAGCTCATTCACAGTATAGGGTCCTTATTTCAATTCTTGATATCATTTCTGTTCAATTTTTCTATCGCCTTTGATTTCCAAGTAATCTATTCTGATTTCCTTGTCCCTTAATCTTTCAGAATGGTCCAGACAAGGAACACAGTAGAAGGCACATCAGAACCAGCTGAGCAAAATGTGCCCGAGACTCTTGCACTCCCGCCGCCTCCATCTGTTCCGGCAGTTACTCTGGATGGGGCACAACTAATTGGAGTGTTCCAGGGAGTGGTGGAATCCCAGAAAGAACATACTGCACTTCTGCGGACCAGCCTCTCAGAAGCTCTTAGGTTCCAGGAGTCACCACTCAAGAGGCCAGGGAGTGCCAAAGACTTCAAGAACCTTAGACCCCTGGAATTCTACGGAACTGAGGACATTCTCTATGCCGATGAGTGGATAGAGAATGTCGAGAGACTCCTGAAGACTGCTCGAGTTTCTGATGATCTCAAAGTGGAGTCCTCAAGCCTGCAACTATTCGACATTGCTCGAACCTGGTTCAGAGATGAACCCCAACTATCTGCTCCTGACCTTACCTGGGAGGACTTCAAGAGGCTATTCAAGGAGAAATTCTACCCCGAAGTGGCTCGGGAAGCTCTCGAAAGCCAATTCGAGAGACTGGAACAAAGTAACCTATCTGTTGATGAGTACACTGCTGAATTTAGCAGGTTAAGCCACTTTGCGGAGTACATGGTTCGTACCCCGGAGGACAGAGCCCGTAGATTCAAGAAGGGGCTGTCTCCGGATATTCGCCTTGCTGTCACCACTAGCCGAGCTCGCACCTACGAGGAAATCTTGAGCGTGGCACAAGGCGTTGAGAGAGACATGGGGCACAAACTAAAGCGAGAGAGAGATACCGGAAATGCGGGACCCAACAAACGCCCATTTCAACAACAACAACAACATAGGTCCCCGCAGCAAACTCAGCGTCCTCTCCCTCGAGCTCCAGCACCCCAACACCAGGCTCAAGGACAGAACCAACAAGCTGCTGCTTGTAACTTTTGCCAAAAACAAGGTCACACCTGGCAAGTTTGTAGGAAAAGACTGGGTACCTGTCTATATTATGGATCAACAGAACATCAAGTGAGGGACTGCCCCACTGCTCCAGGATGCGGACAAGCTTACGTGATGACCGTGGAGAACGCGCAAACTCTGGAAGCAGCTAATGCGCGTAAGTGATTCGTAGATACATTTTCTAGTATTGTTTTCGTGCCTATTGGTTCGTGATCTCAGCCCTAACCTAGTAATTTTGAACTTTAAACCTGGTATGCTTTTAAATTTGATAACTATAGAGGTTGTAGATTCTTTTGCTGTTGTACTTATTATGTGTGTTTCGTGAACTTCAATAATTTTGTACCTCCTTTTTCATCAGCATCTAGCGCACTTAATTTTGCTGAACTTGACTTATGCTGCTATTTTATAGCCTAGTTTTGCGAGCTTACCCTTTTTCGGGTTTGTTCATGACACATGTATTATTGAGGCATGATCAACCCCACTAATACAAGTGTCTATTCAGAATCAGTGTACTACGGTCTGATCAACCTTAGTGCATTTTGATTCGTACTTCGCACGACTACTTTACGTGGATTGAGATATATAGTTGACTAGTATACTTGCCCCTAAATACGTCCGAGCATATCGTATCAGTTACATAACTGTACTAATACGAGCACGCGAATAAATGATTACCAGAATAGAATCTCAATCCATAACCGCCTGTCAATTCCTATTAGAATTCCTTAAACGCCTTGATCCCTATACCTCTGTTCTACCACCTCGCCCTTAAACTCTTTATTATTTGATCCTCGTCTTCCCTTATTTCGGAAAGACAAAATCCTGTGTTTGGTATAAGTTTGATTTGTAGCGCTAGATGTACCCCTCAGACCGGTCGAATTGATGATAACCTCTATGACTAAGGGAATACCATAGGTGGTGTGTTTGTGTTAAAGACTTAAAGATTCAATACCATGATTTATTAAGTTGAGACCTAGCCTTACTAGTTGTACAGCCTTAGAGGATATATATGGGTAAAATTCTAAGTTGGGTAGCGACCGCAATGTCCACCTGAGAGAAACCCGTTAGACTATAATCAAGTGAGTTTGGACAGAGAGAACCCTGCCATAATTTAAATTTTGAGGACGAAATTTTATAAGTTGGGTAGATTGTAAGCCCCTGATTTTTCAAAAATATTAAAATTAGGATTTTTCACAATTTTCTGGAATTTTTTGGGAATTTTCTGAAATTAAAATCAGGGTTTTCAAATATTAAATAATTTTTAATTGTTAATAAACAATATTAAAATATCATGGAAATAATATTTTTGGGTGTAAAATGAAAAACTAGACTTAGGATAATTTTTCTGGAATTTATTGGGCCTTAGACATATTTTTAAATGCCTAAAAACTATTTATTTATTTATTGAATTATTATTATTATTATTTTTTTTTATTTCGGCCCAGCCCGGCCCATCGGCCCAACCGCGGCCCGTTGCCCTAACGGGTCGGGTCGGGTCCGCCTGAACCCGACCCGCCCGACCCGTGACCCAGCCCCCCCCCCCCCCCCCGCGTGACCCGCTCCGGCCCCCCGCGTCCACCGGCTCCCCGCTCCGCTTCCGGCGCCGCCGCCCGTGGCCACCGCGCCACGCGCCCTCGCCCCCGCGCTGGCCGCCGCCTCCCTCGGCCCACGCCACCGCCCGTTCCCCCTTTTAAAACCCCCGTCCCCTCTCCGATCTCCCCCACCGCCCGCTGCCAGCTACCCCCGACCACTACTCCGCCGCCAGCCGCCTCGCCGCGTCCAGCCGCCCCGCCTCGACGCCACCGCCGCCGCCGCAGAGCGCCGCCCCTCCTTCCTCCTCTCCGCGGCAACAGCAGCAGCCAGCAGCAGCCGCAGCAGCGCCGGCGCCTCCGCCCGGCCGGCCGCCCAACACCGCCTCCGCGCCTCCGCGTCGCCTCCGGCCCCTCCGCCGCAGCCCAGCCGCCGGAGCCCCGCCGTCCAGCAGCCCTAACCCTAACCCTAATTTTGATCCCCGTATCCGACACGTGTCGGACACGTGTCGGACACGATTCGATCCCGATTTTTCGGGTCCCCTTTAGGTACTTGTAACTTTTTGTTCGTAGCTCTGTTTTCGATTCCGTAAATTGCGCTGCGAAGCCTGTATGACCCTCTCGATGCCCGGACAAACCGCTCGGGGCACCGCGTCCTGTGGTGATCGCACACCGCGATCCAAAAACAGAAAAAACCAGACCCTGTTTCACCCCGGAACTGAGTACGCCCCGCCAAACGGGATGACTTGGTCGCGTGCGGTCTTCACAGATACGTGCGCACCGTCGATATGGACGTGTGAGATTTTGAGAAGCTGATTCGGGTGTGCTTGCACACCGGAATCAACGCGTATCCGCGAACATCGTCCCGTATCCGACTTTTCTGTAATTTGCCCTAACTTCTTGTACACTCGTCGGATCGAGACAAAACTTGCGCTATCCAACTCGTAGCGATACGCTGGTCCTGTGGGTCAAGTTTGGTTCGATTCTGAGAACGTTGACGAAATCGCGTGTCGTGGGCCCCACAGGTCCCGCTCGACGGGCTATTTTGTGATCGGCTCATCGGAATCCAAATCTGGAAGTTCCGTTGAGTTTGTATCAGCGTTCCTGACCTGTTGAAACTAAGTTTGGTGAATTTGAAGACCGTTGACCCGGACACGTTTTTCGGTGCAAAGCGGGCCCACCGGCGGACCCCGTTTTGGCCCGAAACTGCCGTTTTTGCCCTTGTCTCCAAATTGGACCCAAGGATAGGCGTTTCTAGCTATTTGACATCTTCTGAGCGTGATGGTAATGTCTATTTCAGCTTTTGGACTCATCTCTGGAAATTTTCTCGAGTACAATTAATTGGATCCAAATAACAGGCAAGTACCTGCACTTCAAGTTAAATCTTTATATTATGATAATTAATTTCCTACTTTACTAGTACCCTTGATGATTACACCTATCGTTAGGAATGCTGGATTTCATGTCTTGAATAGTTGGAGTTCATGTCTTGTTTTTCATGTCGGGTGGGAGAATACTAGAAGGCATGTAGTTTACCCTTTCCCTTGTCATGTTTAATAGCTGTTGTTACGCGACTGTACCTCAGTCGGATCCCGATTTTCCCTATTTAATAGCCGTTTATGACGGCCGGATTAGCCTTATAAACCCCTACATGCCAACTATGTATTCTAAAAACAAACACAAGTTCACACAGATAGTTTCTGGTCTTGTTATATATCTTGCTGACTGTTGTAGTTTCATTTCCTGTTTCATTTATTTTTGTTTTCTCATATTCCTGTTTACAGCATTAACTCTGAGATATTGATGTTCTTTTATGCAGTTTCTCAACATGATATTTAATTTAATTATCATAAATATTTAGTTTAATCTTGTTGTGCACTGTGTACTTTGCTCCTTTCTTGACTGGATCTGTTGATTTAGGCGATGATGAGGACCTTGCCCCTACATATTATGGTCCTTATGAGGGTACAGATGATACCTATGAGGAGCCAGAACCCACCCAGGAGACCCCTGCTGCAGAGTAGATAGCAGTAGCTACTTTCATTTATTTGCTCTTTATCTTAGTAATCGGGTTTGTCCCCGATTTCATTCTGATTTCTGTACTAAACATTTGAATCTGTTGTCGCATTTATTTCAATTACAATCTTAAGTATCTGTTTCCCTTTATTATCTTGCCTATGCTATTTGTGAATGAGCTAGTTTAGTTAAGTGTGGATTTGACCTAGACAGCGTACTACCGCCGACTCTGCGGCGTAGGCTGGACGTACCCACGCACTCGTGCCCGAATTTCCGGGTGCTGGTCGTGACAGAGTATGTCGTTCGGTATGTCCCTTTACAGTTTTACTCCTCGCTTTACCCATAGGCCCGAGCCAATATAAATGTTTATGTTTCATATAAATGCATGCTTGCTTACTTACTTGTAGTTTGTACTCGTTGTCTCGTTTCAATGTTTGTCATATAAACTATGCCACAATCAAGTAAAAACTATTTGTATCGTGCATGCATCTCGTTATCCAGAAGACTATCAAATAGATCTTCTATGCAATATGGACTTGCAAGTATCCAGGACCGTTAGGTCTCTAAGGCAGTCCCCGAACCAGGGGAATGCACCAAGGCAAGTAGAACACTGATTGAGAATCATGTTAAGTTTACATCTGAATGAGAATCATGTTGTAAAACCCCCTTCCTAGAAAATCGTATATACCTTTTTTATTTATTATTTATTAATTAAATTATAGTAATTAGGTCTAAATAGGAGATATAGATTTTAATAATTTTTATGTTAGGTGTTCGGGCACTTAGAGGACTTATGGGACCATCAGAAATTTTTCGTAATTTATTCCATGTAGGAGACCCCTTGAGCAGTTGCTAGCCTAACAATGTACATTACCCTAATCTATAAATTTTTCTATGAGTATATATATTATATATATATACAAATATATATATAAGCATATATTAATAGAAAAAAAATTAAGAAAAAATTAAGTAAAATATTAATTAAATAGGTAACTAATAATATAATAATAATATTAATAATATACTACTTAGTACTTAAAGTCCTTAGGGATTCCTATTCAACTTGCAGCCAATTTGTTTCACCACCCATTTACGTTTCACAGCAACTTAATTCACTTAGGAGCCGCCCCTATTTAGCCTTCAGCCGAATACATCTCATTCACCCGCAACCCATCCGCCAACTTCCTCTCTCTCTTATTATATGATATATATATTATATATATATATAATAGTTAGCTCTAAAACCCTAACCTAGAAACTCCAGACTTCCTCTTCCCATCTAGAGCCGTCACCACAGCCAGAGAAGCCTCCCCAAGCCATCCAACCATCCCGTCGACGCCGACCTCGCGAACTGCAGTCTCCCACTCGAGGCACCTTCCCTCCGGCGTATTTTCCCGTTGACTCGCTCATCCAAACGCTGTTCCGTTTTCATAGGTATGATCTTTCCTCAACCCTCTCCAATATTTGTTTTATAGTCAACCTCGGAAAACGTGTGCCCCTAGGTGAAAAATAGCGCCCAAGTCAGCGCGAGCAGACAGAATTCTGCAATCGCAGAATTTCAGATTTACCACCCATATTGCCAAGTTCGTATCTCCCACCACAGAGATCCGAATTTGGTGATTTTTTTTTATACCTGTAGATTACATGACCTAGTTTATTTTCTGTATTATAACTTTGTGCTTTTAGTCGCTGTGGACAGAATTGTATTCGTCACAAAACTGCGCGCACCCACTTTTTCCGGTTTTCCAAAAGTTGGAGATCGGAGCGCGCCCCGACAAACGGGACCGCCCCGCCGTATGCCAAGTGTACCGAATGGTGCACGCTGCATAATCGGACATGAGAAAATTCGTGGAGACTGATTCGGACGCGTGTGCGCGCCGAAATCAGACCGTATCCGCGGACACATTTCGTGTCGCCACTTTGTGGAACTCGCGCATATTTTGTGCACGCATGTCAGATTGTGACGAAACTTGCGCCACTAGACTCGTGGTAACGCGCTGGTCCTGTGACCCAATTTTCATGCAATTCTGAGACGGTTGACCAGATCGCCAATTGGCGGGCCCCACAGTTGACTTTTTGGACCAAATTTTGTTCGGCTCATCGGAATCCAAATTTGGACATACCGTTGGGTTCGTATTGACATCTAGAGTTGTTTGACCTATAGTTTGTCCCATTTAGAGACTGTTACCCTCGGCATGCTTTTCGATGCAAAGTGGTCCACACGTGGACCCCACTTTTGCCTGAAATTACGGTTTTGCCCCTGTGTCCAAATTGGACGAAAGGGAAGTGCTTTCTAGCTATTTTGCTTATTTTGGAAATGTTGGTGATATCTATTTCAGCATCCGGAGATATTTGTTCTGAGGCCATAGCTTCTGGTCCTGTGTATTGGACATCTGGATGTGACACTTCGCAGTTTCTTGCCAGGCAAGTATACCTTGCCATTGTACTGTTATTTATATTCCATATGTTGCATGCATCTTTACTTTCTGTCCTTAGTTCATATATTTTAATTGTTATATAAAATGCTCGCGGCGGTGACGTCGCGATATGTTTTTTATTTATATATTGCATTGACCTTGTTCATGAGACTACCCCATTATCATGTAGCACCATTAGGTTTCATTTGACTGTGACACATATTTTACACGAGTTGTGAGTCTCATATAGATCACGGACGCACGTATTGACTGATCATCGGTACGTGTGGGACGTGCGTTAGGGATAACTGCTGTTAGAAACTTTGCATGCTAGTAGACTTGGCAGTTATTAGAGGTCCATGGACATAGCCTATTGTAGTACGGTGGTCTCATCCTTGTCCTTGTTTGGTTGCAGGATTGGACTAGGGTACTAAGAATAAGCTATGGACCAAATCGTGTCATGGATGTGACATGCTTAGAGCATTGGGTGGGAAGAACAACAAGTACCGCATTTGAGCTCCTTTACACTTTTTCTGTGAAGCCCGGATTCTCCGCTGGAGATACGGGTGATGATGACCCTTATATATTATGTACTATCAGGCGGGCCACCGGCGTTCAAAAGACGACGTGCCTTTTAGGCCCCTGGATCTTCAAAAGAGAACCATGCCAAATCCCAGTTTTCAGCCAGATAGCTCACTTGTGGGGAAAGTTGTTCTTAACTGCATTCACTTTAGACGGTTAGGCAACCCATTGGATATTTATTTCAGTACTTTATTGGCATGTGTTTAAGTATACTTGTTATGTCCCTCTGAGGACCTGGTCCGCTGCCAGGTGTACCTGTTCTTGAGTATTGCAGGAGCACAGATTTGGAAGGATATAGATGCTCCGTGGATGTCTCCTCTTCGAGCCGTGATTGGTAGCTGGTACTTATATTGTTTGAGTGAGTTGTACTTATATTGTATTTACTTTTCCCTTTGAGTTGGTAGTGGATTTGTTTCCACCCAACTATCATCCTTAGATACTTCTTGTTGAGATCTAGTTTCATAGATACTGGTTAATTATTTCTATATGATTTTGGTGGATGAGATTTAGATTTCACCCTGTGACTTGTATTACATTTTTACCACTTGTGGATTTGATATTCATAATACAGCGTACGTATGGATTTGGTTTCCATATATTGGAGTTGCCATATCCATGCGGCTGGCATGCTTACGTGTCCTAGTCCTACGTATTTTTGGGACTGGGGCGTGACATGTTTTTGTGGTGGCCCATGCAGGTCGAGAGCATATTGTCTCGGTTACGTTACTGTACCGAACAAGCCTGCACCTAGGAGTAGAGTATAGGATCTCATCCACAATTTACTATGATTCATCTTCCTCCTTTCTGTTCTATTCGAACAATTGTACCTTGCTTGATTCCTGTACTTCCCTAATAATTCTTTGAGTATAGCCTTCTGCTAGAATATAGGAACCCATGTTATTAGGATGATAATTAGAGTAGCACACCTATTTAGAATACAACGAGATTATAGATACACCACTAAGTTTAGAATATCTAGCGAACCCTAGAATCCCTTATCCCTATAATTGGTTTACCATTACCCCTTGATGTATTATTAAGACTTGAGAGTAGTATAGACGCTACTAGAGTTAGTTAGAAGTTTTACCATAATGTTTGACCCTAGTATTGAGGAACCAATGGAGAACCAATATTGAATATTAGGACTGAACCTAACCTTCATAGTTAGATAATATTGGAACTATAAACTTAGATCATTGTCTTATTATTAATAGACAGCACCCTAGGAAGCCTAGAGGAATGTAATCAACACTTCTTCCTTGAGCATACCCCGAACATAGCAACTAACACCCCACTCCCCTTAGAGAACCATGATGCTATCTAGAGCCCTCTATCTTTATTTTATATTGTTTCCCTGCGACCATAGCGCTCGCTATTTTGCGACGGCTAATTACGTTTCTTCTCTTCATCTTTCAACTCGTGCCATCTGACACTTCGGATAGTAGGCCAAGTAATTTTATTCTTTGTTAAGGGCTCATAGTTGCTAGGATTATAGTTGTAGCCTTGAGTGTGAAATTTTTATGCTTGGTAGTTAGAACTTGATAATTTTAAGTTATTTTATAGATTGCGACCGATGATTAACCCTTAGTTTTAAATCATGTAATTTGTACCCCCACCTCGATACAAGTTAGACCCTTCCTCCTTGACGGCCAGTAACTCTTCTATCCTTACCATTGACACATGCTTGTAAGTGCTATGACTAAGACTTAGGATGACCATTACCTACATAAAAAGGATACCCTAATAAAGAGTTTCTGTTTTATTTACATGTGCAAGATTATTGTGTAGGACCCCCTTAAGACTGTCACCGTATTAGTTAAATTCTTATAAGTTGGGTAGTATACCACCACCTAGTATCATATAGCTCTTGTGATCCATTGATGAAGTATAACTGAATGGCAGTAATTGTATGCTAACATAAGATGATAGTGTTTATTCAGACTATAGGACTTAGAGGCTCACACCCCTACTTTGTCGACTATCGACTTAGACAAGGAATTAATATGATAACTGTAGAGATTGCAGAGCTTTTTGTTATTTTTTTTTGCTTATGTTGTTTTGTTTTTGCAACTTGAATTATTTGTAACTTCTCTCATCATAATCCAGCGTTATATTTTCTGTGCTACCTCGAATTATGCTGCTATTATAGCCTAGTCTTTGTAAGCTTATTTTTTATCGAGCTTGATCATGAGACATGTATTATTGGGGACGCCTACTGATACAATTGTCTAATCAGAATCAGTGTATTACGGTCTGGACAACCTTAGTACATTTTGGTTTGCCCTTCGCATAACTACTTTACGTGGATTGAGATATGTAAAGATTAGTAGACGAATATACTTGCCCTAGACATGTCTAAGCGTATCGTATCGGTTACATAACTGTACTGATACGAGCATGTAAATAGGAAATTACCAAATAAGATTTCAATCCGCAACTGCCTTGACAATTCCTATTTGAATTGTTTAAACGCCTTGATCTCCATACTTCTATTCTAGTACCTTTCCCTTGAACTCTTTATCATTGTTTTCCGTCTTCCCTTATTTCGGAAAGATGAAACCTCGTGCTGGGTATAACGTTTGATACACAGAGAGTACTAGATATACCCCATAGGCCGATCACATACTTGAGGATTATTCTTTCGTAATTAAGGACATATCATATGTGATATGATCGGCGTTGAAGTTTCGAGGATTGAACGACATGAGTAAATAAATTAAGGGATATTTTCTTAAGGTATATAGCCTTAGGTGATAGGTGGGTAAATTATAAGTTGGGTAGAAGTGCATTGTCAACTCGGGAGGAATTTCTTTTAGATTATGATCGAGTAAGATTAGATTGGGAGAGGTTCAAGCCATTGTAATTTTGAGAAATTTAGAAGGATGACTAAGATGATGAGGATCAATGAATTGATATTGAGGACCCAATATTTATACCTTAAGTGCATGAGTTAAGTTTTTTTTTGAACAATGAAGGTAGAATCACCTATTTGAATTTAGAGGATAAATATAGAATTTCAGACTTGAATATTGGTGGACTGCATTTAAATTATTTTTCAATTTGGCGATTTGAATTAAGAATTAAAATTTTGGTTGGACGACCTATTTGAAATAATGAGGATGTGAATGGAATTAAAGAGTTGAGGCATACAAAATTTTATAAGTAAAAATGGGAATATATTGGACTCAAACCACTTCTAAAGGAGATTATGATAGTTAGAGATCGTGAGGTAAAAGTTATATGAGTATGTAAATCTTGGAGATGTTATGTGGATATGGATAATTTGAAACAAGGGGAGAAGAGATAACCATAGGTAAAATTTTGATTGGAGCAGTGGTCATCTTAACCTAGAAGTGATTGCAATGGATATGATTAGGATTTTAGTTACCCAAGAAGATTGTGACTGACTTGCCTTAGTGTACATAAAGGATTAACCGATTCTGCCTTATTTTAATTTTGAGGACGATATTGTCTTAAGTTGGCTGAATTGTGAAACCCCCTCACCTAAGAACTTGACCTACTCGGCCTAGATAGTGAGACTGAGGCTAGCACGAATCCACTTAGAAATAGAACACGGTATTTTTAGTTTTACAACATGATATCACTTGACACGCCTTACCGTGCTCCGATAATTGGAGCACTACACCAGTCACTACCTTCCTACAAATTCTACACCCCTATCCTAGACATGCCCATCATCCAATTCTCATCTTTGTGCAATTTTCCAATTGTTGGACGCTTTTATGCAAAAAAAAAGGCATTTATGTGTCCACACCATTGGACATGACACATGAAGAAACCTATTTTTCGCTCATATGGATTTTTCCATGATTTTTTTTTCGGGATGTGCAACGTGCAACATCACCCACCCCTTTAAACCTAGCCTTGTATTTTAAACAATGCAAATCTTATACCATCATTGTATTCTATCGTGGCTTAATTTTAATTTCGAGGACGAAATTTTTATAAGTTGGGTAGAATGTAAAACCCCCTTCCTAAAAAATCGTATATACCTTTTTTATTTATTATTTATTAATTAAATTATAGTAATTAGGTTTAAATAGGAGAAATATATTTTAATAATTTTTATGTTAGGTGTTCGGGCACTTAGAGGACTTATGGGACCATCAGGAATTTTTCGTAATTTATTCCATGTAGGAGACCCCTTGAGCAGTTGCTAGCCTAATAATGTACATTACCCTAATCTATAAATTTTTCTATGAGTATATATATTATATATATATACAAATATATATATAAGCATAAATTAATAGAAAAAAAAATTAAAAAAAAATTAAGTAAAATATTAATTAAATAGGTAACTAATAATATAATAATAATATTAATAATATACTACTTAGTACTTAAAGTCCTTAGGGATTCCCATTCAACTTGCAGCCAATTTGTTTCACCACCCATTTACGTTTCACAGCAACTTAATTCACTTAGGAGCCGCCCCTATTTAGCTTTCAGCCGAATACATCTCATTCACCCGCAACCCATCCGCCAACTTCCTCTCTCTCTTATTATATGATATATATATTATATATATATATAATAGTTAGCTCTAAAACCCTAACCTAGAAACTCCAGACTTCCTCTTCCCATCTAGAGCCGTCACCACAGCCAGATAAGCCTCCCCAAGCCATCCAACCATCCCGTCGACGCCGACCTCGCGAACTGCAGTCTCCCACTCGAGGCACCTTCGCTCCGGCGTGTTTTTCCGTTGACTCGCTCATCCAAACGCTGTTCCGTTTTCATAGATATGATCTTTCCTCAACTCTCTCCAATATTTGTTTTATAGTCAACCTCGAAAAACGTGTACCCCTAGGTAAAAAATAGCGCCGAAGTCAGCGCGAGCAGACAGAATTCTGCAATCGCAGAATTTCAGATTTACCACCCATATTGCCAAGTTCGTATCTCCCACCACAGAGATCCGAATTTGGTGATTCTTTTTGATACCTGTAGATTACATGACCTAGTTTATTTTCTGTATTATAACTTTGTGCTTTTAGTCGCTGTGGACAGAATTGTATTCGTCACAAAACTGCGCGCACCCACTTTTTCCGGTTTTCCAAAAGTTGGAGATCGGAGCGCGCCCCGCCAAACGGGACCGCTCCACCGTATGCCAAGTGTACTGAATGGTGTACGCTACATAATCGAACACGAGAAAATTCGTGGGAACTGATTCGGACGCGTGTGCGCGCCGGAATCAGACCGTATCCGCGGACACATTTCGTGTCGCCACTTTGTGGAACTCGTGCGTATTTTGTGCACGCATGTCAGATTGCGACGAAACTTGCGCCACTGGACTCGTGGTAACGCGCTGGTCCTGTGACCCAATTTTTACGCAATTCTGAGACGGTTGACCAGATCGCCAATTGGCGGGCCCCACAGTTGACTTTTTGGACCAAATTTTGTTCGGCTCATCGGAATCCAAATTTGGACATACCGTTGGGTTCGTATTGACATCTAGAGTTGTTTGACCTATAGTTTGTCCCATTTAGAGACTGTTATCCTCGGCACGCTTTTCGATGCAAAGTGGTCCACACGTGGACCCCACTTTTGCCCGAAATTACGGTTTTGCCCCTGTGTCCAAATTGGACGAAAGGGAAGTGCTTTCTAGCTATTTTGCTTATTTTGGGAATGTTGGTGATATCTATTTCAGTATCCGGAGATATTCGTTCTGAGGCCATAGCTTCTGGTCCTGTGTATTGGACATCTGGACGTGACACTTCGCAGTTTCTTGCCAGGCAAGTATACCTTGCCATTGTACTGTTATTTATATTCCATATGTTGTATGCATCTTTACTTTCTGTCCTTAGTTCATATATTTTAATTGTTATATAAAATGCTCGCGGCGGTGACGTCGCGATATGTTTTTTATTTATATATTGTATTGACCTTGTTCATGAGACTACCCCATTATCATGTAGCACCATTAGGTTTCATTTGACTGTGACACATATTTTACACGAGTTGTGAGTCTCATATAGATCACGGACGCACGTATTGACTGATCATCGGTACGTGTGGGACGTGCGTTAGGGATAACTGCTGTTAGAAACTTTGCATGCTAGTAGACTTGGCAGTTATTAGAGGTCCATGGACATAGCCTATTGTAGTACGGTGGTCCCATCCTTGTTCTTGTTTGGTTGCAGGATTGGACTAGGGTACTAAGAATAAGCTATGGATCAAATCGTGTCATGGATGTGACATGCTTAGAGCATTGGGTGGGGAGAACAACAAGTACCGCATTTGAGCTCCTTTACACTTTTTCTGTGAAGCCCGGATTCTCCGCTGGAGATACGGGTGATGATGACCCTTATATATTATGTACTATCAGGCGGGCCACCGGCGTTCAAAAGACGACGTGCCTTTTAGGCCCCTGGATCTTCAAAAGAGAATCATGCCAAATCTCAGTTTTCAGCCAGATAGCTCACTTGTGGGGAAAGTTGTTCTTAACTGCATTCACTTTAGACGGTTAGGCAACCCATTGGATATTTATTTCAGTACTTTATTGGCATGTGTTTAAGTATACTTGTTATGTCCCTCCGAGGACCTGGTCCGCTGCCAGGTGTACCTGTTCTTGAGTATTGCAGGAGCACAGATTTGAAAGGATATAGATGCTCCGTGGATGTCTCCTCTTCGAGCCATGATTGGTAGCTGGTACTTATATTGTTTGAGTGAGTTGTACTTATATTGTATTTACTTTTCCCTTTGAGTTGGTAGTGGATTTGTTTCCACCCAACTATCATCCTTAGATACTTCTTATTGAGATCTAGTTTCATAGATACTGGTTAATTATTTCTATATGATTTTGGTGGATGAGATTTAGATTTCACCCTGTGACTTGTATTACATTTTTACCACTTGTGGATTTGATATTCATAATACAGCGTACGTATGGATTTGGTTTCCATTTATTGGAGTTGCCATATCCATGCGGCTGGCATGCTTACGTGTCCTAGTCCTACGTATTTTTGGGACTGGGGCGTGACATATGTCAAGCAAATCAAGAATTATAACTCGTGGAGCAATGCTCGTTCAGAACAAAAATCATGGATTGTCTTGTCAAGATGTAAATCTGGAAGACCCAAAACTTTCATGTCGCGGATAACTTGTGCACAATGTATTAATTGGATTCCACGGACGGTCTCCGGGGCACCGGTGCCGATCCGGCCCGGATGGAACTTCACGATAGTCTTATGTGCTGGACGGGATGGCTTGTGGTGCCTCATGTACTTTAGTTGCATACCATCCTCATTCATAGACTATAACTCGTCCTTTATGGCTTTGCCAGCGACCTCCTATTCATATAGATAAGTCATCCTCGCTTAGTGGCAATCCGCGTGTGAGTCATTGCATCGCTTTCAGAAATCGAGAAACAGCTGAACTATCTTGAGTATAGCATACTTGTACATATGGAATACTTGAACATCTTCTGCAACACACCTGAACGATTCGTATAACTCGTGCACCCAAAATATAATCTCGTTCATGACACTTATGTTTGCATATGCTATTTGCCCCTGGACTTTATTATATATGCTCGTGCTTGATTTAACTGGGTTTGCCTTGGACAGGAAAGAACGGATGGTAAGTTGGTAAGTCTCGTCGTGTTCCCTTATATCGCACGACACACTGTCACACGAGTTAGGCTATTCATCATTGCCATGAAACTGATCCTAAGACAAGATTAGAAAGATAACTTAATAGATGGTGCATGGAACCCTTATAACGTGTTTGGATTTATCGCGCGGACGAGAACCCTCCCACCAGTGCATTTATGTACTGATAACCCACAAGTTTGCTTGTAGGGTGCGGGAGAACCTCGTTCGGTACGAATGCCTCCTTCTTACGTTCTAGGGTGTAAACCCCCTCGACCAAATTTAGGTTTATTTAGTTTAGATAGAGAGACTATAATTAAATTGGTGACAATTAGAGTTGAATGCAGTAAATTAGAATTATTGTGCAATAATTATATTACTTAATACACCTTACCGTTGCTTCGATATTTGGAGTACTACACTAGTATTTACCTTCAAACAAATTTCATACACATTTCCTAGACATGCTAGACTATCATTCTAACCCTTGTGTAACTCTTAAATACTCTATATTGTATTTCATTTTAGTCGCGCAATAATTGTTATAAACGTCTAGTTTTAAATTCCAATAAATCCAACCTTGCATAATTGTTCGTTCCAATCGAGATTGGAGACACTAACCCAACCCATTTTCATACAACCCAAATTAGGACATTATTTTATTCTGAGTCTGCCATGTCTATGACGATTGCGTTCCACAAAATTTTAATCCCATATAATCCCAATTAATTGAAAAGCATCACTTGCACTAATTCTTATTTAAATTAGTGTGAATACCAACCTCACCCAAAACTAGACCCAACCTATCCCATATATACCCTTACATTCCTTTATGACAACATGTTCCCCACCCCAAGGAGACCTAGCCGGCCCAATTCCCAAGGACAACCCTTTTTCTCTCTCTCTCCTATATAAATACAACTCATTCCCTCTTTAAACCAACCCTATACAAAACCCTAGCCGAAACCCTAGTTTTACCTCCCCTTCAAAACCCGATCACCCATCTCCCCCTCCCCGATCACACAGCGCCACCACCACCTCAGCCACCTCAATCGCCTCAGCCACCACCTCAATCGCCTCAGCCACCACCTCCTCCGCCTGCCTTCCCCTTCGACGCTGGACCACCGCCCCCAACCGCCTGTACACGACCGCCAGTCCACCTCCATCAACCATCATCGCCATCCTCAACACCATCACCCACCCAACTCCCTTCTCCGACTTCCCTTCACCACCTCCACCGCCTGACTACTGACAGCGCCACCACCAGCCTCACCGTCTCCACCACCCAACACCACCAGCAACCAACACCTACACCACCGCCAATCGTCGCTGCAACTGCTGCTGCCGCTGCTGCTTCCCCGTGCACCGCCGGAGAGCAGGTAATCGACGAGCACAGACCCCCCCCCCGCTCGGTCACGACTAGGTACACGTTTATTTCACCCTTTTTCTTTATGAGTTGAGGCGTCGATGTGTCGTTTAACGGACACGGGTAATATAAAACCCTAAGTGAAATATATGTGTGTGTGTGTGTTTATTTAGATTAGTAATTAATGATTAGTAATTACTCAAATAATAAATAACTTGTTAATGAAAACACTGTGAATTACCTAAAAACCTAGACATTGACCAAGTGCACCTTAACATGATAATTTGGACAGGTATTTTTGTACAAAACGTAATTAGTTTCGTAACAGAACTTTGGTAATTTGCTACCTCGAGGTACACGGTAAATGAGGACAGGACACGTGTACGTCTTAGCTGTGGGCACACGCGACTCTGTTAGTTGACCAGCGTGACCCCTTGCGTCAGTGCCTAAGAGCAGCGTAGTATTTCTATGTGTATTACTTTAGTGCCTGATGATCGAATTGCTATATTATATTATATGTATAGGGTCGCTGGACCAGTCAGGAGAGACTTTAGGAGCAGATTATTGGCATTCGCAGCTTGAGGACACAGGTAAGATACCTTGCCATATTTACTATTTAATTTAAATTATATAAATATTGTATGATATTTTGTTGCTTTATTTCATATAAATGTGCGCGTCCGAGATTGACTCGGGTACAGTAAACGAATCTGTCGATGAGTAGTGTACTTGACCTAGTCACTAGCAGACTCACCCCCATTGGGAGGATATTCTGATATCTTTTGAGACCTGACACTCTTACACGCATCACGGTGACAAACTCATGTTGGGATGCAGATTCGCGTATCCGACTAGCTATCGGTGCGTGTGACATGCATCACGGTTAGTACGTAATCAGGGTTATATAATTAGTAGAGACTTGGTATATAGTTACGTGGTATGCACATTGTGTATTCGACTTGTATATCTGCATTGGGCGGGGAGGACAACTAGTAGGCGTATGGGATACACACATTGGAATCCGTAGTATCCGGAGGAGCCACGGATCTAACGACTTCCTTTATACAGATATCGCGTTCTTCAGAGCGATACAGACGTATATATTTACAGATACCTTATTCTTTGGAATGATAGATGTTACATGTACAAATACCACGCTCTTCGGAGTGTTGGACATTATACCTACACTTACCCATACATACCAATATTGTCCTCACATTGCATTCACATAGATGGTTAGCACACCCCTTTATTTTATTCAGTATATATATATGGCATGCATTTTTGTATCTTGTTACGTCCCTCTGAGGACCTAGTTCCCTTCCAGATTTGGACGAGGTATATTATCCTACAGTGTACGGACCCGGACAGGAGACGAGGTACGCATCCGAGGAGGAGCTAGAGGTGCTTCCATCAGAGTTCCCTTGATCATTGGTAGGCCTTCTGCCTAGGACTGGAGCATCCTTATCTAGTCAGCCGATGCTCTAGTCATTATTCTTTTTATCTGTCTTTTAGTACTTTTATTTCGTCATAGTAGTGGGTTTGTTTCCACAAGACATTTTGGATTGTACTATGATATTTCAGACTGGCATTTATCTTCCAGTATTTATTTTTTTGTACTTCTTGTTTATATTATGGATGAGATTAGATTACCTGTTCTGATGTTAGTATTGGACTTGTTAGTATTTTAGGACAGCGGAGTACGCTTCGTAGGATCATTAAAATGGGTAATTCCTCAGAGACGTATTAGCTGGCTATTGCCACGTGGTCTGGTCCTATATATTTTGGGACTGGGGCGTGACATAGTTTTAGTGGTAGCCCATGCAGGTCTTGTTTATCGCTTGTGGTATGGTAACATGTCCAGCGAGCCTGCAATAAGATAGGAATTACTAGGTCTCATCCACTTTGATTACTTCTTTGAACTTTTTTCGTATTATTTCTAAATATCTGTATCATGTTTGCTTAATTTCGTACACTTTAGTTAAAGTTCTATCTCTTGCAGCAAGATGAACTTGCGTAGTAGACGAGGAGCACATGGTACCGTGGTGCCAGCCGACACCACCCAGAGAGAGGAGATATCCCAGGGACCACCTGGAGAGCAACCACCACCACAGGCCCCGATGATTCTATAAGCCCCGTTGATACATTGGTGCGAGACTTCTCAGGGCGATCCTACACAGCAGCACGAGGGACAGACTTCACAGACGATCCCCACGCAGCATTTCGAGGGCCAGACTTCGGGGGCTACGCCGATGCCACAAACCGAGATACCGACATCTGAAGAGATACCTACCACGCAGCCAGAGGTTCCGCTGCCACCACCTCCACCCTTTCAACCACAGATGCCACATCCAGATGGGCAGCCACAGATGCTTCAGTTCTTCCAGGCTATGATATAGGCACAGTGGCATCAGACCGAGATATTGAGACAGAGCTTGATGGCAGTCCTGGAAATGACACCTGCACCAGCACCCGCATCAGTCCCTACACCTATTCAGCCAACTGGTACTGTACGAGGGTTCCGCCAGATGGGTCCAAATTTTTTTTGGGCAACGAGACTACAAAGGAGATCTCCGATTGGGTCGCTAACACGGAGATGCTACTAGAGACTTCTCAGCTACATCCAGACCTTTGGATGACCGTAGTGAGGGCCCAACTGAAAGGCAACGCCCATCACTGGTAGGACTCCATAGAGCACAGTGTAGGCAAGACTCAAACATGGGAGCAGTTCTTAGAGTACTTCAATGCGAAGTATTTCTCGGCTACAGTCAGAAATGTCATGTACTCCCAGTTCCTGCATCTAGAACAAGGGAATATGACCGTAGACACATACGACGCAGAGTTTAGCCAACTTAGCATATTTGGTGCCGCCCAGATACCCAACGATCTAGAGAAGGCCCAAAGATTCCATCTCGGCCTTACTTTCGAGTTGCAGAGGTACACCACCACCCAGGCAAGGATTTCTTATGAGGAGGTTTTTTTAGAGGCGAGGATCCAGGAAGCCATTGGCAGAGGAGCATGACGTTCCAGCAAGACTGTACCAGCCAGAGCCCAGCCCGGAGCAGGAGGACCGATCCGTCGTCTAGAAGCACAGACACAGCAGAGGACAGTGCCATACCAGCACAAGGAGCTTCCAACTTGTCACCATTGTGGCAAGAGGGGACACATCGTCAGAGATTGTCGAAAGAAGCTGGGATTATGCATGATATGTGGAGCAAGTCAGCACCTTTCCAGAGATTGCCCACAGCTCAGAGATGCAGCACCGCAGACAGGACAGAGGCCAGCAGCACCAGTCCTGAGGATACTACCCCCGACAGGAGGTCAACATCCACCAGCACCCGAAAGATTTCAGAGGGGACCACCCTTGGCCCCACAGGAGGCACAGTTTGATCGAGCTAGACAGCAGGCCGGAGGGCAGAGGCACGGGCAGGCCTTTGCACTAGTAGCTACTGAGGAGGAAATAGAAGGGGAAGCTATCACAGGTACCATTTTAGTTGCATTATTATCTGCAACTGCATTATTTGATTCTGGTGCTACACTATCTTTCATATCTAGTAGTTTCGTAGCTATGCATAGAGTAGCTACTTCCCCCTTACCTAAGAGTTGGAAGATTCTTACCGGAGGAGGTATCGTGCCGGTTACCAGCACTATTAGAACGTGCTCAGTAGTCGTGTGTGGTCGAGAGATGAGAGCACGATTTTTGGTATTCCCGATGCTAAACTTTGACGTTGTGTTAGGCATGGACTGGTTGAGCCAATATAATGCCGTACTGGATTGCCGGAGAGGTAGCATCATTTTTAGACCGCCAGATCAATCGGAGTTCGAGTACATGCGAGGGACCGTCGAGAAAGGAGTAGGACAGACAATTGGAGCTTATATGGCTATGGAGACGGCACCCCCACCGATAGTTGCCGAGTTCGAGGATATTTTTTCGGAGAAGTTACCAGGCTTACTGCCAGATAGAGACATGGAGTTTACTATTTGTAAATCCCCTGATTTTTCAGGAATTTTTAATTTAGATTTTTCACATTTTTCTGTAATTTTTTGGGATTTTTTTCTGTAATTAAAACTAAGGTATTTTATAATTAAATGATTTTTAATTGTTGTTAATTAATATTAAAATATTATGAAAAATAATATTTTATGGTATAAAATGAAAAACTAGACATAGGGTAATTTTCCAGAAATTTATTGGACCCCGGAAGCATTTTTAAAGCCCTAAAAACTAATGTATATTTAAACCGAATTAAACTCTAGAAATAAAGCCGGTTTATTTCCAAAATAAACCAAACCAACCCAGACCCGGTTCAACTGAACCGAACCCAACCTTAGCGGGTCGGGTCGGATCTAAACCCGACCCGAAACCCGGCTACCCGAACCCGCACATAAACTTAATAGATCCGGGTCTAACCCGCTACCCGCTGACCTGACCCGACCCAAACCCGTTAACCCCAAGTCAGAATCCTTATCGATTCACTGTTCTGACGCCCCTATTTAACCTCTCGACATCGGCACCTGAACCCTAATCCACTGCCCTAGCCACCCGTCTCCTCGCCGTCCTCCGCCCTGATTCGACAGCCTCTCCACGGGCAATGTCGTCTCCACCACCAGCACCACCACCTATCTCCCCTCTCGCAGCCCTCGATCATCCCCAACGTTGGAACCCTAAATCCTATCTCCGCCACTGCCCATCTCCTCTGTCTCCCTCTCAGCCTCGAGATCCTCCGCCGCCCTCTCCCAGCCCCGCAGCCCCTTCGTCCTCGACGAACTCCCCCGAGCCCCCATCTCCCCTCTTTCTCCTTTCCCGACTCCACCTTCCTCCGCCCGTCCCCGACCTCGACCCTCTCCCCGCTCCACCACCAACACGAGCACCCCACCTAGCCCCGACCCGCAACCGATCGCCTGAACCCTAATCTCTCCCCGGCCAGCCTCGTCGACTCGTCCCCGGCCGTCTCCGCCCTCCCCCGACAAGTCTCCAGCAGCCCTCGAAACCCTAGCCCTAGTAACAGTAATCGGACACAGCAGCACAGTACCCCGGATACTGTGTCGCAGTGTCGAGATGACCCACGGACACGAAGAACCTCGTTCCACGGAGCCCTGTTCAGGTAACCCGTTCTCTATCCTCATTGCCCCATTTTCTGTTTCGTCAGTTGTGACGCGTAGGCTGTGTAACCCTCTCAATGTCTGTGCAACCTGCTCGGTGCATCGCGTCCTGTGGCGATCGTGAACCGCGATCCAAAAACAGGAAAATATATACCCCGTTTACCCCTGAAACTGAGTACGCCCCGCCAAACGGGACGACTTGGTCGCGTACGGTCTTCACCAAAACGTGCGTGCCGTTGATACGGACGTGCAGGATTTCGCAGAAGTTGATTTGGATGTGCGTACACAACGGAATCAACGCGTATCCGCCGACACCGCCCCGTATCCGCCTATTCTGGAATACGTTATAACTTTTTGTACATACGTCGGATCGAAATGAAACTTACGTCATCGGACTCGTAGCAATATGCTGGTCCTGTGACCCAAGTTTGGTTCAATTCTGAGAACGTTGACAAAATCGCGTATCGTGGGCCCCGTGGCTCCACTTGACGGGCGATTTTGTGATCGGCTCATCGGAATCCAATTCTGGAAGTTTTTTGGGTTTGTATCATCGTTCTGGACTTGTTGACACTAAGTTTGACGAATTTGGAGACCTTGGACCCTGACACATTTTTCGGTACGAAGCGGCCCACATGTGGACCCCGCTTTGACCAGAAACTGTCATTTTTTCCCTTGTGTCCAAATTGGACTTAAGGATAGGCGTTTCTAGCTATTTGATATTTTTTGAATATGATGGTGATATTTATTTTAGCTTTTAGAGGAGTACTTGCAGGATCCACTGATACGGGGACAGCTGTTGGTATTCAAACCCCAGGCAAGTGTACCTTGCCAACATTGCAGTTCTTGCTACATATTTTCTTGGTTCATTTATATTGTTGTACATGCTTGACCTAGGACCGTGTGACTTTACTTAGCGTCCGATTAATAGTCGGATGCCAACACCGTACGCGGAGTTGTGTAACGTTACCTAGAGATGGATATCGTGACCCTTTACATTCTCGTACTTGTCTTATCAAGTACATAGACCCAAGACACTTGATACTATTCATGTGACAGAATCTTCCTGAGATATTTATGGTGATTCTGTATAGGATATAGGTTTTATGACATAGACATTATATTCATAGACATTATATGACTTGCCGCATTAGTTTTGATCCTGCGTGTCATGGACATGAGACGTGAGATTACATTGGGTGGAGAGAGTATTACCATATCAAAGGCTGATTATATTATATATATATTGTCATCTGGAGGTGTCTTAGTCTCTGACACAGAACTTTGGCACATGTACTGGCCCTTCGATAGAATACTGCTATAGGTTTTCCCGACACAGATCCTATAGTAGTCTCAACCCGAGTATGACTAAAACTCTCACTTGCATATCACTTAGCTGGTTATATATTTACCCTATTGTTTCATTTATTGCTGCACTGTATTTATTTTGGCTTGAGTTATTTTGTACATTGTTATGTCCCCTGAGAACCTGGATCCGGATTATGTCCCCAGGATTAGCTGACGAGATCTATCCCGAGGTATACGGGACCGGAGCATTAGCATTAGCAGAAGCAGGTGCATACCTTGGAGCAGAACCAGGATCCGAGGACGAGATCATACCAGAGGACTTCTCCTGAGTATTGGCTTGAGATACTCATTTATTTCTATTTCTAGTTACTTTATTTCCTGTTTATTGCAGTGATGTATCAGACTTATTCTCGGATTGTTCTCCGATACACTTTTATTGAGATATGTCAGTTTATTTTATTTGCACTATCCTGGCATTTGATCTGTGATTATCTGTTATGGATGAGATTAGAATAGACTGTGACTTGTATCATTGGACCTACTTATTATTGTACTACTGCTTAAGTATGCCCCGATGGATCCATTAAATTGGATTTGTCCATCGGTGAATGCTTCTGGCCATTGCCACGTGTCTAGTCCCTCGATATTTTGGGACTGGGGCATGACACTATTGAGTTAGTACCCGGAGCAGCACCGGTATCTTCAAATGTGTACCGATTGGCAAAAAAGGAACTAGATGAGCTGAAGCTACAGTTAGAAGAGTTGCAGATCAAGGGATTCGTCTGCCCTAGTGTATCACCCTGGGGAGCACCAGTGTTGTTTGTACCAAAGAAGGATGGGACAGTCCGTATATGCATTGATTACAGAGCCCTTAATGCTTTGACTATCAAGAACAAGTACCCTCTGTCGCGGATTGATAATTTGTTCGACCAGCTGACAGGAGTAGTGGTGTTCACGAAGATCAACTTAAGATCGGGTTACCATCAGGTAAAGGTGCGGAGAGAAGACATACCAAAGACAACAATCAAGACTCGTTATGGTCACTACGAGTTCTTGGTGATGCCTTTCGGATTGACGAATGCGCCTGCAGTATTTATGAACTTGATGAATAGAGTCTTCCACTAATACCTATACCAGTTCGTGGTAGTCTTCATCAACGTCATCTTGGTATATTCAAAGAGCCACGATGAGCACGAAGAGCACTTGAGACTAGTGTTAGAGACGCTGAGGCGTGAGAGGCTTTATGCAAAGCTGAGCAAGTATGAGTTTCTCCTAGACCGTGTCACTTTTTTCGGACACATTATCTCAGGAGATGGTATTTCAGTAGATCCAGCAAAGATTTAGTCAGTAGAGACGTGGCCGACCCCTACCAACTTCTCGGAGGTGAGGAGTTTCCTAGGACTTGCCGAATATTACGGGAGGTTCGTAGAGAACTTCGCAAGGATTACAGAGCCGATGACCCACTTGACCCGCAAGAAGCAGGAGTTCACCTAGACAGAGGAGTGTCAGACGGTGTTCGATGAGCTGAAGAAGCGTCTGACTGTGGCACATATCTTGACCATACCTTCTGGACCCGGAGGATTCATGATCTATAGCGACGCATCCGAAAAAGAATTATAATACATCTTGATGCAGCATGGAAAGGTTGTGGCCTATGCCTCTAAACAGTCGAGGACCCATAAGAAGAACTATCCAACTCACGACTTAGAGCTTGCTGCAGTGATCTTTGCCTTGAAGCTTTGGCGGTACTACCTATACGGAGAAAGAGTGGAGATATTCATAGATCACAAAAGCCTAAAGTACGTCTATACTCAGAAGGACCTGAACCAGAGACAAAGACGTTGGCTCGAGGTGATGACAGACTTTAAGATTGAGCTGCAATACCATCCGGAAAAGGCCAATGTAGTAGCCGACACATTAAGCAGAAGACCCATGGCATTCTTTTTGACTACTCAGCAACATCTGTTAAAAGATCTAGAATAGATGGGTATAGAGGTCATTATGCCCAAAACAGACGGTCAGTTGCTGAGTTTCCAGTTGCAATCGACATTGGTTGAGAGAATCAAGGCTGCATTACCAATAGATGCAAGATTCCAGAGGCTTCGACAGAGGACAGAGGCCGGGATACAGATATGATTGTGCATACATGAGGACGGGACTTTGAGATGTGGAGATCGTCTCTATGTTCCGAATGGAGAACTTCGTCAGGAGCTGATATCGGAGGCACACAATTCAATATACTCTATTCATCCAGGAGGTACGAAGATGTATAGAGACTTGAGGCAGTACTATTGGTGGCATGGAATGAAGAGAGAGATAGCCCGTTTTGTGACGAAGTGCCTGGTGTGTTAGCAGATCAAGGCTAAGCATCAGAGGTTAGCAGGTTTACTTCAGCCGCTCCCGATACCTGAGTGGAAATGGGAGCACATCACTATGGACTTCATTACGGGCTTTCCGAAGAGTCCTAGTGGTCACAATACAGCATGGGTAATCGTGGATAGACTCACCAAGTTTGCTCACTTTTTATCTTTCAGAGTTGGACAGTCTACGGAAGTCTTAGCAGATATGTATATGAGGGAGATCATGAGACTGCATGGAGTGCCAGTCAGTATAGTGTCAGACAGGGATATGAGATTCACATCTTACTTTTGGCAGAGTATGCAAGAGAGTCTCGGTACCCGCCTAAAGTTTAGCACATCGTATCACCCGCAGATAGATGGCCAATCCGAGCGCACCATTTAGACGCTGGAGGACATGTTGAGGGTGTGCATGCTTGATTTCAGTGGATCATGGGAGGACCATTTATATTTGGTCGAATTTTCCTACAATAATAGTTATCAGGTGAGCATTCAGATGGCTCCCTATGAAGCGTTGTATGGCAGGAAGTGTCGTTCCCCAGTATGTTGGAGTGATGTGGGCGAGAGGCAGATCCTTGGGCCAGAGTTGGTTGTTCTTATGGTGGAGAAGGTAAAGAAGATCCAAGGGCACCTACGAGCAGCACAGGATAGACAGAAGCATTGGGCAAATGCACATCGATGACCCCTAGAGTTCCAGGTTGGAGATCATGTGTTTCTGAAAATCTTACCTACTCGAGGAACTATCAGGTTTGGAGGCAGAAGAAAGCTGAGTCCGAGGTACATCAGACCATTCGATGTGTTAGAACGAATCAGAGAGGTTGCTTACAGATTAGCCTTGCCACAGACATTAAAAGGAGTTCATGACGTCTTTTATGTATCTCAGCTAAGGAGGTACATGCCAGATCTGAGTCATGTGCTTGACCATTCAGAGATCACAGTCGGGCCAAGTTTATCATATCAAGAGGAGCCTGTAGAGATTCTGGATAAAAGCGAGAAGGTATTGCGAGGTCAGACTGTAAGCCCCTGATTTTTCAAAAAATATTAAAATTGGATTTTAGCAATTTTCTGGAATTTTCTGGGAATTTTCTGTAATTAAAATCAGGGTTTTGAATTATTACAAAATTTTTAATTGATAATAAATAACATTAAAATGTTATGAAAATATTATTTTTGAGTGTAAAATGGAAAATTGGACTTAGGGTAATTTTTCTGGATTTTTCTGGGCCTCAGACATATTTTTAAATGCCTGAAAACTATTTAATTAATTATTTAATTAATTTTCTAGTTATTTACTTATTATTTATTATTTATTATGTATTATTTATTTATTTTTTTTTATTTTCTTCCTGGCCCATTGGGCCGCGGCCCGGCCCGTAGCCCCAACCCAGCCCGTCTCCTTTGCGGGTCGGGCGGGTCTGCCCAGACCCGTTAGCCCGACCCGACCCGCCGACTGTGCCCCGTCTCCCACGACGTCCGATTTCCCCGCCGGCCGCCGCGCGCAGCGCCGCGCGATCCGCTCGCCACGCCGCCGCATTCACCGCCAACCCTCCGCCTTGGCCGGCCCCCTGCAACCGCCTCGCCCCCTTATAAAAACCCCCGACCCCGGCCGTCTCCCCCACTCCCTCGCCCTAACCCTAGCCACCGCCACCCGCCGCTGCTCTCTCCCTCGCCTAGCCGCCGCCTCCGCCACTACGCCGCCAGCGCCACCCGCCGCCCGCCGCAGCTCCTTCCCCCTCTCTCCTCCCTCGGCGCCGCCGCCGTCGACAGAAACCGCAGCAGCAGCACAGCACAGCAGCAGCCGCAGCCGCCGCTGCCGGCCGCCCCGAGCCGCCGCCGACCCGCCGTCAGTCGGCCTCGCTCCGACGAACAACCCTCCGCCCTCGCCGGCCGTCCAGCCGCCTCCCTCCGCCACGTGCCGCCATCAGCTCGAAACCCTAACCCTAATTTGGTTCCTGTGTCCGACACGAGTCGGACACGTGTCGGACACGATTTCGACCCTGTTTTCGGGTCCTCTTCAGGTACGTGTAACTTTCGCCTCGTAGCTCCGTTTTCAATTCTGCAAATTGCGTTGTGAAGCCTGTATGACCCTCTCGGTGTCCGGATAAACTATTCGGGGCACCGCGTCCTGTGGTGATCGCACACCGCGATCCAAAAACAGGAAAAACCAGACCCTGTTTCACCCCGGAACCGAGTACGCCCCGCCAAACGGGACGACTTGGTCGCGTGCGGTCTTCACAGATACGTACGCATCGTCGATACGGACGTGTAAGTTTTTGTGGAAGCTGATTCGGGTGTGCGTGCACACCGGAATCAACGCGTATCCGCGGACACCGCCCCGTATCCGCCTTTTCGGCAATTAACCCTAACTTCGTGCACACACGTCGGATCGAGACAAAACTTGCGCCATCAGACTCGTAGCAATACGCTGGTCCTGTGGGTCAAGTTTGGTTCGATTCTGAGAACGTTGACGAAATCGCGTGTCGTGGGCCCCACAGGCCCCGTTCGACGGGCGATTTTGTGTTCGGCTCATCGGAATCCAAATCTGGAAGTTCCGTTGGGTTCGTATCAGTGTTCTTGACCTGTTGACACTAAGTTTGGTGAATTTGGAGACCATTGACCCGGACACGTTTTTTGGTGCAAAGCGGGCCCACCGGCGGACCCCGTTTTGACCCGAAACTGCCGTTTTTGCCCTTGTCTCCAAATTGGACCCAAGGACAGGCGTTTCTAGCTATTTGACATCTTCTGAGCATTATGGTAATGTCTATTTCAGATTTTGGACTCATCTCTGGAATTTTTCCCCGAGAGCCAATATTAATCGGATCCAAACAAACAGGCAAGTACCTGCACTTCAAGTTAATCTTTATATATTGTGATAATTAATTCCCTGCCATACATGTACCCTTGATGTTTACACCTAGTGTTAGAAATATTGAATTTCATGTCTTGAATATTGGAGTTCATGTCTTATTTTTCATGTTGGGTGGGAGAATACTGAAAGGCATGTAGCTTACCCTGACTCTTGCCATGATTAATAGCTGTTGGTACATGACTGTCCATCAGCCGGATCTCGATTATTCGTGATTAATAGCCGTCTATGATGGCCGGTTTAACCCTATAAACCCCTACATGCCAACTAGGTATTCTAAATACACAAGTTCACACACATAGCTTCTTGTCTAGTTATGGCTCTTGTTGACTGTTGTAGTTTCATTTCCTGTCACACTTATTCCTGTTTTCTCATATTCCTGTGCATAGCATTAACTCTGAGATATTGATGTTCTTTTATGAAATTTCTCAATGATGCTCAATCTAATTGTCATAAATATTTAGTTTTAATCTTGATGTGCATTGTGTACTTTGCTCCTTTCCTGATTGGATCCGTTGTTTAGGCGATGTTGAGGACCTTGCCCCTACATATTATGGTCCCTATGAGGGTACAGATGATATCCGTGAGAAGCCAGATCCTACCCAGGAGACCCCTGCTGCAGAGTAGCTAGCAGTAGCTATCTTTTAATTCTGTTCTTATCTTATTTAATCGGGTTTGTCCCCGATTTCATTTGGAATTCCTGTATTAAACATTTGAATTTGTTGTCACATTTATTTCAGTTTCAAATCTTAAGTTTCTATTCTCATTATTATCTTGCTTATGTTATTTGTGGATGAGCTAGTTTAGTTAAGTGTGGATTTGACCTAGACAGCGTACTACCGCCGATTCTGCGGCGTAGGCTGGACGTGCCCACGCACTCGTGCCCGAATAACCGGGTGCGGGTCGTGACACGTTTTTGTGGTGGCCTATGCAGGTCAAACGACTAAATTATTCGGTTTCAACTCAGGGACCGAACAGGCCTGCAACAAAGCTAGGATAAGTTTATAGGATCTCATCCACTTGCTTGAATCATTTTGATATCTGTATCGTATTCGAACTAATATGAACTTGCATCTTGCCTTGATTCCTGTGCGTCTCTTATTGGTTATTTTGGATACAGGGAGATGGACCCACAAGCCAGCAACGAGACTCATGCAGAAACACCACAAACCGTTGTGATTACCCAAGGAAACGATGTGATACCAGTCGGTGAAGGCCAATCATCACAAGGCAGTCAAGCAAGTCAGCCTGCCTCCATAATCCATCAAGATAGCATTCCACCCTCGACACAGCCTATTCCAACGATGCCTTCCTTCCCTCCGGGACCACCTATGGACGAACAGCAGATGTTCCGCATGTTCTACATAATGATGCAAGCCTATCAGAAGGTTCAACAGGAAACTCAGCAAAATCAAGCGGAGAACTTCATCAATAGAATTAGCTCGGAGTCACGGAAGCTAAGCAGTTCAAATGCAATTACCTTCGACGAAGACGTTCTTACTGCAGCACGACCTGTGGAGTGCACCACAAGGATCGAGTCTAGCCGGAAGCGGCCGTATGCGTCAGCCCCAGACCAAGCACAGCAGGAAAGAGCTGCAAAGCGACCACAGATGAATCCAACTCAAGGACAGAACCAACGAGTTCCCATTTGTGGCTTTTGTCGAAAACAAGGTCATATTTGGAAGGATTGTAGAAAGAGGCTAGGTGTCTGTCTATATTGTGGATCAGCAGCACATCGAGTGAAGGACTGTGCCGCTACTCCAAGAACACGGACAAGCTTACGCGATGACCGTGGAGAACGTGCAGACTCTTAGAGTCACTAATGCACGTAAGTGGTTCGTAGATACCGTTTCCTAGTATTATTTTAGCTTGTGCCTATTGGTTCGTGACCTCAGCCCCAACCTAGTAATTTTGAACTTGCTAATAACCTGGTATGCTTTTATATTTAATAACTGTAGAGATTGTAGAGTCTTCTGTTATTTTGCTTATTTGAATTTTGTACCTCCTTTCATCATCATCTAGCGCACTTAATTTTGATATACCTTGTTTATGCTGCTATTCTATAGCCTAGTTTTGCAAGCTTACTCTTTATCAGGCTTGTTCATGACACGTGTATTATTGGACGCGTACACTAATACAAGTGTCTGTTCAGAATCAGTGTATTGCGGTCTGATCAACCTTAGTGCATTTTGATTCGCACTTCGCACGACTACTTTACGTGGATTGAGATACGTAGTGATTAGTAGACAAATATACTTGACCTAGACATGCTGAGCATATCGTATCAGTTACATAACTAAACTAATACGAGCATGCAAATAAATGACTACCAGGATAGAACCTCAATCCATAACCGCCTGACAAATCCCACTAGAATTCTTTAAACGCCTTGATCCCTATACTTCTGTTCTATCACCCCACCCTTGAACTCTTTATTATTGATCCTCGTCTTCCCTTATTTCGGGAAGACGAAATCATGTGCTTGGTATAAGTTTGATACATAGATAGTACTGGATATGCCACTTAGGCCGATCACATACTTGAGGACTAACCTTTCGTAACTGAGGACATATCATATGTGATATGATCGGCGTTGAAATTTCGAGGATTGAATGACATGAGTAACCATATTAAGGAATATTTTCTTAAAAGTATATAGTCTTTTGTGATGAATGGGTAAATTCTAAGTTGGGTAGCAATGCAGTTGTCAACTCGAGAGGAATGTCCTTTGGATTGTGACCGAGTAAGGTTAGATTGGAAGAAGCAAGCCTTTATAATTTTGAAAATTTAGAGGAGTGACTAAGATGATTAATTGATATCGAGGACCCAATAGTTACATCCTAGGTACATGATTTAATTTTGAATAATGAGAATAAAATCGTCAACTTGAATTTAGAGGATGTAATTCAGACTTGAACATTGGTGGACTACACTTAAATTATTTTTCAATTTGATGATTTGAATTAAGAATTTAAAAGTTGATGGTTGGACTACCTAGTTGGAATATCGAGGATGTGAATGTAATTTAAAAGGGCTGAAACATACAAATATTGTTGGACTCGAATCACTTCTAGAGGAATTATGATAATTCGAATCGTGAGGCAAGGTCATCTTGAAAATACTATATGGACTAAAAAAAATTAAAAATCTGCTTGTGGATAAATTGAGGAAGTAAGAAGTAATAACCATAGGTTGAATCTTGATTGAAACAAGTAGTCATCTTAAATCATGAAAGGATTGCAGTGGACATGATTTGGATTTAATTATCGCAAGGAGATTGCGATTGATGTACATGAAAGGTTAACAGAGTATGGCTTAATTTTAAATTTCGAGGACGAAATTTTTGTAAGTTGGGTAGATTGTAAGCCCCTGATTTTTCAAAAAATATTAAAATTAGATTTTAGCAATTTTCTGGAATTTTCTGGAAATTTTCTGTAATTAAAATCAGGGTTTTGAATTATTACAAGATTTTTAATTGATAATAAATAACATTAAAATGTTATGAAACTATTATTTTTGAGTGTAAAATGGAAAATTGGACTTAGGGTAATTTTTCTGGATTTTTCTGGGCCTCAGACATATTTTTAAATGCCTGAAAACTATATAATTAATTATTTAATTAATTTTCTAGTTATTTACTTATTATTTATTATTTATTATGTATTATTTATTTATTTATTTTTTATTTTCTTCCTGGCCCATTGGGCCGCGGCCCGGCCCGTAGCCCCAACCCAGCCCGTCTCTTTTGCGGGTCGGACGGGTCTGCCCAGACCCGTTAGCCCGACCCGACCCGCCGACTGTGCCCCGTCCCCCACGACGCCCGATTTCCCCGCCGGCCGCCGCGCGCAGCGCCGCACGATCCGCTCGCCACGCCGCCGCATTCACCGCCAACCCTCCGCCTTGGCCGGCCCCCTGCAACCGCCTCGCCCCCTTATAAAAACCCCCGACCCCGGCCGTCTCCCCCACTCCCTCGCCCTAACCCTAGCCACCGCCACCCGCCGCTGTTCTCCTCCCTCGCCTAGCCGCCGCCTCCGCCACTACGCCGCCAGCGCCACCCGCCGCCCGCCGCAGCTCCTTCCCCCTCTCTCCTCCCTCGGCGCCGCCGCCGTCGACAGAAACCGCAGCAGCAGCACAGCACAGCAGCAGCCGCCGCTGCCGGCCGCCCCGAGCCGCCGCCGACCCGCCGTCAGTCGGCCTCGCTCCGGCGAACAACCCCCCGCCCTCGCCGGCCGTCCAGCCGCCTCCCTCCGCCGCGTGCCGCCATCAGCTCGAAACCCTAACCCTAATTTGGTTCCTGTGTCCGACACGAGTCGGACACGTGTCGGACACGATTTCGACCCTGTTTTCGGGTCCCCTTCAGGTACGTGTAACTTTCGCCTCGTAGCTCCGTTTTCAATTCTGTAAATTGTGTTGTGAAGCCTGTATGACCCTCTCGGTGTCCGGACAAACTGTTCGGGGCACCGCGTCCTGTGGTGATCGCACACCGCGATCCAAAAACAGGAAAAACCAGACCGTGTTTCACCCCGAAACCGAGTACGCCCCGCCAAACGGGACGACTTGGTCGCGTGTGGTCTTCACAGATACGTACGCATCGTCGATACGGACGTGTGAGTTTTCGTGGAAGCTGATTCGGGTGTGCGTGCACACCGGAATCAACGCGTATCCGCGGACACCGTCCCGTATCCGCCTTTTCGGCAATTCACCCTAACTTCGTGCACACACGTCGGATCGAGACGAAACTTGTGCCATCGGACTCGTAGCGATACGCTGGTCCTGTGGGTCAAGTTTGGTTCGATTCTGAGAACGTTGACGAAATCGCGTGTCGTGGGCCCCACAGGCCCCGCTCGACGGGCGATTTTGTGTTCGGCTCATCGGAATCCAAATCTGGAAGTTCCGTTGGGTTCGTATCAGTGTTCCTGACCTGTTGACACTAAGTTTGGTGAATTTGGAGACCATTGACCCGAACACATTTTTCGGTGCAAAGCGGGCCCACCGGCGGACCCCGTTTTGACCCGAAACTGCCGTTTTTGCCCTTGTCTCCAAATTGGACCCAAGGACAGGCGTTTCTAGCTATTTGACATCTTCTGAGCATTATGGTAATGTCTATTTCAGATTTTGGACTCATCTCTGGAATTTTTCCCCGAGAGCCAATATTAATCGGATCCAAACAAACAGGCAAGTACCTGCACTTCAAGTTAATCTTTATATATTGTGATAATTAATTCCCTGCCATACATGTACCCTTGATGTTTACACCTAGTGTTAGAAATGTTGAATTTCATGTCTTGAATATTGGAGTTCATGTCTTGTTTTTCATGTTGGGTGGGAGAATACTGAAAGGCATGTAGCTTACCCTGACTCTTGCCATGATTAATAGCTGTTGGTACATGACTGTCCATCATCCGGATGTTGATTATTCGTGATTAATAGCCGTCTATGACGGCCGGTTTAACCCTATAAATCCCTACATGCCAACTAGGTATTCTAAATACACAAGTTCACACACATAGCTTCTTGTCTAGTTATGGCTCTTGTTGACTGTTGTAGTTTCATTTCCTGTCACACTTATTCCTGTTTTCTCATATTCCTGTGCATAGCATTAACTCTGAGATATTGATGTTCTTTTATGAAATTTCTCAATGATGCTCAATCTAATTGTCATAAATATTTAGTTTTAATCTTGATGTGCATTGTGTACTTTGCTCCTTTCCTGACTGGATCCGTTGTTTAGGCGATGTTGAGGACCTTGCCCCTACATATTATGGTCCCTATGAGGGTACAGATGATATCCGTGAGGAGCCAGATCCTACCCAGGAGACCCCTGCTGCAGAGTAGCTAGCAGTAGCTATCTTTTAATTCTGTTCTTATCTTATTTAATCGGGTTTGTCCCCGATTTCATTTGGAATTCCTGTATTAAACATTTGAATTTGTTGTCACATTTATTTCAGTTTCAAATCTTAAGTTTCTATTCTCATTATTATCTTGCTTATGTTATTTGTGGATGAGCTAGTTTAGTTAAGTGTGGATTTGACCTAGACAGCGTACTACCGCCGATTCTGCGGCGTAGGCTGGACGTGCCCACGCACTCGTGCCCGAATAACCGGGTGCGGGTCGTGACACAGACTATCCCTCTAGTTCGTGTCGCATGGAGGCATCATGCACCAGCCGAGTCGACCTGGGAACGCTAGGATGATATTCGACATCGTTATCCCCATCTCTTCGAAGGCCTAGGTATGTAGTAGCATTTAATTTCAGTCAATAGTTTTACCATATGTATGTTTTAATTTCGAGGACGAAATGCTCTAAGGAGGGTAGATTGTAAACCCCTCGACCAAATTTAGGTTTATTTAGTTTAGATAGAGAGACTAGGATTAAATTGGTGACAATTAGAGTTGAATGCAATAAATTATAATTATTGTGCAATAATTATATTACTTAATATACCTTACCGTTGCTTCGATATTTGGAGTGCTACACTAGTATTTACCTTCAAACAAATTTTATATACATTTCCTAGACATGCCAGACTACCATTCTGACCCTTGTGTAACTCTTAAATATTCTATATTGTGTTTTATTTTAGTCGCATAATAATTGTTACAAACGTCTAGTTTTAAATCCCAATAAATCCAACCTTGCATAATTGTTCGTTCCAATCAAGATTGTAGACACTAACCCAACCCATTTTTATACAACCCAAATTAGGACATTATTTTATTCTGAGTCTGCCATGTCCATGACGACTGCGTTCCACAAAATTTTAATCCCAATTAATTAAAAAGTATCACTTGCACTAATTCTTATTTAAATTAGTGTGAAGACCAACCTCACCCAAAACTAGACCCAACCTAGCCCATCTATACCCTTATATTCCTTCATGACAACATGTTCCCCACCCCAAGGAGCCCTAGGCAGCCCAATTTGTCACGACCCACACCCGGGGTAAGGGTACTAGTCGGAAACAACGCCCAGCCTACGCCGCAGAATCGGCGGTAGAACGCTATCTAGAAAGTCTATCTAATATAATGAACCACCAAAAGATAGTGTACTCAATCACAGAACTAAGATAGAATGAACACGGATCAGATAAGAATAGAATAGTCATCAACTCATGAGTTTAAAATAATACATCAATGAGTCTGAAGAGTAACAAAAATAAGCTGGAGACAAATCCAGTACAAAAGAATACTACCATACTATAAAGCTACACTCCAGGGTCAACTGTCTCAGTTGGGATAAGTTCCTCTTGAGCCAGGGTCTCCGAATCTAAACCCACAACATCCTGGGGTCCATAATAGGTAGGGTACTCCTCAGTGTCATCTGGAAAAATATATTCAGTCAGGAAAGGAGCAGAGTACATCTCTAACAGCAGTTCTAATCCATGATAAAAACTATGTAACAGTAAATAGCTGTGGATAAACAAGATGCACAAAATAGATACAAGAGATATATAGACAATAAGGAAATACTGGAAAGAAATACAATAATGAACAATATGCCAATGAAACAATGATACTAATGACTAAGTGTGTGAGTACTAGCTTAACATGTGATCGGCTTGGGCAAGATACAATGCGGCCTGGCTAATCATACGTGTGGTGCATGATCAACACTATTCGCTTACCAATACTTTATTCAATAGGGATTTGATCACATATCTATACTAATACTCCCCACCCCAACTGGTATAATAGATCCAACCACGGTATGCTATGGCACAAGATTCCCCAAGAAGATAGCTAGTCTCCCCGAGAATCGGTGTCTGTATATGTACAAGATAACCAATGAAATAATACTTGCACCATATACACCATATACCAAGGAATAACATCTCATGACAAGATCCGGATATACCAATCCGTGTAACCATAGTGTCGAGAGAAATATATAAATCTATACTAGATACAACGAACATAGAGGATATCATAAATGAGAAACTATCAGAGAATGTACTCGCCTGAAGTCCAATGAACAGTCTCACATATGTCTGACTCGGTACCTCGAAGACCTAGATATGGAATATCACGTTAAAACAAGGTCCCGGAAAGAGAACAAGTCAAACTAGTCAACTCATAGGTCAATAAATAAATTCTAAGTCAAAAGTCAACTATGGTCAACTCTAAAGTCAACTAAAGTCAAACCAAGGTCAACCTCACAAGAAATCTATAAAAATAATATAGAAATAAAATACAACAATTTAGGAATAAAAATTAGATCCTAAATCATACTCACACAAAGTATACTACTAATACAAATAATACATACCCTAAAATAATATATATACAAACCAATATGTATACAAATAACATAATATATTATTACAAATATTATACCTCACAAAACACATATATATACACACATATATATATATATACAATAATAATATATAAAATATAATTTAAAACTGCCAAAGCGTCACTGAAAACAGGGAGTTAAAAATATAATTTAATTAAAACAGCTTATAGTGACAGTCTCAACTGTCACAGAAAACGTCGCAAAAGTCACTGTGTAATAAAACCCACTGCTTCTGCATTGGTGATAGTTAATTAACTGTCACCGAAAACTGTCGTCACTGCTGCTAAGATCCCGCCCGCAGCATTAATGACAGAACTGTCATTAATGCACAGTGGGCTACAGCGGCTGCTGCTGACCCGCCTATTTAGCGACAGTTTCACTGTCACAAACCCACTGTCACTAAAACACAGAAATATATATATATATATATATATATATATATATATATATATATATATATATATATATATATATATATATATATATATAAAAATATATATGCAATAATAATCATAATACATATATATAAATAAATAATTATATACTTATATATATATGCACATATAAACTTATAATTAAATACCAATAGTTACAACACATGCACATATTAATGTTCATATTTTACATGGCTAGAAGCACACCTAAAATATATACATTAATATACAAATAATTACATAATAATTATAAATAATATAATTACACAATTAAACACATAAATATATTTTATAAAATATTTATGTATAATTTATACTATTAACATAAGTACATATATAATTACATGCAAGAAAGCTACATTTTATATTTGTACATCATATTAGCACACACAAAAATATATAGATCTATGCTACAATAATTACTATAATAAATACACAAAATAAATATATAATATCTATATATATTTACTAATTATAATTGAAGAATTTAAACCATACATAATTAGATCTATTCAAAAATCCACACAATTGGAGAGTATCACACCGTATCCCACTAGATCTAGGATACGCATGTGACACGAGTCCAACACACAACCAATTGCACCCCGAAGGATACAAACAAATCATAAATAATATTTATGAATAAATCAAAGTGTCAAAAGTAGATCTATGTGTCCGTGTCAAAATACGACATGTTCAAAGCCCCGTGTCGGAGGAAAACCCCCCAAAATGACACGTATCACCAAATAGTTGGGATATGAACCACAAGTACCCAAATATGGTCACGACACAAGCCCCAAACACATAAGCACATGCCTAATTGATCTATAGGATCAATTGACACACACAACAAAATATAAATTCGGAATTCCAACAAAATTGACACAAAAAGTACCATAACTTTCTCCATGGGTCTCCTATGAACACAAAACAAAGTCCTATGGGTAGTACATATATATAGGTTGATTTTACATGATTAAATATCAGATTTAGAAGCTATTTAAATGGGAAAATCTGAATTATACCTATTGGGAGATGGATTCCCAATGAAACCTCCAATTGAGAAGAACTTGCTTCCAAATTGTAGATCCTTGCTCCTCTTTGTAGATCCTTGCTTCCTTCTTCTAGATCCTTGCTTCCTCCTTCTCTAATGTTGAATTGGGAAGAATTTGGAATGAATTTGGTAGGGAATTGGAATGGGAATGGAGGAAATTTGGGAGTGGGAAATTCTAGATCTAGATTTGGAATGAGAATGAGAGGAGAGAGAAATTTCTTCCCTCTTTTAATAGGCCGGCCTTGCCCCTCTCCCAAGCAATTGTAAAATGTCCAATGTACCCCTTGGGACCTCTCATGAAGAAATAATTAAGGAAGGAAGCTTCTAGTCTAATCACTTAATTAATTTAATCCATCTCCTTAACTATGGGCTTTCTAAATGGGCCAAATCTAACTATTTAATTCATGTTGGTCCATGGGTCCAAACTACACTAGTTGGGTCCACTAAAATAAGTCCAAAATAATTAAATAACACCCAACAACAATTAAATAATACAACAAAAATTATTTACCATGCACAATATTTATTTAAATAGGAAATTACTAAAATACCCTTTTTCCTAAAATGTGGTAGTGACAAGTCTACCCTCCTTAAAATAATTTCGTCCTCGAAATTCAAAGACGAAAACTACCCCCAGAAAAACACAGAACAGAACTAAAGAATCACAACTAACTAATGAACAGAACATAACAATGAACAGAACATAACTAGAAATAACATACCTCAAGGTACAAACAAATATGGATAACGCTCTCGCATGTCATCCTCTCTCTCCCAGGTAGACTCCCCCGGAGAGTGATGCCTCCATGTGAAGCGCACCAAAGGAATAGTTTGGTTCCTCAGCACCTTCTCTCTCCGATCCAGAATCTCAACTGGCTGCTCTGGATAGCTAAGAGTAGGGCCCACCTCTATCTCCGAGTGATCCAATACATGACTAGGATCTGCCACGTATCGTCTCAACTGCGACACATGAAATACGTTGTGCACTCCCTCCAATGCAGTTGGCAAGTCTAGTCTATAAGCAACTGCACCGACCCTCTCTAGAATAGTGAAAGGTCCGATGAATCGCGGACTAAGCTTTCCGCCTCCACCGAAGCGAATCGTGCCTCGTGTCGGAGAAATCCTCAGAAACACCAAACCACCCACCTAGAACAAAACACCATATTAAGAACTTAATCTATAACAAACAAGAACAAGCACAAACAAAATCTAAACTATACCTCAAACTCCAAAGGTCTCCGATGGCTATCGGCCCAATGCCGCTGTCTGTCCTGCGCCACTCGAAGTCTGTCTCTGATCAAATGAACCTTCTTCGCTGCATCCATAACCATCTCTGGCCCAAGCAAAATTCTCTCTCCAACATCGTCCCAAGACAAAGGAGTACGACACCTCCGACCATATAGAGCTTCAAAAGGTGACATCTCTATACTGGCCTGGTAACTGTTGTTGTAAGCAAACTCTACCAAATGGAGATGGTCCTCCCAAGAACCCCCAAAATCTAGTACATAAGTACGCAACATATCCTCAAGAGTCTGGATAGTCCTCTCTGACTGCCCATCTGTCTGGGGATGATATGCAGTACTGAACTTGAGCTGAGTGCCCAAACTCTCCTGCAAACTCCTCCAGAAATGAGAAGTGAAACGACTATCTCGATCTGAGACTATGCTGACGGGAACTCCATGTATCCTAACGATCTGCCTCACATACATCCCTGCCAGCTTCTCCGTAGACAAACCCACCTTGAAAGGCAAAAAGTGGGCCGACTTGATCAATCTATCAACAATGACCGAAATTGCGTCTTTCCCTCATGGAGATCGTGGAAGTCCGAACACAAAATCCATAGTAATGTGTTCCCACTTCCACTCTGAAATGGGTAATGGCTGAAGTAACCCTCCTGGCCTCTGCCTCTCGGCTTTCACCTGCTGGCACACTAAGCATCTGGATACAAACTGTGCCACTTCCCTCTTCATGCCATACCACCACACACTCTCTCGCATATCCCGATACATCTTGTTAGCACCTGGATGTATGGAATACTGAGAGCGATGCGCTTCCTGTAACACCTCCTCGCGCAACTCCCCACTAGGCACACACAATCTAACTCCATGCCTCAAGGATCCATCATCTGCAATAGTGAAATCATCCTCCAATCCTGCTCTCACCTGAGCTCTGATACTCCTCAAAGATACATCATCATACTGTGCTGCCTTGATCCTGTTCATCAAATCTAAGTGTATCTGCAATCCCCACATCTGCATAGCACACCCAGGAACAATCACCTCAATGCCCAAGCTCTCCAAGTCCTCCAACAGATATCGATCCTGCATCAAGAACATAGCTACCGGATACCTGCTCAAAGCATCGGCAACTACATTGGCTTTCCCAGGATGATATTGCAAAGAGATATCAAAATCCTTCATCAATTCCAACCACCGACGCTGCCTCATGTTCAACTCTTTCTGCGTGAAAACGTACTTCAAGCTTTTGTGGTCTGTGAAGATCTCCACACGCTCTCCGTACAAATAATGTTTCCACAACTTCAGGGCGAATATGACAGCTGCCAACTCCAAATCATGGGTAGGATAGTTCTTTTCATGAGGACGCAATTGCCTGGATGCATAGGCAATCACTTTCCCATGCTGCTGAAGAACACAACCTAAACCCTTCCCCGATGCATCACTATAAATAGTGAAACCTCCGGACCCTGATGGCAACGTCAAAATAGGAGCAAACGTCAACCTCTTCTTCAACTCCTCAAAAGCAACCTGGCAATCCTCCGTCCAAACAAACTCCACATCCTTCCTTGTGAGTCTGGTCATCGGCTCAGTAATTCTCGAAAAATCTTGCACAAACTTCCTGTAATAGCCTGCCAATCCCAAAAACTCCTGATCTCTGCTACCGAACTCGGAGTCTTCCAAGATTCCACTGCTGAAATCTTCTTCGGATCCACTGAAATACCATCACCAGTCACAACATGCCCCAAGAATTCTACTTTGTCCAAGAAAAACTCACATTTGGATAACTTCCCATACAGCTTCTCCTTCCTCAGCACATCCAACACAATCCTCAAATGCTCCTCATGCTCCTCCGGTGTCCTCGAGTATATGAGTATGTCGTCGATGAACACCACCACGAACTTGTCAAGGTACTGGTGGAACACCTTGTTCATCAAGTTCATAAATACCGCCGGTGCATTAGTCAAACCAAACGGCATCACCATAAACTCGAACTGACCATACCGAGTTCTAAAAGCAGTCTTCGGTATGTCCTCCGGCTTCACCTTCACTTGATGGTAGCCTGATCTCAAATCTATCTTAGAAAACACCTTCGCACCACTCAACTGATCAAACAGATCATCAATCCGTGGCAAAGGATACTTATTCTTGATAGTAAGATTATTCGAAGCCCTGTAATCAATGCACATGCGCACCGATCCATCCTTCTTCGGTACAAACAATACCGGGGCTCCCCATGGTGAAGAACTCGATCTGATAAACCCCTTATCCTGCAATTCGTCCACCTGCTTCTTCAACTCGACCAGCTCGCTGTTGTTTACTCTATAGACATGTTACGAAATTGGTTCTGCACCTGGCACCAAGTCTATAGAAAATTCAACATCTCGATCTGGTGGCAATTCTGGCAATTCCTCAGGAAACACATCCAAGAATTCTGCTATCAACGGATGTGGCAACTCCTTGTCTTCCACCATAGCTCCACAAATAATGCCTTCTCCCTGCTCCGCAGCTCCTCTAGCAAACTCGAACTCTGGCTCTCCTGGCGAACCAAACATAACTCTACCTCCTCTACAGTCTATGCTAGCACGGTGCCTACTCAACCAATCCATCCCAAGTACAATATCGTAGCTCGGAAGTGGCATTACAAGTAGACACGCACTCAACTCCCGGCCTCCCAGAGTAACTCTCCGATCCTTGCAAATATCATTAACCAGGATAATGCCTCCCCCGGTCATGATCTTGCAAGTCCTAAGCAAAGACTCAGCTACCAAACCATGCTTCAGAGCAAAAGAAACAGATACAAAACTATGGGAAGCACCACTATCAAACAAAGCTAAAGCTGGAATGGAATCAAGAAGAATAGAACCTGCGATAACATCTCCGGTGGGTTCCTCCTCTTCGACGGTCATAGCAAACGCTCGTCCCTGCCGAGCACCTCCCTGCTGTTAATGTTGGACAAAATGCTGCTGCTGTGTCGGAAGCGGTCCCCTCGGCTGTGCTGCAGGTGGTCTCGTCTGTGTCCTCGGAGCTGGAGCTGCTCCCTAAACTGCACGACGAGGACACTCCCTCGATTGATGCCCTTCAGTACCACAATACAAACAAACTCCTAGCCTCCTCCTGTAAACTTCCCAGATATGGCCGGGCTTCTTGCAGAAGTTGCATGGAGCCTGCTGTAACTGCCTCTGCTGCTGAGGTGCCTGGTGAAAAGGCGCTCTAGCTGGAGTCTGGTTCTGCTGTGGCTGCTGGAAAGGTCTGGACTGGAAATGAGAACGTTTGGCAGATACTGCACTGCCGTTGGCCCCCAGAAAAGAATTACGGTCTCTCTTGGTCTTCAAACCCAGATCCCGCTCAACCTTGCGTGCCTCCGCAAGTATCTCCGAGTATGTCTCATAAAAAGACGGAATGAGAATCTTCACTTCCCAGTTTAGACCCTCTCGGAAACGAATAGCTTGAACCTTCGGCTCCCTCACCAAGTACTCTGCAAATTGGCTCAACCTACCGAACTCCGCAGCGTATTCCTCCACAGACATACTTCCCTGAATGAGACTCTCAAATTGTCTCCCCAAGTCAAGCCTGTCTATCCGAGCGAAAAACTTCTTCTTAAAAAGGTCCTTGAATACCTCCCAAGATTGTCCTGCGTCAACTAGAACCGGCTCATTCCTGAACCAAGTGCGAGCGACGTCGAACAGTTGAAGTCCTACCGCCTCAACCTTCAGATCTTCAGAAAGACGGGACACCCTCATAAGACGCTCAATGTCCTTGAGCCAATTATTAGCATAGACGATGCCCTCCGTCCCTTTGAAAACCCTAGGCTCCAGTTTTTTGAAGTCCTGAATGTTGCCTGGCCGAAGCTGAGCAACTTGAGGAACAACCTGCTGCTGGACCGGAACTCCTCTCTCAACTATAGCACGAGCAAGCTGATGAGCACTCTCGATGCCCTGCCGTAGAACGTCGGTCTGCCTCTGATGTGCCTCTGACTGAGCCCTCTGTGCCTCGAGCATATCACAAAACAGTGTAAACATCTGTGACGCCTCTGCTGGCACAGGAGGTGGAGGTGGAAGCCTCTCAGATACAGCTGGCACAGTCCTCTGAGTAGGTGGTGGACCTCCGAAAGCAGCTGACACTCCAATCACCGGAGAAGTGACTGGTGCAGGCCTTCGGGATGTCGCAGACCTCTCAGAAGCTGCTCTCCCCTGCTGTGATCTAGTCTTAGGCGGCATCCTGAGACAAAGCGAAAGAAAAAATCAATATGGCACAAGATGTAAGACATCAAGGAAAGGACAGTTTAAGAGATCAAGTATCAATATCAAAGGAGAATAGTTGAATCAAAAGAATTTTCCTAGATGTGATTGAGTATCTCAGCCTATATCCTATATCCTATTGCAGGCTCGCAGTAGTACAACTAAGTTGTCGCACTACCACGACATCACATACTTGTGAAGCTAGACCTGCATGGGCCACCACCAAAAATGTGTCACGACCCGCACCCGGGGTAAGGGTACTAGTCGGAAACAACGCCCAGCCTACGCCGCAGAATCGGCAGTAGAACGCTGTCTAGAAAGTCTATCTAATATAATGAACCACCAAAAGATAGTGTACTCAATCACAGAACTAAGATAGAATGAACACGGATCAGATAAGAATAGAATAGTCATCAACTCATGAGTTTAAAATAATACATCAATGAGTCTGAAGAGTAACAAAAATAAGCTGGAGACAAATCCAGTACAAAAGAATACTACCATACTACAAAGCTACACTCCAGGGTCAACTGTCTCAGTTGGGATAAGTCCCTCTTGAGCCAGGGTCTCCGAATCTAAACCCACAACATCCTGGGGTCCATAATAGGTAGGGTACTCCTCAGTGTCATCTGGAAAAATATATCCAGTCAGGAAAGGAGCAGAGTACATCTCTAACAGCAGTTCTAATCCATGATAAAAACTATGTAACAGTAAATAGCTGTGGATAAACAAGATGCACAAAATAGATACAAGAGATATATAGACAATAAGGAAATACTGGAAAGAAATACAATAATGAACAATATGCCAATAAAACAATGATACTAATGACTAAGTGTGTGAGTACTAGCTTAACATGTGATCGGCTTGGGCAAGATACAATGCGGCCTGGCTAATCATACGTGTGGTGCATGATCAACACTATTCGCTTACCAATACTTTATTCAATAGGAATTTGATCACATATCTATACTAATACTCCCCACCCCCAACTGGTATAATAGATCCAACCATGGTATGCTATGGCACTAGATTCCCCAAGAAGATAGCTAGTCTCCCCGAGAATCGGTGTCTGTATATGTACAAGATAACCAATGAAACAATACTTGCACCATATACACCATATACCAAGGAATAACATCTCATGACGAAATCCGGATATACCAATCTGTGTAGCCATAGTGTCGAGAGAAACATGTAAATCTATACTAGATACAACGAACATAGAGGATATCATAAATGAGAAACTATCAGAGAATGTACTCGCTTGAAGTCCAATAAACAGTCTCACAGATGTCTGACTCGGTACCTCGAAGACCTAGATATAGAATATCACATTAAAACAAGGTCCCGGAAAGAGAACAAGTCAAACTAGTCAACTCCTAGGTCAATAAATAAATTCTAAGTCAAAAGTCAACTATGGTCAACTCTAAAGTCAACTAAAGTCAAACCAAGGTCAACCTCACAAGAAATCTATAAAAATAATATAGAAATAAAATACAACAATTTAGGAATAAAAATTAGATCCCAAATCATACTCACACAAAGTATACTACTAATACAAATAATATATACCCTAAAATAATATATATACAAACCAATATGTATACAAATAACATAATATATTATTACAAATATTATACCTCACAAAATACATATATATACACACATATATATATATATATACAATAATAATATATAAAATATAATTTAAAACTGCCAAAGCGTCACTGAAAACAGGGAGCTAAAAATACAATTTAATTAAAACAGCTTATAGTGACAGTCTCAAATGTCACAGAAAACGTCGCAAAAGCCACTGTGTAATAAAACCCACTGCTGCTGCATTGGTGACAGTTAATCAACTGTCACCAAAAACTGTCGCCACTGCTGCTAAGATCCCGCCCGCAGCATTAATGACAGAACTGTCATTAATGCACAGTGGGCTACAGCGGCTGCTGCTGACCCGCCTATTTAGCGACAGTTTCACTGTCACAAACCCACTGTCACTAAAACACAGAAATATATATATATATATATATATATATATAAATATATATATGCAATAATAATCATAATACATATATATAAATAAATAATTATATACTTATATATATATACACATATAAACTTATAATTAAATACCAATAGTTACAACACATGCACATATTAATGTTCATATTTTACATGGCTAGAAGCACACCTAAAATATATACATTAATATACAAATAATTATATAATAATTATAAATAATATAATTACACAATTAAACACATAAATATATTTTATAAAATATTTATGTATAATTTATACTATTAACATAAGTACATATATAATTACATGCAAGAAAGCTACATTTTATATTTGTACATCATATTAGCACACACAAAAATATATAGATCTATGCTACAATAATTACTATAATAAATACACAAAATAAATATATAATATCTATATATATTTACTAATTATAATTGAAGAATTTAAACCATACATAATTAGATCTATTCAAAAATCCACACAATTGGAGAGTATCACACCGTATCCCACTAGATCTAGGATACGCATGTGACACGAGTCCAACACACAACCAATTGCACCCCGAAGGATACAAACAAATCACAAATAATATTTATGAATAAATTAAAGTGTCAAAAGTAGATCTATGTGTCCGTGTCAAAATACGACATGTTCAAAGCCCCGTGTCGGAGGGAAAACCCCCAAAATGACACGTATCACCAAATAGTTGGGATACGAACCACAAGTACCCAAATATGGACACGACACAAGCCCCAAACACATAAGCACATGCCCAATTGATCTATAGGATCAATTGACACACACAACAAAATATAAATTCGGAATTCCAACAAAATTGACACAAAAAGTACCATAACTTTCTCCATGGGTCTCCTATGAACACAAAACAAAGTCCTATGGGTAGTACATATATATAGGTTGATTTTACATGATTAAATATCAGATTTAGAAGCTATTTAAATGGGAAAATCTGAATTATACCTATTGGGAGATGGATTCCCAATGAAACCTCCAATTGAGAAGAACTTGCTTCCAAATTGTAGATCCTTGCTCCTCTTTGTAGATCCTTGCTTCCTTCTTCTAGATCCTTGCTTCCTCCTTCTCTAATGGTAAATTAGGAAGAATTTGGAATGAATTTGGTAGGGAATTGGAATGGGAATGGGAATGGAGGGAATTTGGGAGTGGAAAATTCTAGATCTAGATTTGGAATGAGAATGAGATGAGAGAGAAATTTTCCCCCTCTTTTAATAGGCCGGCCTTGCCCCTCTCCCAAGCAATTGTAAAATGTCCAATGTACCCCTTGGGGCCTCTCATGAAGAAATAATTAAGGAAGGAAGCTTCTAGTCTAATCACTTAATTAATTTAATCCATCTCCTTAACTATGGACTTTCTAAATGGGCCAAATCTAACTATTTAATTCATGTTGGTCCATGGGTCCAAACTACACTAGTTGGGTCCACTAAAATAAGTCCAAAATAATTAAATAACATCCAACAATAATTAGATAATACAACAAAAATTATTTACCATGCACAATATTTATTTAAATAGGAAATTACTAAAATACCCTTTTTCCTAAAATGTGGTAGTGACACAATTCCCAAGGACAACCCCTTTTTCTCTCTTTCCTATATAAATATAACTTATTCCCTCTTCAAACCAACCCTATACAAAACCCTAGCCAAAACCCTAGTTTTACCTCCCCTTCAAAACCCGATCACCGATCTCCCCCTCCCTGATCACACAGCGCCGCCACCACCTTAATCACCTCAACCCCGCCTCAGCCACCACCTCCTTCGCCTTCCCTTCCCCGTCGACGCTGAACCACCGCCCCCCAACCGCCTGCATGTAACACCCAGTTCCGCTCAAGCGGACTGCCATCTCAATCGGCAATCGTGCAGCTATCCCGACCCGCTTTGCCTCGATCAAGAAGCAAAGGATATCCAGACTTGTCCCTACAGGAATCCGGCTTGGACTTTCAGAGGCTCGCTCAGACGTATCGCTCTACCGAGGCGAATCATCGCTAAGGTGGGTGGCTACGGTGAACTTGTCTTTGCTTAGCCAGCACACATAAAATCTGGAATGTTTATGCTAGTCGCTAGGTGATTCACCCCCTGCATGCTAATAAATCCAACGCACCTAGCTAAGGGAATAATCCCAACTTGTATTGCTTGCTAGAACATGGAAAATGGAAATACTGCTTATATTCATACCCTCGCATGCTAAGTCCTTTAACGGTTTCACTTCTCGGCTTACCTTCGGGTCCGAGCAACGTGCCTGCTTATTTTTTTTAGAAACGCATGCTTGTCTGCTTGAATGTTGCCATGTTTTCATCCAAACTCCGGGAGACTACTAAGTAGTCGTTCCGCACATGGAAGAACCTGAAAGTATTCGGGACCGTTAGGTCACCAAGGCAATTCCCGAACCAGGGAATCTGCACCCTGAATGAATAAATCACTGAATCACAGCTCGAGGAGCAAACTACTGAATCAACTGGCCTGGCAATCGATATACGACTGTGAACAATCATGCCTGTACATTGAACATGATATGTCCTATCCTGAACTTGATCCTGTGCCTAGCCAGACCTGAATACAGACCTGCATGTCGCGGACAACTCGAAAATGAGGCACCGTTCCACGGGCGGTCACCGGGGCACTGGGGCCGACCCGATCCGGATGGAACTCTCCTGTTTAGTCATCCTGTGCAAAGACGGAATGGTGTGGAGCGCATCCTGTACTCTCGCTGTACCCCATTCTCGTTAGTGACTAAAATTGGTAACTCTCCTGTTTAGTCATCCTGTGCAAAGACAAAATAGTGTGGAGCGCATCCTGTATTCTCGCTGCACCCCATTCTCGTTAGAGACTAAAATTGGTCCTTTATGGCTATGCCAGCGACAACTGTTCATATAGATAAGTCATCCTCGCTTAGCGGCTATCCGCGTGCGAGTTACTGCATCGCATCAATGAATGACTTAACACCTGAACGATCATGTTAAAATGACCCTCATGTTTGCATATGCTATGCCTCCTGAATGTTATACTTGCCCGTGCTTGAATTAACACGTTTGCCTCAATGTTTGCCTTGGACAGGGAAGGAAATGGTAAGTTGGTAAGTCTCTCCGTGTTTCCTCTAACATCGCACGGCGCACTGCCCGACACGTTAAGCTGTTCAATGTTGGCATAAAACTGATCCTAAGGCAACTAAAAAGACAACTGAATAGTTGTGCACGGAACCTGTATTATGTGTTTGGATTTGTCGAGCGGGCGAGTAGCTTTCCCACCAGTGCATTCAATGTACTGATAATCCACCAGTTTGATATGCAGGGTGCGGGAGAACCTCGTGCGGTGCGGACGCCTCCTTCGTGCGTGCTAAGGCCAGGAGTTCCCTCTGAAACCTTGCAACGGTGCGTCCGGGACTGAAGCACTTATACAAGACATAAGTTGTGAACATCGCCTGACCATCGCCTGTACATTCATTCCACAGTTGTAGCCACTTGGCACGCTTTTACTGTTTCAGAGAGAGAGGCTTGAGCGACTTGTAATCTCGGCTATACGCCGCCTGTAACACTTGTTCATATCAATAAAGAGATTACTTTACTTTGTTTCAATGCTTCCGCTATATTGTCGACTCAGTGAACCTGTTACCGATCGCCTATGCGTTCATGACTCCGCTGCACTCGGACAATCTGTGCGACTCTGTGGCTTAGAACTCTTGCCGCCAGCCAATGAACCATGGCCTTGCACGGGCGTGGCTCACGCTCGTGCGGCATCACGCCCGGATGGGTTAAGCGATCATTCCGCGGGAGCGCTGGCGAGGGTGATTCCCGCCTAGCGGGAACGGCCGATTGCCTGCGGGAGATCGGGGCGTGATACTGCACCCGACCGCTAGTCCACCTCCATCAACCATCATCACCATCCTCAACACCATCACCCACCCGACTCCCTTCTCCAACTTCCCTCTACCACCTCCACCGCCTGACTACCAACAGCGCCGCCACCAGCCTCACCGTCTCCACCACCCAACACCACCAGCAACTAACACCTACACCACCGCCAATCGCCGCTTCAACTGCTGCCGAGACTGCTGCTACCGCTGCTGCTTCCCCATGCACCGTTTGAGCTCTGCCCCATGTCGGAGAGCAGGTTGTCGACGAGCACAGACCCCCCCCGCTCGGCCATGACTAGGTACACGTTTATTTTACCCTTTTCCTTCATGAGTCGAGGCGTCGATGTGTCGTTTAACGGACATGGGTAATGTAAAACCCGAAGTGAAATATATGTGTGTGTGTGTGTATGTATTTAGATTAGTAATTACTCAAATAATAAATGACTTGTTAATAAAAATACTGTAAATTACCTAAAAACCTAGACATTGACCAAGTGCACCTTAACATGATAATTTGGACAGGTATTTCTGTACAAAACGTAATTAGTTTCGTAATAGGACTTTGGTAATTTGCTACCTCGAGGTACACGGTAAATGAGGATAGGACACGTGTACGTCTTAGCTGCGTGCACACGCGACTATGTTAGTTGACCAGCGTGACACCTTGCGTCAGTGCCTAAGAGCAGCGTAGTGTTTCTGTGCGTATTACTTTAGTGTCTAGTGATCGAATTGCTATATTATATTATATATATATATATATATATATATATATATATATATATAGGGTCGCTGGACCAGTCAGGAGAGACTTCATAAGCAGGTTATTGGCATTCGCAGCTTGAGGACCCAGCCAAGATACCTTGCCATATTTACTGTTTAATTTAAATTATGCAAATATTGTATGATATCTTGTTGCTTTATTTCATATAACTGTGCGCGTCAGAGATTGACTCGGGTACAATCAACGAATGCGTCGATGAGTAGTGTACTTGACCTAGTCACTAGCAGACTCACCCCCATTGGGAGGATATTCTGATATCTTTCGAGACCTTACACTCTTACACGAATCACAGTGACAAACTCATGTTGGGATACGGGTTCGCATATCCGACTAGCTATCGGTGCGTGTGACATGCATCACGGTTAGTACGTAATCATGGTTATATAATTAGTAGAGACTTGTCATATAGTTACGTAGTATGCACGTCGCGTATTCAATTTGTATATCTGCATTGGGCGGGGAGGATAACTAGTAGGCGTATGGGATACAAACATTAGAATCCGTAGTATCCGGAGGAGCCACGGATCCAATGACTTCCTTTATACAGATACCGCGTTCTTAGGAGCGATACAGACATATATATTTGCAGATACCTCATTCTTCGGAATGAGGGACGTTACATGTATAGATACCATGCTCTTCGGAGTGTTGGACGTTATGCCTACACCTACCTATACGTACCAATGTTGTCCTCATATTGCATTCACATAGATGGTTAGCACACCCCTTTATTTTATTCAGTATATATATGGCATGCATTTTGTATCTTGTTACGTTCCTCTGAGGACCTGGTTCCCTTCCAGATTTGGACGAGACATATTATCCTACAGTGTACGGACCCGGACAGGAGACGAGCTACGCATCTGAGGAGGAGCTAGATGTGCTTCCATCAGAGTTCTCTTGATCATTGGTAGGCCTTCCGCCTAGGACTAGAGCATCATTATTTAGTCAGTCGATGCTCTAGTCATTATTCTTTTTATCTGTCTTTCAGTACTTTTATTTCGTCATAGTAGTGGATTTGTTCCCACCAGACATTTTGGATTGTACTATGACATTTCAGACTGGCGTTTATTTTCCAGTATTTATTTTTTTGTACTTCTTGTTTATATTGTGGATGAGATTAGATTACCTGTTCTGATGTTAGTATTGGACTTGTTAGTATTTTAGGACAGCGGAGTATGCTTCGTAGGATCCATTAAATTGGGTAATCCCTCGGAGACGTATTAGCTGGCTATTGTCACGTGGCCTGGTCCCATGTATTTTGGGACTGGGGCGTGACATAGGGTATGGAGTTCACTCTGGAGCCTTGGAGCGTTGCGTCCGAAACTGAAGCATATAAACATGACATAATATTAGAATATCGCCTATGTATCATTCCACAAATGTAGCAACTTGGCACACTTTTACTGTTTTAGAGAGAGAGGCTTGAGCGATTTGTATTCTCGGCCAAGCGCAGCCTGTAACACTTGTTTATATCAATAATGAGCTTGTTTTATTTCTATACTTATGTTATTCAATGCTTCCTCTATCGACGACTCTGTAACTTGTTACCAATCGCCTATGTGTTTATTATTCCGCTGCACTCGGACAATCTGTGCGACTGTGGCTTAGCCCTCTTACCGTCTGTTCATATCACGATCTTGCACGGGCGCGGCTTACGCTCATGCGGCATCACGTCCGATGGGTCAAGCGATCGTCTCACGGGAGCGCTGGCGCGGTGATTCGCGCCTAGCGGGGACGGCCGATTACCTACGGATCTGGGCGTGACATCAGAATTGGCATAACCTAGGGTTGTTGGATTGGGTCTCATGGAAGCAAGAGAGCACGGCTAAGTAAGCAAAGAAGCAAGACTGTGAAGAGACCTCCCTAGCTTGAACTTTGATATGCTACAAATCTAGCCCATTCTCTCATTCCTCCCCTGGCTGGTGGGAACTGTTGGACCATTGGCTTCTTAGTCGGCTTGTTCAGAAATGACCTTCGCCTACACCCTTCTGGAAGCACCGCAAAGACCTCAGACCTTTGCCGGCAAGCCTAGATGATTCCTGAAGCTTCTCGGAGCGGCCTATCCATCGACATACCCAACCGCCTCGGCCCATCGACCACCCTCCGGCACCCATAAACAGGTGGCCAGATCCTTAGCTTTCCATCACCACCCAGCCACCAGCGAAGCTCTGCCGAAATTCCCCTCCGACCCATTCCTTTCTCCACCACCAGCGAAGCATCCTCGTGCAGCCGAGCATCGCCCGACAACGTCAAGCTCCGGCGACTGCTCCACCGCAATGTCCTCTTTACCAGCGTTCTCTAGGCGAAGATCCAATGACGTGTCGGCATTCCTCCGACAACCGGTGTACTGAGATTCACCGAGCGGCATCGCTTCAACTGAGCTCGTCGACGCTCGATTGATGACGCAGATCTGTCGAGATCACGCCATGAGTTCAAGTCGACGACGAACTTGATCTCGAATCTGGTGAGTATTTAGTGTTCGAATCTCTTTTTCGTGATTTATCTCTTCGTTTGATCCGTTATGTTCTTGACCTAGGAATGACAATATAGTGCTCGATCACTCGGTCGATTTTGAACTCAAGAATCGTTGGGGAAAATAAACGGTTGGACAAAATCGAACAGCTCTCGGCTGATCGATGAACTTTTGAACAAACGAGAGATCGAACCTTTAGATTGGTAAGGTTTTGTTTGTTATTCTCCTATCATCTTTGTTTGATTTCGATCACCAAGATCCAAAAAACATTCTCTCTGAAAATCACTATCTTGTTGTTGCATGCCACATGTTCGATGTATTGCCTTAGAGGAGTATCCATACGGTGACTGTTCGGATCGAACATAGACATGATCGTATCTGACCGTTCTTGATCAAAATCAGTTTGTCTCATGTATAACCTTCTTGATTCCATCTCAAATGATCAATTACTTAATAATTGGTGTTTGTAGTTTGGCACAGTAGGACTGTGTCTAAACCGACACAGAAGTTGAGTCTATATTCGTGTCCAGGGTGACACCAGGATCTGTGACACGGGTTCATGTTGACAAAGTACTCGTCAGACACTGAACCGATTTATGTTAGTTTGAGAGGGCGAGTTAGGAAAGATTTGAATATGTTTGGTTCAGTATATAACCGGGTCCAATACATTCAAATTGGTAGGTTGAATAGATGACCGTTAGATTAGGGTCGAATGAAGAGTAACGGGTCCTGGTGGTTAACCGAATCCAATACTTATTGGGTTTGAGTTTAACAGTGTGGGCTTAAAGGCCGGCCGGCTAGGTTAGGTTAAAATCATTGAACTGAGCCAGTGGAGTTGGAAACTGGGCCTGGGCCAGAGCCCAGTAGTTAGGATTTGAGGAAATTATGAATTTAGACCAGTTCAGTAAGGTTTGGTAAATAATTAAAATGGTTAGTTCATTAAATAGTAGTAATAATTAATTAAACTAGGGTTATTAATTAGATATTTGAATCAAGAATTAGTTACAATTGTTAGTTAACAACAAATTGTTAAAGTTGTTAGAGATAAATATTAGTTCCAATTAAATAGAGAGTTTAGGACCTATTTTGATTTAGAGCCTAACATCTATCCATTATTTTCTGGGTGGATTTAGCACAATCTCTACCCTTGGATAAGGCAAGTACTCTGTACTTATGTTTCTCCTTACTTAATAAATCCAGGTTCTTTTATTTTCTAGTCTGATTGCATCTTGCATATTGAGACACGACTTTGACACAATAAGATTATTGTACTTGATTTTGTATCCATGATATGTATCTGATTCTGGTTTCTGAACCATGGAGAGAAAAATGTTAAGTAGATATGTGGTTAAACCCATTATTGTACGAATCATAGCTTGACATACACTGCACGTATGCTCGAGCCTGACCAAGTCTGAACCTAACCTTAGCCGGCCACATATTGAAAATGATATTTCAATTCACGTAGGAATTAGCATGATTATTATTATTGTTTCATGGTTTATAGTGTTGCAAGTTGCATTCCGTTACCACATTCAGTTATATTGTTGGTTCTTTTTTTATTTATTTTATTGCTTTATTTTGTATGGTACAATATTTCATGCAGGAATATACTTTGCTCCTTTCCAGACTGGATCATTGACACCCAGGTTATGACATGGAAGATCGACATTGGATCGAAAGACTACTTGGAGGGCTTAGTTAGTTGTATAGATTAATGTATATTTGATGAGCCATGTAGATATTGATTACTTTACCAATTTTTTCTCCGGAGTTGACTTGTATGATGTACACAAAAATGATGCTAGTGGACTGTGGTGATCGTGTGCATGTGTGGGTAGTATTTCTTGTTTAGTTTCTGTGATTGAGCAAAACCAAGACTGAAGTCCCAAATGATCAACCTCACCATAAGTCTTGGCTGCCTGTCCCCGACTTTCAACAAGCTTATTCACCCTTAGCTGGCCCAACCAAGCAAACGATACAGTTCTCCCAAGATTTATACTTATAAAACTGCCCACCTTCGTGTCCGACACTGAGGCTCCTCCCGTACATATGCATTCTCGAGCAGAACATTACGAATTGTGCATGTCGTTGATGACCCACAACTCCTCCAAAACTGTACAAATGGAGATGTACCCGCCTCAGATTGAGTTTACTGCACACCTTGACCTCCTTCCCGGTTTTGAAGTTTTGAACTACTGAAACCATTGGCACTCCGTGAAGCTTTGGAAAACCATCCGTCACCAAAACTGAATCCATGGAACAACCCTCCCTTAGAGACCAACCAAGTATCATGGGACCGGCAGACTGACCCTCAATCTTTGGCCCATCACCATTTGTCGCTTTGTTTTGATAAACTGAGTCCTCGGTATCCCTTAAAACATCTTGAAGACCTTCCTCAGCAAGTTTCAGACTATCCACTAACTCTTGTCGAACACCCCTCGAGCCTCCATTCGATATTTGTGGTCTGCCTGTACAACTCAACGGCTTAACCCTGTACATGTGTAACCACCCTAGATTTTCTAATTAGTAATTAAAATATTAATACTAGGTTATGTACACTGCCAGCACATGAAAGTAGTTTAATAGTAGATAAATACATATATGAGTATATATTAAAAGAGAATAGAAAATAAAATAAAATAAATAATAATAATACAACAAAATACTAGGAAAATAAAAAAACCTCAGTGATACAACAACACACTACTACCAACAATAATAAACATGCAACAACAGCTAGTAGGCGGCCTCACAAGGAACCCGACCCACCCTCTTCACGACCGCGGCCCAGCTACCACTCGACCCCCTCTCGACTATATATATATATATATATATATATATATATATATATATATATATATATATATATGAGTACAGAACAAACGAAAATCCTAACCCTAATCTTATTCCTCCTTGTCGACCACCCCACTGCGTCGCCCTTGGCCGCTGGAACCGCCCGCCGCCACTGACAGACACGCGCGCATAAATTACGTCAAGAACCGAATCCCAAGTACCCGTCTTCCCCACTAAATTTCTTCCTACATACGAGACCAAATTTCGATCAAGTTGTTTAGATTCAACCACAACATGAACACCTTCTAATGTCTTCAAGTAGTTTCATTCGAACCACCCCATTTCTAATATAAATTTATCCGAAACTTTTCGAAAAACCTACTGTTTTAGATATATATGAATTTACAGTTTTTGAAACCAACGTGTTGTTTTGGAAGGCGATTTTCTTCCAATCGAACCCACTTAAATATGATTTTCTTTTTCTGATAGCTGGTCTATATAACCAGGATCGCAACGACATAATATTTATATATTTTGGATTATTAATTCTGTGCTAAATTTAGATTAAAAATCGCAAACAAAATAACTTTTTATGAACTTAGAAATTTTGATGCGGAGTGCGTTCCAATAAACCGAACTAGCACATAACGTACCAGTTGCACCAAAAAGAGCGTATGGTATATCCTGACGTGTGGACTTTCACGAAAGTTGATTTGGATGTGTGTGCGTCGGAATCAACCCGTATCCTTGAAAAGTTTCCCATATCGACATTTTGTAAATTTCTTCATTAATTGGTGCATGCTCGTCAGAACGTGACAAAACTTGCGACATTAGATTCGTGGTATCATGCTGGTCCTATGACCCAAGTTTCATGCGATTTTGAGATAGTTGACCGAGCTGCTTATTCGCGGGCCCAACAGTTTTACTTGAAGGGCAAATTTGTGATCGGCTCACCGAACCCAAAATTGGATATATCGTTGAGTCCGTATCATCGTTTAGGATTTGTTAACCTATAATTTGTCCAATTTAGAGACCTTTACACCTAGCACGTATTTCGGTGCAGTGGACACATATGGATCCCGCTTTATTCTAAAATTACCGTTTTGCCCCTGTGTCCAAATTGGACGGAAGGGTAGAGTTTTCTGACTATCTCGCTGATTTAGGAGACATTGGTGATGGTTATTTCAGAATCCAGAGACGTTCATTTAGAGTCCCTACCCTCTGGTTTCTTGTGCTTGTCGTTTGGACAGATTGCTTGCAAGGCAAGTATAACTTGCCATAATACGGTTTAGTTACATTCATTTGCAGCATATTTAATTTTTGTTGTTTATTTTTATTTATTTTGATATATAAAACTGTGCATCCAAGAATAATTTTGGTGCAACGACGGTTGCGTCGTCTTTTATCTTTATTTATATTATGCATGTTGACCTAGTTTTACGAGACCACCATATGAGTTTGTGGCATCATTATTGTCACGCCCCAGTCCCAAATACGTAGGACTAGGAACACGTAAGCATGCCAGCCGCATGGATATGACAACTCCAATATATGGAAACCATAACCCATACGTACGCTGTAATATGAATATAAACTCACATGTGGTATATATAATGTCACAAGTCACAGATATGCTAATCTCATCCACATAACAAGTCATAGAAAAGAAATACTAAGCTAGAACAAGAGTCTGAAATATCCAGAAAATAATAGTCGGGTGGAGACAAATCCACTACCAATGACTATAACCAAAACTAAAATGAGAGAGGAGTATAAAGTCTCCAATATAAAATAATGTGAAGACAGAAGTGCATCAGCTAAAAGAATCCATCGCTAGATAATCAACGATGCTCAGAAGGTAAGACCTCCTCGGCAGAAAGGAATGCGTCAGGTTTAGGCCCGTACTCCTGCAAATACTCAAGAGCAGATACACCTGGCAGAGGACCAGGTCCTCAGAGGGACGTAACAAGATACAGAAAATACGAGCCAACTTGAATACAGTAAACATGCATATAATTTGAAAATAAATAAGTACGCTGTACAAGACAATCTATATGAATGCAAATGAGGACAACTTTTCGACGTATGGGCAAGGATAGGCTACTCGGTCTACCTCACAACTCACACACACGTCAATGGACATCAGAAATCGACATACCGCGGGGGTAGCGACCAGCGAGACTCCAGAAATTGACATACCGCGGGGGTAGCGACCAGCGCGACACACGCCCGTAGTGCGAGCTATATACTACGGTTTACCAGAGTGGTTAAAAGCCCATACGCCTAATAATTGTCCTCTATGATACTGAGTGTCAAGTGTGTGTCAACATATCTAATATATAGTAATGACTGAAAGGAACTACACATGCAATAAATAAATAGAACTGAAATAAATATACAGAAATATACTAAGCATGCAAAATACTGTAAGCAATTTGGCAAGGTATCTTGCCTGGTAAGAAAGCTGCAAGGTGTACTGTCCAGAAGTCAAACGCACAGGATCAAAAGCTATGGCCGCAGAACAATGTCTCCGGATGCTAAAATAAACATCACCAACATTTCCGGAATGAGAAAAATAGCTAAAAAGCACATCCTTTTCGTCCAATTTGGACACAGGGGCAAAAAGGTAATTTCGGACAAAAATGGGGTCCACGTGTGGCCCACTTTGCACCAAAAAGTGTGCCGAGGGTAACAGTCTCTAAATGGGGACAAACTATAGGTCAAACAACTCTAAATGTCAATATGAACCCAACGGTATGTCCAAATGTGGATTCCGATGAGCCGAACACAATTTTATCCAAAAAGTCAACTGTGGGACCCGCCAATTGGCGATTTGGTCAACCATCTCAGAATTGCGTGAAAATTGGGTCACGGGATCAGCGCGTTACCACGAGTCCAGTGGCGCAAGTTTCGTCGTAATCTGACAAGCGTGCACAAAATACGCTCGAGTTCTACAAAAGTTGCGACACGGGGTGTGTCCGCGGATACGGCCTGATTCCGGCGCGCACACGCGTCCGAATCAGTTTCCACAAATTTTCACGTGTCCGGTTACGCTGCGTGCACCGCTCGGTACACTTGGTACACGGCGGGGCGGTCCCGTTTGGCGGGGCGCGCTCCGTTTCACAACTTTTAGAATTCTGGAAAAAGTGGGTTCACGCGGTTTTGTGACGAATTTAATTCTGTCCACAGCAGCTAATAATCTAGGGTTATTTTACAGAAAATAAACTAGGTCAAGTGTTCTACATATATAAAAAAGAATCATCGAATTCGGATCTCTGTGGTGGGAGATACGAACTCGGCAACATGGGTGGTCACCGCAGTTTTCTGCGATCCCAGAATTCGGTCTGCTCGCGCCAACTTGGACGCTGTTTTTCGCCTAGGGATACACGTTTTTCGAGGTTGGCTATAATACAAATATAGAAGAGGGTTAAGGGGTGAGCATACCGGTGAAGACAAAACGACGTTTGGTTGAGCGAGTCGACGGAAAATAACTCCGGAGCGAAGGTGTCTCGTGTGGGAATCTGCAGTGCGCGAGGTCGGAGTCGTCGGGATGGTTTGGACGGCTTGGCGGGGCTCTCTGGCTGCGGTGGCGGCTCTAGATGAGAAGAGGGGGTCTGGATATTTTAGGTTAGGGTTTTATGAAATATTATATATATATATTTATATATATATAAGATAGGAAGAGAGAAAAGAATAGGAGGCCGCGTGCAAGGGGGAAAGAATTACACTTGCTGAAGGGGGGCGGGTCCTCTGGGAGCAAATTGCTTAAAGGGGTTGAAGGGGGTTAGCAATTGCTAAAGGGTGGTCCTTAGCAAATTGCTAAGTTGCTGAAGTGGGAATCTAGGAGCAAATTACTAAGGATGGGAATAAGTATAGTTATTATTATTATTATTACTATTATTATTATTATTATTATTATTATATTCCTATTTAATAATTCTTTTACTTTCTTTTCTTTTCCTTTCTAAGTATATATATACATATATATATTTGTGTATACATATATATTATATATATACTCATAAGAAAATTTATGGATTAGAATAATGCACACCATTAGGCTAGCAACTGCTCAGGGGGGTCTCCTACATGGAATAAATTTCGAAAAATTTCTGATGGTCCCATAAGTCCTCTAAGTGCCCGAACACATAAAATAAAAATTATTAAAAATCTATTTCTCCTATTTAGCCACTAAATACTATATTTAAATTATTAATTAATAAAAAAATAATAAATACGTTTTTTTTAGAAATAGGGGTTTTACATTTTACCCAACTTACAAAAATTTTGTCCTCGAAATTGACACTAACCCATATTCATAATGATAACTATAACTATTACACTACATTGGTATCTAGTAGGACTCCTAAAACTCATGGTTTGCCATTCTAACACTTTCTCATCTATTGTCCATCCACTATTTTATCATCCTCTAACTCGTCTACACTACCCAACTTACAAAATTTCTACTAGTAGTCACATTCTTTGAAGCTATTGTCTAGGTTTGTAAGATAAATACATATATTGGGTCGAGAATCTTGAGATACTTGTCTAGAATCTCATAACTATGACTTTTTCCATAACCGTCAAGTATCATAGTCTAATACTGCCACGCCACCTGGCCAGTATGGCTGCAAGTAATTCAACTACTCTACCAAAATCGTCTGGTGGCAACTGTCGCTACCTTGCCGGCGATTTGTCATAGTTATCAGTTCGTAACAAGTGACTTCAACTCTTTCCTAGGCATAGTCTAAGTTTTTAGGGAGACACTTAAGGTCTTGACTAACTATTAGGGCTATGATCTAGCTCAAGTGATCTAACAATTTCTACTATGCTACATGGTGCTACTTAAGGGTTAAACTAATAAAGAATACAGATATTGTCATAGTGTATATACATATTAAGAACTCATCCTTAGTTATCAAGCATTACTAACACATTTATGTTTAACTAACAAAATAGGGGTGAGGTTGATATGAATCAAACAATTCATAATGGCACGAAAGATACGACTATGATAGGAAGAGTTAAGCACGAGATAAGTAACGAATATAAAAGGAGAAGATGAGTCACCCAAGAGGGCGAGATAAGGATAGGGAAGAATACTACTACTGCTACTCACGTCATCCATTAGCATCGCGTATATGCCATCTGGGTAAAATATACCTACATCCTCATAACTGCTAAACTGCCATATGTATAATTCTACAACTATTTGTACATCTAAGATCTTGTGTCACAATGGGGTTATGAGTATGCAAAGTCAATTATAACTAAAAGGTCGTACCTGTATCTACGGCTTCCTGTGTCTGCTCTTCCATACTTGTCATAATGAGTGCTTGGCCTTATCCTTGGTTGTTCAACTAGGGTCTACTCCCCTCCATTTGTGCAGACTGTAGAAGCAGTGGTGGGTCACTTTGGTCTTCTATACTTGAGGGTGTATGCGGTGTTCCTGATTCTAATGCCATAGACCTCTGGTTCTGCTGAGGACATCTTCGGGTTTGATGGTGACTTGATCTACATATCATGCACAGCCCCAATCGACGATGACAGTCTCTATGAATATGACCTATCTTACCACAAAAGTGACAAGTACGGGGGTCCTTGGTTGGATATGGTGCAGCACTATCTGGTTGCTGGCGTGTCAAAGGGTGTCTAATGGGTCCTCCTTGCTTTGTCTTTACTGGTCCTTGGTGACTTCTCTGTTGAATTTCGTTTCCCTTGCTGATGGCCTCCTAGATCCTGGCCTCTGTCAATAACTCGGCATAAGAGATCCGGGACTGTGAGCTAGTATAGTGCTGGAGCTCCTGAGTCAGCCCGCGGTGAAACCTCTTAGCCTTCTCCAAGTCATTAGGTATTAGGACTGTGCCATACTTACTGAGACGGCTAAACTCTGCGTCATACTCATCAACCGTCTTGTTTCCTTGCTCTAGATGGAGGAACTGATCGTACAATGCGTCCCTTACAGTATCCGAGAAGTACTTCCTCTCAAAGCATTCCAAGAATTGTTCCCAAGTCTGACGCGTCCCTTATATATATAAGATAGGAAGAGAGAAAAGAATAGGAGGCCGCGTGCAAGGGGGAAAGAATTATACTTGCTGAAGGGGGGCGGGTCCTCTGGGAGCAAATTGCTTAAAGGGGTTGAAGGGGGTTAGCAATTGCTAAAGGGCGGTCCTTAGCAAATTGCTAAGTTGCTGAAGTGGGAATCTAGGAGCAAATTACTAAGGATGGGAATAAGTATAGTTGTTGTTATTATTATTATTATTATTATTATTATATTCCTATTTAATAATTCTTTTACTTTTTTTTCTTTTCCTTTCTAAATATATATATACATATATATATTTGTGTATACATATATATTATATATATACTCATAAGAAAATTCATGGATTAGAATAATGCACACCATTAGGCTAGCAACTGCTCAAGGGGGTCTCCTACATGGAATAAATTCCGAAAAATTCCTGATGGTCCCATAAGTCCTCTAAGTGCCCGAACACCTAAAATAAAAATTATTAAAAATCTATTTCTCCTATTTAGCCACTAAATACTATATTTAAATTATTAATTAATAAAAAATAATAAATATTTTTTTTTTAGAAATAGGGGTTTTACAATTATGTTTTATTTGGCTGTGACATAATTATTACACGAGTTGTGAGTCTCATGTAGGACATGAACTTGCATATTAGGCTCGCCACCTGTATATATAGGTCGTACGATGGATAAGAAATAACTGCTAATAAAAATACCATATTTAGCGGACTTAGTAGTTACTAGAGGTATTACGTGTTATGGATATGACACGTTAGTAGCATCGGGAGGGGAGAACAATGAGTAAGCGTATGCGACTCCTTTATACTTTTTCTTTTTGGCCCGTAAGCTCTGCCGGAGATGCCAGGAGTTACGACCCTATTATTTTCTGTAGCCCTATGACGATCGAAAGACGTTATGCCAGTGGCCCCTGGATCTCTGAGAGAACTACGTCCATCATATTATTTTAGCCAGATAGTCTATACGCGAAAAAATTATTCTTAAATTGCATATCACATAGACTGATTAGGCGACCACGTTGGATGTTTACTTTCAGTACTTTATTGGCATACTTTTATGTATTTTGTTACGTCTCTTTGAGGACCTAATCCCTTTCCATGTATAGAAGATCAGGATTATCCGCAGGAGTATGGACCGGGACCTGACGCATCATTCTCTATCGAGGAGGTCTTACCCTCTAAGTACTCATGATAACTTCATAGCTAATAGATTGTTAGTTATTCTCTTTATTGACATTTATTTTATATTGGGGTTCCGTCCTCCTCTATCATTTAGTTTTAATATAGTCGTTTGATAGTGGATTTGTCTTCATCTGACTATTATTTCTTTTATTACTTCGTACTTGAGACCTTCAGTTATTTATTTTGATATTTCTTTACTTGTGCCTGTGTCACGCCCCAGTCCCAAAATATCGAGGGACTGAACACGTGATAATGGCCAGCAGCACACACCGATGGACAAATCCAATTTAATGGATCCATCGGGGCATGCTTAAGCTGTAATGTAACAATAAGTAGGTCCAATGATACAAGTCATAGTCTATACTAATCTCATCCACAACAGAACAGTATATGAACTAAATAGCAAAACTGGAATAAATGCTGAAAGTAAAGATACTGTCGAATATCCAGCAAGAAATAATACTTTGTCGGGTGGAGACAAATCCACTACCGATAAATGGAAAAATAGAGACAAGAAAATATAACTAAAACATGCTAGAAAGTAACTAACTATAAGCAGGGCCATCAAGTGCTATCGTACCCTCGTCTGGTGTCGGTCCGTAAAGCTGCGGGTACTCCTCGTCTGCTAAATCTGGAGAACAAAACCAGGTCCTCAGCGGGACGTAACAAGATACAGAAGAATACGAGCCAAAAGTACAGTAAATGAACATGCAAGATAGACAAGAAAGTAAACACAAGAAAGCAAATAAGACACGAGAAATCACTACATCTAAGATGGTGGCGTGCCGATGGTGCTATCAACCATGACTACAAAATAGGGATAATCGCAACTCAGTGGGAGATCACGGTCCTATAGAAAGTAGGCCAATGGGGACTCCCAATCTATAGTATGGCTCTTTCGCAGCCCAATGTGAGCTCATGAATGAGGTAGTCAAATGAACAAGTCTCTATCGCAGCACAATGGGTACTCACAGTCGAGAATGCTCAAGTATAGTCAATGCCTAATAACGATCATCTAGGAACTAAAGAAATCAATCGAGTCAACTCAAGAGAGCGTAGAGTAAACATATACCATCACAATATGTCTATGGAACAAATAGTGATTCATAGAAAAGAGCAAATAATGTACATGCACGTAAAACGAGAAAATAAGACTAGAGCAGCAGGAATAAATTAATATGAAAAACGCATCAAGAAACTATATACGACAAGAAAATAACAACTAAAAAGTGAAGCATGCAAATAATGTGCAAGAGTTGGCAAGGTATCTTGCACGACAATATATAAATATGTCAAGGAAATAAGTAGCAAAACTGCAGGGTTTGGCAAGGTATACTTGCCTGGGGTTCTGGCTCCAACTGTAGCCCTGTGTCAGTGGATCCTGCAGGTACTCCTCCAAAAGCTGTAATAAACATCACAAATAGTCTTAGAAGATATCAAATAGCTAGAAACGCCTGTCCTTAAGTCCAATTTTGACACAAGGACAAAAATGACATTTTCGGGTCAAAGCGGGGTCTACATGTGAGCCACTTTGCACCGAAAAGCGTGTCAGGGTCAAAGGTCTCCAAATTCCTTAAACTCAGTGTCAACAAGTCAAGAACGATGATACAAACCCAACGGAACTTCCATAATTGGATATCGATGAGCCGATCACAAAATTGCCCGTCAAGTGGAGCCTGTAGGGCCCACGATACGCGATTTTGTCAACGTTCTCAGAATCGAACCAAACTTGGATCACAGGACCAGCGTATTGCTACGAGTCCGATAGTGCAAGTTTCGTTTCGATCCGACGTGTGTACACGAAGTTACAGCGTATTCCAGAACGGACAAATACGGGACGTTGTCGGCGGATACGCGTTGATTCCGGTGTGCACGCACATCCAAATCAACTTTTGCGAAATCTCGTGCGTCCGTATCAACGACGCGCACGTTTCGGTAAAGACCGCATGCGACCAAGTAATCCCGTTTGGCGGGGCGCACTCAGTTTCGGGGTGAAACAAGGCGTTGTTTTTCCTGTTTTTGGATCGCGGTTTGCGATCGCCACAGGACGCAACGCACTGAACGGGTTATACGGGCATCGAGGGGGTCATGCGGTCTACGCGTCACAACTGACGGAATCGAAAATGAGGCAGCGAGGAAAGAGAAAAGAGAAAAGAGTACCTGAACAGGGCTCCGTGAAGACTGATTCTTCGTGTCCGCGAGGAGATGCGACACGGGGGAAACTGTGTCCGGTCTAGGGTTTCCGCTGTGTCCGGGTCAGGGGCTACTGTGTCCGGGTCAGGGGATGTTGTGTCCGGGTCAGGGGCTGCTCGGCGGACACGGCGGAGGCGGTGTCGTGTGGTGGAGTAGCTGTGGAGGCGGAGCAGTCTGGGGATGTCGACGGAGAGGATGACGATCGGGGGACTCGGGGATGGCGGAGAGAGAATTCAGGTGGACTCTGCGGGGGTGACGAGGCGGAGGAAGGTGGAGGAGGTAGTCGAGGGGTGCAGTAGGTCGGAGAGGTGAGAGCGGGGATGATGGTGATGGGTGGAAGAAGAAGGAGGAGGCAGCTGCGCTGGGCTAAGGCGGGCGATGATCGACTGGGACGAGGGGAGGAGACGGAGCCAGGGGAAGTCGAGGTCTAGGTGGAGGACGGCGACGCCGGTGGAGTCGAGGACGGGGCTCGTCGGCTGGGCTGCGGGACTCGGGCGTGGCGAGCTAGGGTTCAGGCGTGGAGCGGGGGATGATGCTGGACTCGTCGGACTAGGGTTCAGGTACGGGTGAAGTCGACGGAGAGCGGCGGCGTGGGATCTGGAGAAAGGCGGCGGCGCTAGGGCACGAACGTCGAGGCCATTTAAGGGCTGCTATAGTAATCCCGAGGGGAATCCGACTTAGGATTTAGTTTGGGTTTCGGGTCCGGGTCGGGTTTGACTCGGATCCGACCCGACCCGTTATGCTCGGTTGGCTTGATTCGGTTCAATCAGCGGTTCGGTTTAATTTCAATTAAACCCGATTTATTTAAGGGGTTTAATTAGGGTTTATTTACATTGGTTTTTAGGGCTTTAAACGGGTTTTCGGAGTCCAATAAATTCACAAAAAATTACTCTATGTCCAGTTTTTTATTTTACACCAGAAAATATTATTTTTATAATATTTTAATATTATTTAACATCATTTAAAAATTATTTAATAATTAAAACACCTTAGTTTAATTACAGAAAATCCCGAAAAAATTCCAAAAAATTGTGAAAAATCCAAATTAAAATTTCTTGAAAATCAGGGGGTTTACAATCCACCCCCCTTAAGAGGATTGTGTCCTCGCAATCAAAGAATAACCGGTCAACAGAGATGACACAGTTGCAAAATTTATTCAAAGCACATCACAACTAAGAAAAGTCAAGGTTGAAGGTTTTAAACACATAGGAAAAATCATTTCCCTAAGCAATAGAAGTTATGTAATTTCCCAACTGTAGGAAATCTAGAAAATTATAGTTTTAGAAAACCAGGTTATCCTTTAAAACATATTAGATTAACAATTCTAGGTTATCACTAGGTTATCTTTTATTAGCAATTTAAAACTGTCAGGTCAAGTCTAGGGTCACGAACCAGTAGGCACGAACTAAAGCAAATCTAGAAGCAGGAAACTATAAAAACTTACGCGCATTAGCTACTCCATGAATTTGTGCGTCCTCCAAAGTCATCGCAAAAGCTTGTCCGCGTCCTTGAGGTGGTGCCCTCTGCTGTTGCTGGGCCTGCTGGAAGAGTGCTGCTCGAGGTGCCAAGGGTGGCCTTGGTTGATACCCTCCTGATGCTGGTAGAGCTTGTTGGTTAACCGTTGGTGCTCTTTCTCGACGCTCAGGGCATTCCCTCAATAAATGCTGACTGGATCCGCAAGCTAAATATAATCTCTTTTTGCGTCTGCAGTGGTCCTCAATATGGCCTCGCCTGCGACAATATGGACAGATAGGTAGTGCCTGTGGAGATGCTTCTGGTGGCTGGTGCATGTGAGGTCTCTTTGCAACTTCTTCCTGTGGTGCTCCGGCTGGTGCTGAGGTGGACGACCGCTTCAGACTGGTCTCTCTTCTGGTGACGCGCTCCATGCGTCGGGCTACAACAAGGACGTCCGGGTAGGATATAGGTGCAACGGATCCAATTAGTTTCTGTAGCTCAATGTTTAGTCCGTCGAAGAACTTCTCAGCCTTCTCTTCTTCTGTCGGAATCAAGGTTGGGGCAAAGCGACTTAGATGAATGAATTCTGCGTTGTACTCTTCTACTGTCATACTGTCTTGAGTGAGATGATTAAACTTGTCCCAAAGTTCTGATCGAGCGATAGCCGGAACGTACATCTCCTGAAAGAGTCTAAAAAACTCTTCCCAAGTGACTCGGTCTGGTCCGAGCCGTGTCTCCTCAGATAGCCACCAGTGATGCGCATTATCCGTCAACTGCATTCTAACGACAGTCATCCAACGTTCTCTGGGAAGCTCAGCTGCTTCCAACTGGTGTTGTGTGTTGGTGATCCACTCATGAACTTCTGTGGGCTCCTCCTTGCCTGAGAAGGTACGGGGCTTCAGCTGGCAAAAATTGGTAATAGAGCCCGTCGGTTGCCGTCGAGTTGGTAGATTCGCCTGCTCCAGTACAAGTGCTAGGCTGCGACTCAAAGTCTCTCGTTGAATCTGCTGTTGAGCTTGCATAATTGCATAGATCATTTGAAACATCTGTTGCCCGTCTATAGCTTGCCTTTGTGGGAATACGGCCATTGGTGGTGTGAACTGCGGTGGAGGTGGAATATCGTCTTGCCGATCTCTTGAGGTATCTTGACTGTTTTGTTGTTCTGGTTGGCCTCCACCAACTGGTGTTACTACATCGTCATAGGTGACATCTGCAACTTGTGGTGTTCCTGTGGGAGTCTCGTCGCGTGCTTGTGAATCCATTGCTCTGCATCAAAATAAACTATAAGAGACGCACAGGAATCCAGGCAAGATGCAAGTTAAGAATTAAATTTGAATCCGATATAGATATCAAGAACGTTTCAAGCAAGTGGATGAGATCAAAAAATTATCCTATTTTTATTGCAGGCTTGGTCGGTCCCTAAGTTAAAACCGAACAATTTAGTCGTTGACCTGCATGGGCCACCATAAAAACTATGTCATGCCCCAGTCCTAAAATATCGAGGGACTGAACACGTGATAATGGCCAGCAGCACACACCGATGGACAAACCCAATTTAATGGATCCATCGGGGCATGCTTAAGCTGTAATGTAACAATAAGTAGGTCCAATGATACAAGTCACAGTCTATACTAATCTCATCCACAACAGAACAATATATGAACTAAATAGCAAAACTGGAATAAATGCTGAAAGTAAAGATACTGTCGAATATCCAGCAAGAAATAATACTATGTCGGGTGGAGACAAATCAACTACCGATAAATAGAAAAATAGAGACAAGGAAATATAACTAAAACATGCTAGAAAGTAACTAACTATAAGCAGGGCCATCAACTGCTATCGTACCCTCGTCTGGTGTCGGTCCGTAAAGCTGCGGGTACTCCTCGTCTGCTAAATCTGGAGAACAAAACCAGGTCCTCAGCGGGACGTAACAAGATACAGAAGAATACGAGCCAAAAGTACAGTAAATGAACATGCAAGATAGACAAGAAAGTAAACACAAGAAAGCAAATAAGACACGAGAAATCACTACATCTAAGATGGTGGCGTGCCGATGGTGCTATCAACCATGACTACAAAATAGGGATAACCGCAACTCAATTAGAGATCACGGTCCTATAGAAAGTAGGCCAATGGGGACTCCCAATCTATAGTATGGCTCTTTCGCAGCCCAATGGGAGCTCACGAATGAGGTAGTCAAATGAACAAGTCTCTATCGCAGCACAATGGGTACTCACAGTCGAGAATGCTCAAGTATAGTCAATGCCTAATAACGATCATCTAGGAACTAAAGAAATCAATCGAGTCAACTCAAGAGAGCGTAGAGTAAACATATACCATCACAATATGTCTATGGAACAAATAGTGATTCATAAAAAAGAGCAAATAATGTACATGCACGTAAAACAAGAAAATAAGACTAGACCAGCAGGAATAAATCAATATGAAAAACGCATCAAGAAACTATATACGACAAGAAAATAACAACTGAAAAGTGAAGCATGCAAATAATGTGCAAGAGTTGGCAAGGTATCTTGCACGACAATGTATAAATATGTCAAGGAAATAAGTAGCAAAACTGCAGGGTTTGGCAAGGTATACTTGCCTGGGGTTCTGGCTCCAACTGTAGCCCTGTGTCAGTGGATCCTGCAGGTACTCCTCCAAAAGCTGTAATAAACATCACAAATAGTCTCAGAAGATATCAAATAGCTAGAAATGCCTGTCCTTAAGTCCAATTTTGACACAAGGACAAAAATGACATTTCCGGGTCAAAGCAGGGTCCACATGTGGGCCACTTTGCACCGAAAAGCGTGTCAGGGTCAAAGGTCTCCAAATTCCTTAAACTCAGTGTCAACAAGTCAGGAACGATGATACGAACCCAACGGAACTTCCATAATTGGATTCCGATGAGCCGATCACAAAATCGCCAATCAAGTGGAGCTTGTAGGGCCCACGATACGCAATTTTGTCAACGTTCTCAGAATCGAACCAAACTTGGGTCACAGGACCACCATATTGCTACGAGTCCGATGGCGCAAGTTTTGTTTCGATCTGACGTATGTACACGAAGTTACAGTATATTCCAGAACGGACGGATACTGGGCATTTTCGGCGGATACGCGTTGATTCCGGTGTGTACGTACATCCAAATCAACTTCTGCGAAATCTCGCACGTCCGTATCAATGACACGCACATTTCGGTAAAGATCGCGTGCGACCAAGTCATCCCATTTGGCGGGGCACACTCAGTTCCGGGATGAAACAAGGCATTATTTTTCCTATTTTTGGATCGCGGTTTGCGATCGCCACAGGACGCGACGCACCGAGCGGGTTGCACGGACATCGAGGGGGTCATGCGGTCTATGCGTCACAACTGACGAAATTGAAAACGGGGCAGCGAAGAGAGAGAAAAGAGTACCTAAACAGGGCTCCGTGAAGACTGATTCTTCGTGTCCGCGAGGAGATGCGACACGGGGGAAACTGTGTCCGGTCTAGGGTTTCCGCTGTGTCCGGGTCAGGGGCTACTGTGTCCGGGTCAGGGGATGCTGTGTCCGGGTCAGGGGCTGCTCGGCGGACACGGCGGAGGCGGTGTCGTGTGGTGGAGTAGCTGTGGAGGCGGAGCAGTCTGGGGATGTCGACGGAGAGGATGACGGTCGGGGGACTCGGGGACGGCGGAGAGAGAATTCAGGTGGACTCTGCGGGGGTGACGAGGCGGGGGAAGGCGGAGGAGGTAGTCGAGGGGTGCAGTAGGTCGGAGAGGTGAGAGCGGGGATGATGGTGATGGGTGGAAGAAGAAGGAGGAGGAGGCTGCGCTGGGCTCAGGCGGGCGGCGATCGACTGGGACGAGGGGAGGAGACGGAGCCAGGGAAGTCGAGGTCTAGGTGGAGGACGGCGACGCCGGTGGAGTCGAGGACGGGGCTCGTCGGCTGGGCTGCGGGACTCGGGCGTGGCAAGCTAGGGTTCAGGCGTGGAGCGGGGGATGATGCTGGACTCGTCGGACTAGGGTTCAGGCACGGGTGAAGTCGACGGAGAGCGGTGGCGCGGGATCTGGAGAAAGGCGGCGGGGCTAGGGTACGAACGTCGAGGCCATTTAAGGGCCGCTACAGTGATCCCGAGGGAAATCCGACTTAGGTTTCAGTTTGGGTTTCGGGTCCGGGTCGGGTTTGACTCAGATCCGACCCGACCCGACCCGTTATGCTGGGTTGGCTTGATTCGGTTCAATCAGCGGTTCGGTTTAATTTCAATTAAACTCGGTTTATTTAAGGGATTTAATTAGGGTTTATTTACATTGGTTTTTAGGGCTTTAAACGGGTTTTCGGAGTCCAATAAATTCACAAAAAATTATCCTATGTCCAGTTTTTTATTTTACACCAGGAAATATTATTTTTAAAATATTTTAATAGTATTTAACATCATTTAAAAATTATTTAATAATTAAAACACCTTAGTTTAATTACAGAAAATCTCAAAAAAATTCCAGAAAATTATGAAAAATCCAAATTAAAATTTCTTGAAAATCAGGGGGTTTACAGCCTGTGGATGAGATATAGATGCGTGTGACTTGTGATGAAAATATATATGCCACTTGTAAATTATTTATTCATATACAGCGTACATGTGTGTTATAATTTTTCCAACATATTGGAGTGTTATATACATACGGCTGGCATGCTACATATTTCTAGTCCTACGTATTTTGGGACTAGAGCGTGACATATTTTTATGGTGGCCTATGCAGGTCAAGAGTATATTGTCTTGTTTACGTTACTGTACCGATCAAGCCTACAAATAGGATTAGAGTATAGGATCTTATTCACTTACTTAATCACCTCCTTTGAATTCTAATTTCTTACTTTCCTTGACTGCTTGAATTGTATCTATCTTAAACTTGTTCTAATGTGGTATTTATCTTCGTGTCTAGCAAGATGAATCCTTTTAACGGACATGTTGCTCTCCTCGCCATCACAACAGGCAACTTAGGAGGAATATAAAATTTTGCCTTCATTGACGATGTCCCCGACTACGCCACTACAGCTGGGACAACCACCGCTGGTAGGCCAGACACCTCTACTAGTTCAGATGAACACTCAGACTATAGTACCTCCGGTGGGGCATCAACTGCAGCCGACTGCAAATACCCTAAATGGGAGTATGCCTCTACCGCCACCCCAATTTTTGCCTCAGTTCACCCCACAGATACCCTTCGTGCCCCCTTCACAGTTTTTACAGCAAGATGGGAATGTTACCTTGACCCAGTTCATGCAGGCTATATGCTGCAGGCTCAGTGGTAGCAGAATGAGATGCTGAGACATGCTCTTATTGCTGCAATGAACAGATCACCAGCCCTTGTACCAACACCAGTCCCAGTGCCATAACCTTATGAGGAAAATGCCAAGGGTTTCATTCAAATGAACCCAAAGCACTTTAGAGGTACGGAGACTACGCTGGAGGTCTCCGAGTGGCTCATCAGCACCGAGAAGTTACTGAAGGCATCACAGTTACTAGTAGATATATGGATGACAGTAGTAGATATTTTACTTGAGGACAACGCCCACCACTGGTGGAAGGCTGAGTAAAGGCAATATGGTCCCGACCAGACGTAGAAGGAGTTTTACGAACTCTTCAATGAAAGATTTTTTCCCACCAATGTTCGAGTGGTTCTCTACAACCAGTTCCTTTATCTCAAACATGGGAGTATGACGGTAGAACAGTGTGACACATAGATTAGCAGACTGAGTCACTTTGGCGAGATGTTGATTCCTACAGAGCTGGAGAGAGCCAAGAGATTCCATAATGGGCTATCACCGAATATTAGGAGATTTTCTACTACATAATCGAGAATATCCCAGGCTTCCTTTTTGGAAGAAGCAAGAAGTCATGAGCTCCTTCTGAAGGAGACACATCAGATGCAGATACGCCCTACACCAGCAGCAATACACACTAGAGTGCTTCAGGGCAAACCTATTAGACGTCCCTTGGCACATTAACAACATCAGCAAAGAGTAGGGCCTTATCAGCCCCGAGAGAAGCCTCTTTGCCATCATTGTGGGAAGTTGGGACATATTCAGAGAGATTGTCAAGTTCTTTTTGGCCAGTGTTTGAGATGTGGATCAGAACAACATTCAGTGAGGGACTGTCCGGTGTAGTAGGCCTTGGCACTTCCTCAGCCGATGCAGAGGCCATCACTTCCGGCACCGCGACCAGCTCAACAGATGTCGAGACCAGGAGCGCCAGGAGTGGGAGCACCTCGACCTCTAGCAGGCGAAGAATTTCAACGAGGACCACCGCTACCTACGTAGGAGGACCAGTTTGCAAGGGCTAGGACAAAGGGACCTCCTCAGAGGTTTGGACAAGTTTTTACTACGAAGATGGATGACACAGAGCAGGAGATTGAAGTTATAACAGGTATTACCCTTGTTTCTACTTTTTTTACTGTGACATTATTTGATACGGGAGCCACACACTCGTTCATATAATCTAATTTTGTTGTCAAGCACAATATTGCCACTACACCCTTGTCTAGTTATGTTAGAATTCTCACTGGGGGAGGAGTTGTACCTGTTAGCCGTGTTTGTAGATCTTGTTCAGTAATAATTTGTGGCAGAGAGATGAAGGCTCGACTCTTAGTCTTTTCTATGCCGAACTTCGATGTTGTTCTTGGGATGGACTGACTAAGCGCAAGTACCATGCTTTCTTCGATTGCTTTGGAGGAAGAATTCTTTTTAGAGTACCAGGCCAGCCAGAGCTCGAGTTTGTACGAGGATCCACAGAGGGTCTTGATAGTGCGAAGATGGCATTAGACAACGTTATTTATCACCCTGTCATTTCAGTGTTCCAAGATGTCTTCCCAGAAGATTTGCCAGGGCTACCTCTGGATAAAGATATAGAATTCTTGATAGAGTTGACCCCAGGTGCAGCACCCATAGCGTCACATATTTATAGATTGGCAAAGAAGAAGATGGATGAGATGAAGGAACAGTTGAAGGAGTTAGAGGAGAAAGGCTTCATTCGACCGAGTGCATCACCCTGGAAAGCTCCAGTATTATTTGTACCTAAGAAGAATGGGTCAGTGCACATGTGCATTGACTACAGAGCCTTTAATGCTGTGATTATAAAGAATAAGTACCCTCTAACGCGCATTAATGACTTATTTGATGAGCTTAGTGGATCAAAGGTGTTCTCAAAGATAGACTTGAGTCTATCTGTGTTTGTGATGGTTTTTATGTGTCCACAATTGGAAACATAGGTCCGTATCATGATATGACATGGTATGTATTGCTAGAATTGTTGTTTTTGGGGTCTTTATGTCCAATTTGTGTCTAAACTCTATTTTAACTCTAAATACTTTGTACCAATAATTTCTATTACTATTCCATGTATAAATTCTATTCTATATATTTTTGATATCAAGTTCATGGAGATTTTGATATTTGTTCTTAATATCAAGATTTATTTGGTGATTTTGTGCAATTGATACATATTTCCTATAATTTCTTCTAACTACCACTACAAAAATATACTATTTTTGCGACAAAATTATCCGTCGCTAAAATGTATTTTTCTGTCACTATTTGCATTTAGCGACTGATTAGCAAAGAAAATATTTTGTCATAATAATTAATGTCACTACGAAAATTTTGTCGCTAATCCATCGCTTTATCGACGGATTAGCGACGGAATGAGCGACATAAAATTAGCAATAAATTAGTGACGTATAAATTTTGTCACTAAATTTTTTGACTACTAACCGACATAATAGCGACGGATTATCTGAGCCCAAATTTGCCAAATTTTTCAGAAGGTTTTGCACATTCAGGGCTCACAGAGTTCGTCGCTAATCCGTCGCTAAGTTGTCACTCTCAGTGACGGATTAGTGACGAATGTTAGCGACGAACTCTGATACATGTTTGGCATATTTGTGTGTATCAGACATTTTAGCGATGTAATAGTCCGTCGCTAGGTAATCACTGGCCTAAGATTTTTCATTAAAAATACATCACTGACCTGAGATTTTCCAGATATTCCATCACTATTACGTTGCCAGTCCATCACTAAAGGTAATATTTTTTCGAAAAATCAATTTCAGCTGAGCATATACCTGTTATACATTCACGAATTTCCCCATAAATAAATTTCACACAAGTAAATTTCACACAAACTAATAAAAATTACATAAACATATAAAAATGTTATATATACAATAAAATAATAAAGTATAGTAATAATTAACCAAATTGTGTCTGTGTCTAGCGTATCGTGTCTATACGCGTGTCCAGACCCCCATAATCCAAATACAATAATTAACCAAATCGAAATAAGGGTTAGGGTAACCTTAGCTGGAGGAGAAGGTGATCTGACGGAGGCGGAGGGGGTGGGGGGTAGAGGAGGAAGGCTTGGGGATCGAACGTCGGAGGAGGAGGAGGAGGTGGAAGAGAGGGGGTCGGACGCCAAAGGAGGAGAAGGAGGAGGAGAGGGCGAGTGAGGGGTTGGGTCTCGAGAGGGCGAGTGAGGTGGAGGGGCTGCCGGAGAGGGGGAGGTCACCGGAGAGGGGGAGGGGGTCAGGGTGGGGGGGAGGGTTGCCGGAGAGAGAGAGAGAGAGAGAGAGAGAGAGAGAGAGAGAGAATGTGGGGAAATAAAACGTGACTGAAAATTTTAAGTTTTAGCAGCGACGGATAATTTTGTCGCTAATCCGTCGCTGCAATAACAACGACGGATTAGCGACATATTATTGACAAAAAATATATATTTTTTACATAAATAACTTAGTCGTTATTTCGTCGAATTTCCATCGCTGACTCAGCGTCGGAGTAGTTTTCGTCGCTGAGATCCGTCGCTATTTAATAGTATTTTTTTATTGTACATTGTCTATGCCTATATTTGAGTTATATATGTTTTTTGTGAGTTGTTTCATAATGTCCTAGTGGTATCATGGATGTATCATGAGTATTGAGAGTATCAAAGTGTGATGCTCATTGTGCATATTAAGTATTTGTTTATTTGGCTTTGTGTGCGTATGTGTGTTTGAAGTGAGGATGGTTGAGCGAGGAGTGATGGAGTTTGTGTAGTCCCATTGAGTTGAGCTTGAGGGTGTTGGTATGTGTTAGAGATTGGTGAGAAGTGTTGCATTAGGGAGGGGATGTGCATGTAGTATAGGGGCTCGGGTTGCTCCTCATATATGGTGCAGTGCTTGGCTCAAGCATTTAAAATGTGGGGCTATGTGGGCAGGAGTGCACACTTGTGCACTGATTTGGGAGTGCACATCATTGGTACTGCAGGTAACTCAGTTGTTGTGCAATACTTGACAATAGGGTTTTTCTTCAGATCTGTGCTCGAAAATGGGGGTATAGTGGAGAGGTGCTATGATTATTGTTGGATGATGTAGCTTATAGTATATAGCAGATGCAGAGGTTGAGGCTAGGTGTACCGGTGTATGCACAAGTGACTGTGGTATTGGTGTGGGTATTCTGAAGTTGTATTGCTGCTGTGATCGAAGAAGGGTAGTGTGCAGTTGCTGTTTCGATGTTTGGATGTATTAAGTGAGGCTCGGGTCTGTTATAGTTGGGGGTATGTCTCTGTGGAGGAAAATAAATGCTAATGGGATGCAGCAGTAAAGGAGATGCTGCCATAATTTGTGAGGTTGTCACAATCCATATTGCAAGGGCCTGTGCAGGGGTGCACATGAGTGTAAGGAGGAGGGGTTGAGTGCTAGGAAGTGGAGGGGATAGTACCTTACTGTAGACAACAAGTAAACTTGGACCTGGGTGCATCCAACAATAGGGTGAAGAGTAAAGGGGTTTCAGGTAAGGTAATTGGGTAAGGTATATGCTATGGCAATATTAGTTAGTTTTGTGCATTTCTGAGTGTGTATCTGTGAGAGGTAAGTATTAGTGTATGTGCATGAATTGGGGGTATAATAGGTAGGTTTTTTCATGTGAGTATCTAGTATAGTGTTTGAATTATGATGCAGTGTGTGTACCCATGTATCAGTTACAAGTGTTGGTGTTTAACATCTTGTAAGGTATGGATGTAGGAAATGCTTAGATAACAAGATATGGGGTTAGTCAGGGGCGGAGCCAGGATTTTGGAATAGGGTGGGCTAGCTAATAGTTACTACAAGATTCTAAAAATTTATGCCCAAAAATTGGCAGAATTTCCTTCGTAAATTCGATGATTCGACAAAGTGCGACATATATTGCCAATAATCTTATAGTGACACATTAGTTGCTACCTCATTTGAAAACTCTATTATAAGAACATAGTGGATAGTATTTGTCCAAAGCTTTAAAAGGAATGAGCATTTACTTGAAAGATGAAACGAATTAGAAAATGAAAGTAAAATTGCAAACAAGTCATCTTAAAATAGCATACAATCTATATTCATTTTACCTCCTTGAATATTCCATCCTCGATTTTATCCCAAAAGGGACGCCTTCCACAGAGCAAAATAGAGGTGATCACACCTATGCTCCAAACATCATATTCAGGCCCAGACGTACGCTTTAATACTTCTGGAGCAACATAGTAGGCACTGCCCACAATGTCATGAAATTTTCTCCCTGCATTACAACATTCGTAGAATTTAAACTGAGGAGATAAAATGAATGTCTTTGATAAATTTAAATAGAATACTCTGAAAATGCATAAAAGAAAACACAATGGGCAGGCATAACACAGACCTGGCTTTATAAAATCTGATAGGCCAAAATCTGTTGCTTTCAGAGGAGAATCCACTTTAGTTGATTTAAAAAGAAAGTTCTGCAGAAGAAAATTTATATCATTTACATAATCTTCTAACCAACATAACTCAGACTTCAATTTTCAGAACAATTTTGCAAAAGTTGCTAAAGGTATTCAGATTTTATCTCAGGCTTCATGTCATGATGTACTAAACCATGAAAATGGCACTCAGCTGCAACTTTGAGCATCTGTCGTACTACTATTGCAGCATCTTTCTCAGTGTAGCGGCTATCCTTTCTATATAGAGAATGTAAACACAAAATAAGTTTGACATAATCTGCACTAATAAAAGCTAGAGACATTTGCATTTTGTATGATCGAGCGTACATCAATACTGAAAACTTCAATTGGAAAAGTTAGCAACTTAGCATTTTTACAATGTCAAATAGTAAAAGAGGAAGAAAGTATAAATGACCTCATGCCTGGCAGATGATCCACTAGCTTCCTCGTAACTCATGGTCAATACTCTTCAACCCTTCCTATATGAGTATCAACAAACGCAACAGAAAACTATCCAGGAGGAAGAAAGTATAAAAAAATGTATGGCTCAGGCTGCATTATATATATATATATATATATCCAATTGAAGAAAGTATAAAAAAATGTATGGCTCAGACTTTGGCAGATCAAAGCATCAGTAATGTAAAGTTTATAAAAGTTTATCAAAAAATCTCAGACTTTGGCATATCAATAAATGTATGTAATTCATCTCCTTCAAAGTTTATCAAAGTTTATCAAAAAATGTGTAAAGCAAAGGAGTCAATTTTTGTTCAAATAATATAACAAACAAAGTATATGCTCAGACTTTGGCAAGTATCAGAATAGCTCAGACTTTGGCAAGTATGGCTCAGTATAACAAACAAAGAAGGAGATGAATTACATAGCTCTACAACAACAACAAAAATAATATAACAAACAAAGAAGGAGATGAATTACATAGCTCAGACTTTGGCAAGTATGGCTCAGTATCAGAGACATTGGCTCAGTATCAGACTACATAGCTCAGACTTTCAGAATCTTAGAGCTCAATTCATTTGAATGCCAATGTATATGCTCAAATATAGTATCAAAATAGCAGTATGCCAGTATCTGAGATATCAAAGAGCCAAATATCTTCTCTAATGCCTGCATCAGTAGAAGAATCAGCAGAGGCAGTTATGCATTCTAGCTGAATCAGCAGAGCCAAATATCTTCTCTAATGCCTCCACATCATCATTGCCATTGTAAATAAATAACACTGCAGTTGGGACAATCTTTTAGTTTGAAGCAATCTTTTAGTAGAGGCAGTTATACATTGTAAATAGAAAGAAAACAGAGCAACAAATCTGACATCACCCCCAGTGAGAGTAGCAAGGTCCTGCAAACCAGATTTCCTGTTCTCACCAAACCCGGGAGTCAAATTCTACATGAGGAAAAGACAGATACAGCTAACCAGGGGTTATTTGTTGGATATGAATGCACAATACATATACAAATATATAGTTGAGAAATTGAGCAAGATCAATGGTCTAAGGCTACCATCTCATCAGGAAAAAAAGTGTTAAATGAGTTTAAAGGGAACTAATGGCTCATGGGTCTCATGGCTGATAGGATATCTTTTAAGTTTGATCAAAATAAGTGCTCTAGTAGTTGTAACTATCTTAATTAAGGAAGCAAAAGTTGGATGCACTTGTGTTACAACAACCAAGTACCAAGGCAGCTACTAATTGAGCACAAATGTCCCTTATAAAACTATACAGTATCAGATTGCAGTAGCACAAAGCATTAAAGCATAGTATCAGATTGCAGTATCAGATTGCAGTAGCACAAATGTCCATTAAAGCATAGTATCAGATTGCAGTATCGGATTGCATTAAAGCATAGTATCAGATTGCATTAAAGCATTAAAGCATTAAAGCTATAATATCAGAATGCCTACACATATCAGAATGCCTGCTAAAATATGGATCTTAAACAATAAAAAGTATTGACTCCCAGTCCCATCTCAAGAAATCATAATCTCTTGATTTCTAGGCCTATAAAAATACATTACTGATGCCTGCTAAAATATGGAAAAGAACATTCATACTGGAAAGTATTGACTCCCAGTCCCATCACAAGAAATCATAATCTCCAGTATAAGTAGTAAAAACATTCATACTGGCAAAAAACAAAAAACAAATATAATTCCCAACCAGAACATGGATGACAGAGCTAACAGTAATGTAATTGCCACTTACTTGTCATAATACTCTCTAACAGAGCTAACAAGATTAGAAGCAGCCGTTTCCCCAACCAGAACATGGATGACTACAAGATTAAAAGCATCAGTAATGCTGATTGCTACTGCCTCTCTATCAAAGTTTATAAAAAAATGTATGGCTCAGACTTTGGCATCAGTAATTCCCAACCAAAAAATGTATGCCTCTCTAAAATACCCACTTCAGTAGCTCATAACCAAAACTAAAATACCCACATAGAGCAATGAACAATTAAGTTCTTAAGAGACTCATCTCAAAAACTTTAGCCTTTAGAGCAGGATACTTGAATGCTCTTTGGGGAACAAAATTTGGGCATCCATATAAGAGTTGATATCAGTGAAGTTGAGAGAGAGAGAGAGAGAGAGAGAGCTTACTTGTCATAATACTCTCTAGCAGAGTTAACCAGAACATGGATGACTACAAGATTAAAAGCATCAGTAATGCTGATTGCTACTGCCTCTCTATCAAAGTTTATCAAAAAATGTATGGCTCAGACTTTGGCACATCATCAAGCTATGTTCTGTGTGACTGTGTGTAAATAAATAATGCCTGCACATCATCATTGCCATAGAGATTGGGATAAATAATGCCTGCACATCATCTTTGGCTCAGAGTTAACCAGACTTTGGCTACTTCCTCCAAACACTTCAGTAGGAGCCAGATTGTAGTGTAAAAAAATGTAAGGAGATGAATTACATAGAGATTGGGATATCAGAATAGATATCATAATGCCTGCACATCATCATTGCCATAGAGATTGGGATAAATAATGCCTGCACATCATCTTTGGCTCAGAGTTAACCAGACTTTGGCTACTTCCTCCAAACACTTCAGTAGGAGTCAAATTGTAGTGTCAAAAAATGTAAGGAGATGAATTACATAGAGATTGGGATATCAGAATAGATATCATAATGCCTGCACATCATCATTGCCATAGAGATTGGGATAAATAATGCCTGCACATCATCTTTGGCTCAGAGTTAACCAGACTTTGGCTACTTAATTCCTGCACATCAGCTTAAGAATGGCAAGGTTAATTATGATTATGAAAACCATACTCCATAACTATGTAGACGTAAGAATCATCTTCAAATGCATTATGAAAACCATACTCCATAACTATGTTGAAATTATAGAGATGACCAGTTTGGTTATAAATGTGCTCCCAAAAATATGAACAAGGATACACTAGCTGAGTATCTGTAGAAAGGACAGAGATCAGTGTTTTATGACAATATAACAAGGGGTACAGCAAAGGAATTTACTTTTTAGCTATACTGTTGCATGAGTATATGCTCAGACTTTGGCAAGTATCAGAATAGCTCAGACTTTGGCAAGTATGGCTCAGTATCAGAGACATTGGCAGTTATGCATTGTAAATAAATCCCTTAAAAATCCATTAAGTTGTTGCAATAACTGCTATAATATGACTAATGTAATCAGTAAAAAATAAAATGGGAGGACTTAATGTACTAGAACATGGATGACTACAAGATTAAAAGCATCAGTAATGCTGATTGCTACTGCCTCTCTATTAAAAGCATAAGAACATGGATGACTACAAGAATAGATATCAGAATGCCTGCACATCATCACTGCACATTATCACTGCACTTGGGACATACATTGTAAATAAATTCCTTTACAAGATACAAAATGTTAATCATCGAGAGCCAAAATAGAATAAATTCCTTTACAAGATACAATATCTTCAGCAAGATACCCTATCGAAGTTGCACTCTTCGGTTCTTTAGAGAATAGAATTCGTCTATTATAGAATCCGAGTTAATATCTTCAGCAATTTCTTGTTCAATGTAGATAACCATAGCATCGGCTAAGAACTCATCATCCATTTTACTTCTCAAATTAGTTTTAATAAGCTTCATAGCTGAAAATGCTCTTTCTGTAGTTGCTGTGGAAACAGGAAGAGTTAAAACAAGACGAATCAACTTGTCGATCAAATTGTAATATTGTGACTTGTTTGTTTCAACTAATGTCTGACATAACTCAGAAATGGTTGATATATTTTGGAACTTCTCATGATGAAGTACATCAACCTGATAATGCTCCAATTGACATCTCAAATAATGCATATCTTGATCACTGAAATCGGCCGGATAAAATTTATCTGCAAGAATGCACAGATGATCAACATCAAATGATTTGAAGTGATCATTTGGTTGTAAAGCAGAGCTCAGCTTAAGGATTTCTACTGCCTCATCATTGAATCTATTATTCAACTCTTCCAATTGAAAATCTATTGTAGAGTTGAATATATCAAAGTGATAATGATGCTCAAATGTAATGGAATCTCGTTGTTGGCAAGAACGGCCTCTAGCTCCTCTGTAAAAAGCATTCATATCGGGCATATCAATGTCATACTTTTTGCAAACCGATTCCACATAACTAAGAATACCACCGAAGCCATCATCTCTTAAAGTTTGAAGCAATCTTTTAGTAGAGGATACTAGATCCATTGCATTCAAGATGTCCAAAGATTTTTGTTGTAAGGCCCGACAAAGCAAGTTTGTAATCCCCATGACTTTATGCATCAAGTACAATATGAATATGAAATCAAATGACTTCATCACAAGCAAAGAACCAGCTGCTTCTCCACGCATAGAATTGGAGGATCCGTCATTTACCATGCTTTCAAGTACTTTAATAGTTGCTTGATACATATCAATTAGGCTGCAAATAGAATCAAAATGAGAGCTCCATCGAGTACTTCCAGCCCTTTGCAAACTACCAATCTGATTAGCCCCTCTACTAGTATCACGTTCACCACTAGCCACCATATGTGCAATCTCAATAGCTTGAGCAGATTGTAACTCAGTATGACGCTTAGGAGAAGCACTAACAAGATTGACAATGGTAGTCAATTTCGAAAAGAATAGCCAAACTGAAGTCTCATTACTAGCCGCTGCAACTAGAGCAAGTTGTAGTCTGTGTGCAAAACAATGAACAAAATATGCGTATTGACAATCTCTAAGAAACAAAGCCTGTAATCCATTCCATGCTCCACGCATATTGCTAGCACCGTCATATCCTTGTCCTCGCATATTGTGGATATGTAAGTCATACCGATCAAGTACATCAGATATTTGTTTCTTCAGGGTTGAAGCAATGGTGTCCCCAACATGCACAATCTCAAAGAATCGCTCCTTCAGAATACCATGAACATCAACAAATCTTAGAACAATAGCCATCTGCTCTCTGTTAGACGCATCTCTGGCTTCATCAACCAAAATACAAAACTTTGCATCCCCAATTTCTTCACGAATTTTACTTCTCACCCGGTTGGCCATGATATGCAAAATCTCTTTTTGAATTGTCGGTGAAGTATACTGTGCATTCTTCGGAGCTTTCTCCAATACAACATCATCAATGTTGACATTCAAACTCCCCATTAATTTTATCATCTCTATGAAGTTCCCACGATTATTAGAAGTCAGTGACTCATCATGACCTCTGAATGCACATGCTTGCAAACTGAGCCACCGAATACTCTCAATTGTCGTCTTAAGCCGTAATCGATTCTTCAAAACTTCTTCAGAAGACTGTGCATTAATCACTTTATTAATATGTTGAGTAACATTTGATAAACCTTCCATAGCTTTCACAGAATATCTATGGGTAGATGTAGGACCTCCCATATGTGTCAAAAATGCACATCGAGTCCCCTCATTAACTCTCTTCCAATTTTTAAATCCATTGACAGTCAATGTGCAATGGAGAGCATTATCACTTTCAAAAAGATAACATGGAAAACAAAATGTTGAATCCTTTGTAGGAGAGTACTCCAACCAAGGAAATTGTTGGAACCAAGAGTATTGAAATCGACGAGACTGTTTTCCGAACTCAGACGGTAGAAATACTGCCAATTTCGGCTGATATGGACCCATTTTGATATATGCCCGTCTGATCTCATCCCTATGATTAACAGGATGCCCGCGTATCGGAATTCGTAAACCTGGATCTCGTTCAAGAGAATTTAAATCAACTGTAACCTCATCCCTATGATCAACACTTGGGGTTGAAACATTAGCATTCGAAGCCGGGAGAAGACTCTCACTTCCTGATGTTTCACCCCTTGGTTTAAAGAATGAAAAAAGGGTTTTCTTTCTCTTGTTTCCTTCATTTTCCATTATATTCCAAAAACTGAAAAACCTATAGTGAATTAAGATGAAAACATGAAACCAAACACCAAAAATTGGGGGTTAGGGTTTTACAAAATTTTAATTTGAAGTTCCAAGGGGCAAGGACCAAGGAGCCAAGGAGGAGATGGTTATTTTAATTTGAAATTTGGGGTTAGGGTTTTACCAAAGCCGAGCGGCCGAGCCGAGCCGAGCGGTGCGGCCTGTGCCGAGTGCCGAGAGAGAGAGAGAGGACGTTGCCGTCGGCCCGTCGGCCGTCGTGGACTGGGCTCTCGCCTCTCTGCTGCTCTTTCTTTCCTTTCCTTTCCTTTCCTTTCCTTTGCCGAGTGCCGAGAGAGAGCGGTGATGTCTGCAGTCTGCTGCTCTTTCTTTCCTTTCCTTTCCTTTCCTTTCCTTTCCCGACTGCTGCTGCTGCTGTCTCATTTCCTTTCCTTTTGTTCATTATCACAGGCCACTAGTGGACTGGGGCCACTGGGCTGAACTATAGGCCTAGCAAACATTGAAAAAAAAAAAAAAATTACTCTTTCTTTTTTTTTGCACTGGGCTACAGCCCAGTGCAGCAGCCATGAGCCTCCGCCCCTGGGGTTAGTGGACTAGGTATTAATGAGATATATTAGTAAATAGCTATGTAATGGGTATTATAGACTAAGATACTATATGTTGATATCTTAGAGTCTATATTATGTATATATGACACATTGTATACCATATTAGCTAGTATAACTTGGTTTAACTAGGTAATGACTAGTATGACCTAGAAAACCTAGTTTAGCAAGGTATTGACCTAGAATATCTAGTTTGACATAGTTTTAACCTAGTGTTAACCTAGAGACCTACAATGTGATTAATTAAACATGTTTACTAGTCCAATTCACCAATTTGACATGTAATTTCATATCTAGGTCACTTTTACTCCAGTTTGACATTGATTTGAGTTCTCTTTCGGGATAACAGGCGAGTACAGTCTCTGATAGTTTCTATTATTTGATAATTAATATAATACAAGTATTTATGAATGTTTTACTTGATTCTTGACACGATGGTACAAGGATTAGTATGTTTGGATCCTCATTCATGAGATATTATTTCTATATTCAGACCTTGCCTCTCACATTATCGTATGATATTAGCCAACGTCGTATGATATTAGCCAAGTATTACATGTTTACATAGAATACTTAATGAATCATACGATATGACGTATCATAGTTGGATCCATCGTACTAGTCAGGGCGGGAAAGTGCTAGCTAGATATGTATCAAGAACCTTAAACAACGTTTAAAATAACGTGTAATATAGCTAACCGCCAAGCATACACTTTACGTATAATTGTGTTACTCCATAAAAGTGGACAACTATTAACCCAAGATGATCATATATCTAACTAGTATTTCAAAATACTTAGTGTAGCTACAGTCTTCTCTATTCCACTTCATATGTACTGGTTATGCTTTAATGCTCCTGATTACCTGTCTCTCTTTACTACTATACCATGATATCTGTTTACTGCTTTTTTTTATCTTGTATTACATTCACTATTACTGTTTATAGTCATTATCAATTAATTTGGAACTACTATTGGGTTGTACTCATTCCATCCTGGCTGGATAACATTTTTCAGTATTGACTTGGAGGGCTGGTGTCCGACTGATTATGGACCACATGAGAGAGTAGCAGCAGCCTTGGACCCTGTAGTTCAGGACTGATTATCGGGAGGTCTAGTTAGTGTTATTAGTTATCCTAGCTTCTTTATTTAGTATTCTTTGTATCAGATCTGTCTTCGGCATTTACTTTAGACTTGAGATATTGTATTTGATTTCTTGCTTGGCTGTATGGTATTGTTTAGATATTTGAGACTTGAATTCTTTCTCTTGTTATCTTATCGTGCCATTTATCTTCTAACTAGATTTCTATGATTGAGTATTGTCATTATTATATATTGTCATATTGTCCTCCTTATGGAGTTGAGATATTATTGACAGATTATGATTATATTATTGTATGAGATTGATAAATAGTATTGTTGAGCTAAACAGTGTTCTACCGTTGATGCTGCAGCATAGGCTGGGCTTGCCCACGTACTCGTGCCCCGATCATCCGGGTGCGGGTCATGGTAGCTTCCCCCATAATTTTTTTTTCCAAACTCTCCATGGATACGTGGTGAAACATCGAATCGTCCAACCATTGGCAGATGAATCCAACGACCTTCTAATGTAATCGTTTCCAATCATCAACAGCTTTGTCCGATGGCTTGGCATTGTCGCCCTCAAATGGATCATGCAAGTCCTTACACCAGAGTAGATCCTCCATCCTTGTCTTCTAAATCGCCCAGTTTTCCCTATGAGGATGATCATATGTGCGTTTATCTGCTCCATATATATGGTTACACCTTTCCTTTGGCGAACCTGATAGCTCTAATACCAATTGTTGGGAATTCATACACCTGAACCAAATGCTCTGATACCAGACGTTGGGATCGGTCACGCCCTACAAAAGTTTTGACATTGTGTCTGAAATTGACCGCAGCAAAAACAGGCAACCCACCTGAGATAACCAACTCCCGTCTAATGAACACCAAGTACAGATAAATACAACATATATGGCGGTGACTACGTCACCTAGACAAATCCTAATCTATATAAGTCAGGTAAAATTACAAGGTTGACAAAAATCAATGTTGAACCCTTGACAAAAATCAATGTTGAACCCTTTGCCCTAAGTGGTTCAACCCACTCACCGCACTCAAGAAGAGAAGCCAAAGATTAAAATAAAATCACTCACCCTACCAGTAGTGATCTCCCTGAACGAAGGCGATGACTCCTCGATCAGATCTCTTCTTTTTATTTGTCTTGGATGGCGAGCCCTAAGAGCAAAGTATGGACTCTCTTAGATTTCCTGTGGACAAGTATCCTGAATCTCCACCTTGTGCTCTTCTTTGTGCCTCCACTCTCAAATCATATATGTATATATAGTTGAGAAACCCTAGTTTAGGCCATATAAATTCCTAAATAGGAAACCCTATAATAGAAAACTCATTATCTAAAATAGCAAGCACCAATTATGGACGTTCAAATATGGTCAAATTAAATATTTGATACAAATTTGTAAATCTAATCAAATTAAATATTTAATATAGATTTTTAAATCACATCAAATCAAATCTTTGACCATATTTGGGCTCCAAAATTTGTTGTTACGACATGAACACTATTTAGAGGTTTTATGTATTTTTTCTAGATTGACATAAATATCTTATTTTCTAGTGTAGATCTTGGAGACCTATACTTATTTCTCCTAGATATTTATTTTTTCTTATATATCTAGATTTTTTCTTTTAGATCTAAATTTTTTTCTTATAGATGTGACACAGAATGAAAACCTAAAGGAGAGATGATTGTTATGGAATTAGGGATTTGAGAAGATTTGGCTGCAGACTCTTTAATTTAATAAGTAAACAACTAACTATTATAAATTTATCACAAAAATTATAATATAAATATAAAAATAATAACTGATAATTCCATTGGAAGCAGAGAATAAAATAGCGTTAGAGACGTCAACGTCGGAAGAGGTGAAGGAAATAAGATCAAGAGATCCAGTTTAGGGTTCTGGCATCACACAATATAAATTCAAAAATAGATTTCTCATTCTCAATTCTTCGATCCATAACTTGTGAGATTACAAATTATTTATAGGCTCTAAAGAAATAAAAATATGATAAAGCCAATCTCTAAAGGCTTATTTAAGATGACCTTAATCATAACCGATAAAATAAATAAAAACAACCACTTTCTAAAATAACCCAAATTAACTACAAAATAACGAAAAATCTTAATTTGTTTCCCATAATTCTCCTCGGCTTCAAAAAATTCACCTCCTGGTGAATCATGTAAGCGTGAAATTCGAGAATGATTCTTCAGGTGATGTCCTCCAAATTGTCCATGGGGGAGGCCTTTGCTTCGATAAGGTAGTCAATATTAAGGATTCTGACAAAACGATAAAATTTTACGGTGGCATTGACGGGTGGAAGTGGAAGAAGCAGAATGTCCAACAATGATCTATCATGAAGCTCCTCAATAACTGGTAGTTGTGTCGATGCGTCCAAAGAAGCAAAATGGTCGTCCTTATAATCAATTGCTATTTTCTGCAAACTATTATAATTATTTATAATAAATAAATAATAGAAATTGTTGTCCGGATTGATTATTGTGACACGTTCAAAATATTTGGAAGACTCAATAGGTTCTTTAAATTCATTGAAATAATCATAATTATTTAATTCTTCCAGGGATGTTATATAACTGTCAAAATTGATTAATGGTTTAAATCTAGATCTAAACTCAGACTTGGATCTAACTGGTGACTCATCTACAACAAACTCTGTAGGTTCTACTAATGATTCTTTTAAGGATATATGATCACCGTTGGCATTAGTTTCTACTTTATTATGATTAGAAATTTCTTTAAACATTTTTTTTATTTCAGTATGCATCATATCATATATATTATCGATTATCGCACAATTTTTTTGTGAAAAATTTTGTGTAGACATTTTTTTGGGGTCTTACCTACGTATAAAAATATTTCTAAACCAGGGTTTAGCTCTGATACCAATTTAACACTTGATGAAAACCCAAAGGAGAGATGATTGTTATGAAATTAGGGATTTGTGAAGATTTGGGTGTGAACTCTTTAATTGAATAAGTGAATAACCAACTATTATAAATTTATCACAAAAATTATAATAAAATATGAAAATAGTAACTGAGAATACTGTTGGAAGGGGAGAATGAAATTGCGTTGGAGACATCAACGTCGGAAGAGGATAAGGAAATAAGATCAAGAGATCCAGTTTAGGGTTCTGATATCGCACCATATAAACTCAAAATAGATTTCTCATTCTCAATTCTTCGATCCATAACTTATGATATTACAAAATATTTATAGGCTCTAAAGAAATAAAAAGATGATAAAGTCAATCTCTAAAGGCTTATCTAAGATGACCTAAATCATAACAGATAAAACAAATAAAAAACAACCACTATCTAAAATAACCAAAATTAACTACAAGATAACAGAAAATCTAAATTTGTTTTCCATCAAGATGTCTAGTTTTTTCTTTCGATCTTGTAAATCTATACCATTATATTATATATCTATACTTATATCCTGGTTTTTCAAAACAAATAACACTATTTAATTATTTTTTGTCTTATTTATTTGATATCGAGCAGAAATCTGTTCTTCAAAATTTGTTCTTCTCTGGTTATTTCTCGTAGATCTAGTAGATCTATAATTTTTTCTTTTAGATGTAAACATTTTTTAGAACTTGTAGATCTATACCATTATATTGTATATCTATACTTATTTTTTCTTGATCTAGAATTTTTTCTTCATTTATACATGGTTGACTTGTGCAAATCAAGAAAGTTCTTGTAGTTCTATACACTATTTAATTTTTTCTATGCACTACTCTTGCATGTTGGATTATAGATCGGATTATTGTAGTTCTATACATTGTTTAATTTTTTCTTCTACATCTATAATCTTTCTTTGTAGATATAATGGACATTAATATAATTCTTTGATGTTCAAAATATATGTGATGCCATGTAATTAGAGTTGACAAGTTTACTTTTAATGGCTTGTGTGCTAGCTACAACTATGTTTGACTTAGTACTATACCATTTTTCTTTAGTTTAAATAGTTTTTTGTCCATCTTCAATTATTTAGTTACTGATGTTAATCTTCATATATTATTGTTTGCTACTTATGTAATGTGTGTCTTGTTAATCTTCATATATTACTGCTTAAATAGTTGAAGAATAATACTGATGTTCTTTTGGTTATGTTCATATAGTGTACAAGAAGAATAATACTGCTGCTCTTTTGGTTTTGGGCCACTTGCTAATGAAAATTAAATTGCAAGGCCTGTTTCTCTTTACCAAACAGGCCCTAAGTATAGTTTACATTTTATAGTTGACATGTTTCTTATAAAATATTGAAAAGATATAGCAAAACTGGAGATACCAACATATACAACAATTATAATTTACTAGTTTCTAATTTGATGCTTTACATATATTTCTGTACATGTATATTTTTTAATGCTTTATTTTTAATATACAAAATTTATATAGTGTGGTTTGATGATTTGAAAGCTCTGTCCTTTATTATTTCTGTACAAAATTTATATATGATGGTTGTGATGATTTGAATATTGAAATTTTTTTTTTTTGTACCAACTTTAACTATCTGAATGCTTAGTCTTATATTATACTAAGGTTGTGATGATGGGAAAAATTTGAGGGTTTTGGATAACCCAACTTTTAGTGACTTTTATAGCATTTCATATCTTTTGTGATGGGTTAAAGAGACAACAATCTACTAAGGTTGTTTTACATTCGTCATCACACTATGATGGTTGAAGAGGCAATAAATGTTGCTAATTTGCCAATAACAATTATTTTTCCTAAAATTGTGTCACTATTATTCTTATTTTTTGTATTCTTCATCTATACTTTGCCTTGTTAAGTAGTTTTTATTATTATATTAAGGCAGTGATGATGGAAAAAATTTAAGGGTTTTCAATGAACCAACTTTTAGTGACTTTTGTAAGATTCCACATCTTTTGTGATGGGTTGAAGAGGCATCAATCTACTAAGGTTGTTTTGCATTCCTCATCACACTTTGATTGTTGAAGAGCTAACAAATATTGCTAATTTGCCAATGATAATTAATTTTCCTAAATTTAAGCCACTATTTTTTTTATTCTTCATTTATACTTTGCTTCGGTAAGTAGTTTTTATTTATTATATTAGTCCTTTATTATAGTAGGCTATGAGATGGAATTTTTTTGAGGGTTTTCGATAAACCAACTTTTAGTGACTTTTGTAGCATTTCACATCTTTTGTGATGGGTTGAAGAGGCAGCAATCTAAAAGATTGTTTTGTATTCCTCATCACACTATGATGGTTGAAGAGGTAACAAATGTTGCTAATTTGTCAATGACAATTACTTTTCCTAAATCTGAGCCACTATTATTAATTATTTATTTTCATTCTTCATGTCTACTATGTTTTCTTCAGTTTATATTCTAGTTTTTTTTATTCCTTCTTCATGTCTATTATGTCTAAAAATGTTTTTTTTTAGTTTATTTTTCCTATAATATAATTACTTTATATATTTGGATTGCTTTGTTTGCTATATGTTACTATAAATGCCTTCTTGGCACAGTTTTCCTTTGGTACTATGTTAAATATTTCTCTTTGGTACTATGTGCCAATTCCTCCCTATAAGAAGATGGATTTTTTGATCCAACGGATCATACAATACTAGCTGCAGTACCTAGTATCCTCAGTGTGGTTAATGTCATTATAGTATTGATGGGTAAGGAGAAAAATGAATGAACATGCATTGCTAGAGAGCCGTCCAAACTTAGAAAAGAATGGAAAAATGCACACATGTATCGAATATTGTGTGAAGGTAAAGACAAATGTGTATCCTATCTTAGGATGAGCACGACATCCTTTTATACTTTAGTACATATGTTAAGAAGTAATGGGTCGCTTCGAGATAGTCATTGGGTTTGTGTGGAAGAACAAGTGGCAATATTTTTGTACATGTTAGGCCACAAATTGAAGAACATGGTATGCACTATTGACTTTGTGCGTTCCGAAGAAATGATCTCAAGATACTTTAATCTTGTACTAGGGGATATATTTAGCCTATGCGAACTAGTGATGAAGCATCCTGTTTCTGAAACTCCAATAAAGATAAGACAAAACTTTGAATGGTTTCCTTAGTTTAAGGTAAACATAATATAAAGTCTAGTTGTTACATAATTTTAATTTTTAGAAACATATTTAAGTTAACTAACACAAATTATTAATTTGTAGGATTGTATCAGTTTATAGATGGTACCCACATCCAAGCCACATTGTCTTTATCAGAGGGCCCCCACTTTAGGGGTAGGAAAGATATACTGAAACAAAATATATTAGCTGCTGTTACACCTAATAAGAAGTTCAGCTATGTATTAGCTGGCTGGGAGGGGTCTGCTAGTAAAATGAATGTTTTGAGATATGTCATATCTAGGCCTTCCCCAAATGGCCTCAAAATTATCCAAGGTATTATATGCTAATTAACCCTTTTATATATATATATATATATATATATATATATATATATATATATATATATATATATATATATATATATAGGAAAATACTATCTAGTGGATGATGGATATATATACAACCATGCCTGGATTTATAGCCCCATATCGTGGTATGAGGTATCATCTGTCCCAAACAAAAGGACATGAACCTAAGAATGCGAAGGATCTTTTCAATTTGTGGCATTCTAAATTGTGTCGTAAGATAGAATGTGCATTTGGTACACTTAAGAATCAGTTCTGCATTATGGGAGAAAAAAGTTCCACTCTTTTTCCACCCAACTTGACCTTGTAATTCTTGTTGTGTTTTTAATAATTTTATACTTGGAGTAGATCCTAATGATGGTTTAGTTGTTAAGAAATTTGACAAGGATGAATCTACAGTTTTTAAAAATGATAGCGTGTATCAATACGACAAATTCACGCAAAACAATTCACAATCTGAGCAAAGAAGTGTTAAGAAGATGTGGGAAGATTTTTGTGACAATATAGTGGTTGAGTTATGGCATGACTACTGCCACGAAAAGGGTACCTAAACATGTCCCTTATATTTACATTTTGTGTAAGATAAGTTTGTACTACTTGGAAGTCAATTTTTGTTTATACTAGTTTTACTTTATTTGTTTTAGTGTACATTGACATCAAATGGTTGTGTTCATCTTTTGCCCAGTTTATATTTAAGTTTGTGTTTATAGTAACTAAGTATGTTCAATTTTATAGTTTAATACTATCTTCAGTTTATACACTATACTTTAAACAAAAGCTCATTTACTCGAATACCAAATACTGGACTTGTGGATTTTGGGCCACTTCCTGCTGAATGTTATAATCTAAGCCCAATTTTATAGTATCGGTTGTGACTGACCCTTGCAATGTTATCTTCTCTTGCTGCCCCTTATATTTTAGATTTTAACTATATATTGTTCAGATTTATAGTATCTGTAGTGACTGGATTTACAGTGTTATCTGATGTTACTGTCCTTTATATTTGAGATTTTAACTATATCTTGTTCATTTTTTTTTCTAGTTTTTGTTTGATACCAAATGGGCTATACTGTTTGCTCAAGTATTACCTGTTGTTACTTCCCCTTAAATTGCTAACTATCTTGTTAGCAGACTACCTGGTTTAAACATTCCCTTTTAGATTATAGGTAAAATATCTAATAATTTTGGAAAATATGTTAACAACCCCTTTGCCCCTCCTAAGCTAAGGCATGCTTCTTTGCCCCTTCCCCTAGCTGGCCAACCTGGCAAGCATATAACAACTTATTACATTACCTAAACTGGGGTAGAACAATAGATCCTTAAATTTATTCATATTCGTATATCCTTAGTGAAATATCTAATTCGGAGAGGGGAAACAATGAGTTTGCTGCCACTTCCCCTGCAAAAAAAGAATAATGCAAAGAAGGGAAAATGATCAACAAATGCTGGTAAAAAAACAAACATTGGCATCAATCTCATAAAGACTTGCTTCTAACAGTTTTATGTGATGAGGCAAACAATTGTGGTAAGCCTGACAAACATTTCAAGAAATATTCTCTACAAAAATGGGCTAGTATTGTGAATGCAAAGTTTGATGAGAGTTATACTGTTGGGAACATTCAAGATCACCTAAGAGTGCAAAAGACAAAATGGTTGGAAATTTTGAAGGCTAAGGAAATGTCAGGGGCTGGTTGGGATGATGAAATAAAACTGTCATTTTGGATGATAAAACTTACAATGATCTTGATAAGGTAATTAGTAGGAGTAAAATACACACTTGTTAAAGTTCCTTTCAACACCTAATCTAGGCAGTTTTTGTCTACTAATGTACCTTTTTATTTTGTCTATAGGCTAAATCAAGGTTATGTCAATACATCAACAAACCCATAAGAAATTATGATTTGTTGAGGGTGGTATGTGGGGATGACCATGATACTAGTAGTCAATCTAGATCATGCTACGAATAATATGATGGGTATGAGAAGGAGGTTGTTAATTTAGATGATGTGAATTATGAGTTTATAGGGGAAACATGGAACCTAGTAAATCTTCTGTCCTAACTAAAATGACAAGTAGATCAAAAAGATTAATTATCGGGTATAAAATGTTATAGAGAGTTGGCGGATGACTACATGCCTAAGTTGGTAAATTCTTTGAAAGTAATTGGTGATGCACTAGAGACTGGTTTTGTGGAATTTCATGTTTAAAAGTTGCATACTAGAGTATGCTATCTAGGGGACTACTTTGAAGAGGATGTCTTGAATGCTGCTTATGATTATCTTATTGATAATCATCGTGATAGTAAGCGATTTGTAGGTTTTCCCCTAGCACAATGTATCAAATGGTTGAAAACTTTCAAATCCAGGACCTCCACCAAATAAGGATTAGTTGAACGTTGTTTACTCTTACTGAAGATGGGGCAATCCTATTATTTTGTTCTTATTGCAGTTTAATATATATATATATATATATATATATATATATATATATATATATATATATGTGTGTGTGTGTGTGTGTGTGTGTGTGTGTGTGTGTGTGTGTGTGTCTAATACTATTCTGAAGACAGTTATAACTATGTAATATTTTGAAGATAGTTTGACTTAACTCTGTAATATTTTGGTGCAATAACACTTGCATTACATGCTGCACTACTTTGGACATCTACTTGTGATATGTATTTTTATTTCTATATTTCCTGCTTTTATTCCAACTTTGGATAAACTGCAGCCTTTAAACAACACCATGACTTACTATATTGTCCTTAAGGGAAGAAATCCTGGTGTCTATACAAAGTGGTTCGATTGATATTATTAAGTATATGGAAATAAATGTGCTTGCTACTTCAAATGTCAAGATATGGATGACGCTTTTGGATACTTCCAAATGCCAATATATGCAAAACCACCTATGCATACTTCCAAAATACAACTTGCCCCATGAAGACCTTTAGAATGTGTCATAATTGTGTTTTTTTTACGTTTTTTGTATTTAATTTTTCATGTTGTATAAGTTCTTCTAGAGGTAACGCTGGTACTTGGCACTGGCACAGGTTTTGAAACAATATTGTAATATCTACTTTTATTTTTTTTGCATGATTTAACTTTTTTTTACACTTTATCTTCTTCTTTTTTACTTATTTTATATCTAAGTTTACTCTTTTACTAGTGTTTGTGATGAGGGGGGCAGATATGAGACATTCGGATAATTTATATATCAGTGAGATTGGTGGCATTCTCTTTGTAATGTGATGGGTTGAAGAGGTATTTTATTGCATTCCTCATCATGCTAGGAAGGTTGAAGAGGTAACCATCTTTGCTAGTATTCCGGTAAATAATTTTAATCTTGTTTTTATTTGCTTTGTTTCAATGTTTGAAGAGGTAACCATCTTTGAATAGGTTTTTTCTTAAAATATATGTTGTTATCTTCATTTTTACTATATGTTGGTATCTTCAGTTACTTTGTTGTTATCTTTAATTGTTACTCTACTTCTGCCCAGTTGAATACAGTTTTGATTATTCATGAAATAAGAAGATGCTTGCTGCAAAGTCTGTGTTTGAACCAATATTTGGGACATGAACTGTGCGTCTCTTTTATCTCTCCAAAACCAAACTATCTTTGAGGCTGTGATGAGAATATTACAATGAGGCTGCTTGCTACTATGGAATGAGATGGGCATCGTATATGCCGCCTAAAGTTTTCCCTTTGGCAATGAATATTTTGCTATGAACACTCATGTTTACTCCTGCCTCTTGTGTAATTTAAACTAAAATACTCTGAGCCTCAAATTCTGGACTGGTTGTTTATATATTCTGGTCTTTATAATTTATTTTCCCAGTTGGATATTCATAATCGTGAGAGTGGATTTGAGTGGGCAATATATTGCTCAATATTGTTGACTAAATATTATTAATCTTCATTACATCAAATTCTGGACTGGCTGGATATTCTTGTCTTTATAATTTTTTTTTCTTTTAGTTGGATATTCTTTATTGTGAAATTTGATTTGAGTGGGAAATATTTTTCTTTTTGAAACTTGGGTATGGTAATATTTTTTCATGTGTGCAAGTGGTAAGATGACCACTTTCAAATATGGTAAGTTTAACCAATATCCAACTTGGCTAGCCAAACAATAGATTTGGATGAAGTCTAAATCTTATCCATTATCTAGCTTGGCTACACAAACATTGGATTTAGATTTTAAAAAAATTCATTGCCAAATTCCTTCTTTACCAAACAGATTTTCTTAATTTGGAAATGCAGGATTTGGGCTGGAATCCAAATCCAGATTTTCAACTTCCAAATCCAAATCCAGTTCCAGTTTACCAAACATGCTCGTAAAGTTGGAAAATGCTTTCCCTTGAGATCGAATTTATCCATCAAGAATGTATTATGCCTTCACCTGCTGACCACTAGAGTCGAAAGATTTTGACACACACAGACATAAATTAAAAGTAAAAGTAAAATTTAAATTAATGTTAATAATCTATCTTTTAAAAATAATCTATCGTTAAAATAAATATAAAAATAATATATCTTTAAATAGAGATTTAGATTATTGTTTTTTTGAAAATAACACATATGTTTTTTCAGAAGACACGTAACTATCCCGTAGAGAATGTTCCTTAAGCTAGACTACAATGCTCACTATAGCATATATATATATATATATATAGACACACACACACACACACGCACACACACACACAAAGAAGAACAATTATAAAGAGGAATAAAATGGCTCAAAATGAGTTGAAATGTCTAAGCAGTATGTATATCCTCACGTGACTAAAAATTAAAAACATAAATAAATTCTAACTAATTATTTAACTACATAATATTATTTAACTATTATTGAACATCTCTATCTCATGTGGTTAGGTGGGAGGAATTCTCCCAGACTGGGTAGGTTTGATTTTACGGGACAGTAATATCTATAACAAATTCAAATTTATTTATTTTTAATAATTTTTTTATGTGCGTGCAATGCATGTGCACTTTACTAATTTATATATAGTAAGGGTGGTGATACTTTATCCTTCGTAGACCTACAAGCTAATAGGAGGGGAACTTATTTGGGGTCAGGGAAATGGGAACAATAGATCCAGACTCAAAATTAATGAGTCCCGATATGTTGTCCCTATTTTTCTGTTTCTAAACATGCCCTCCTCCTATTAGATTTTTGATCTAACAGGAGAGGGGATAGGTTTGGGGACAGAAAAATGGGGACAACAGATACGGACCCAAAATCTATGAGTTCATATCTGTCCCCATTTTCTTGTATCCAAACCTGTTCCCCTCCTATTAATTTATTGGTCCCACTGGTTTTGACTTTTTTAAATCGATGCGACCCACAAACTAATTGGAGAGGGAACATGTTTGAGGACAGAGAAAAATGGACCGCAAATATGGACTTGAAATTTATTAGTTCAGATGATTAATTTCCCCAGCAGAGTCGCCATTTTGTTTGTATAAACAAAGTTTATACGAAACTTTTGTATCCTATAGAGATCATGATTAATTTACCCAGCAGAGTCGCCATTTTGTTTGGATAAACAAAGTTTATACAAAACTTTTGCTTACAAACGAGAAAAGAGAAAAGTATAAATAATCCTATACGAGGATATTAAGTACAATAAAATGATTCTGGGGAAGTATTGCTATGGAAGTCTGATCTGCAGTCGATCACTTTGTTCCTTGGACTACACGATGATGAAGAAGTGATGTAGAAAAAGCTTCAAACTTTCTCTGAACTGAAGGCAAAAGTCGGTCAAAGGAAAGTTGCAAGTAGGATTGAATTCTTGTTGACAAAGTGGTCAGCCAAAACAAATTCTCCCCCTTCCCTGTGACCATGGGTCTCTATTTATAGAGATCAATCAAATAACTGCCTAGTTGGCGTAAAAGCCAAATGACTGTCTTGTTGGCGTAAAAGGCCAAACTGTGAAGAAGATTGCTTCCTTTACGCTGCAGTTATGACAACTGCTACCCCCGTTCCAATAATCTTCTGAATCTGCGTATTACACGTATCCCTTTGTAAGGTAATGCGTATAACTGCTTCTCGAAGATCATGGCATACAAGCCACTTAGGTAACTGCCCCTCCGTAAAATGGTTGGCATAAAAGCCAAATGACTGTCTTGTTGGCGTAAAAGGCCAAACTGTGAAGAAGATTGCCTCCTTTACGCTGCGGTTATGACAACTACTACCCATGTTCAAATAATCTTCTGAATCTGCGTATGACACGTATCCCTTTATAAGGTAACGCGTATAACTGCTTCTCAAAGATCATGGCATGCAAGCCATGTAGGTAACTGCTCCTGCGTAAAACTTGATGATTCATGAATAATAGATAACCAGCATAAAATAGCCAATTATCCTTCACGATTGAGGTCTTGAGCGTATTCTGGGCTAAGTAGCCTTATCAACGTACCTTTGCAAATATAGTCGAGTTGGCATATTTCGAGGAGATAGCATACGGCGTACTCCTATAGTTGAAAATAGCCTGGTTGGCATAAAATGCAAGGATGGTGATGTGAGCGTATTAGTCACAGTCTTAGCTTTCCCAGATAGAATAAAATCTCTTGCATTAAATGCAGAGATATGCCTCAATCTTGTGCATAAAATGCAGAGATATGCCTCGAGCTCTGTATAAGAAACAGCTTTTGACGTGGCGTCTGATTTTGTCTTGTCTTGAGCGTAAAAACTTATTTCTGTCAATGTAGAATAGGCAGCATATTCAGAAGACTCCATTTTTCTTCCTTTGAATGCGTAAAAATGACTTGTATCAAAAATATGTCACAAAATGACAACCTGGGTCTCTATGCAAAATCATCATCACAGTCGTTCTCTCGATCATCGTGTAGTACTTTTGTCAAATGTCAGGTTCACTGATTTGACTGACAAATTCATCCTAGGAATACGAAGAGTTTCTCGTACAACTTTATGCTGTATTAAAAATAACGTATTTTAAACTTTACGCAGGAAGGTATAGCAACCTTTTACGCAGAACAACCTTGAAGCTCTATTTTACGCAGACAGCTCTGAAGCCCTATTTTACGCCAAACAACCTTGAAGCTCTATTTTACGCAGACAGTTCTGAAGCCCTATTTTATGCTAAACAACCTTGAAGCTCTGTTTTACGCATGGGGGGACTTCATGTTTGTTAGGGATTTTGACTGTAAAATATGCGAACTATTCTCCAGCATATTTTATGCTTCTACAATGTCGGATATAATCCACCTGCAGGGTTCCTTATGAGTTTCTTAAAGGAGCATCATCAACCCAATGTATTGGGACATTGATTCCTTTTATAATCAATAATCTATCATACATACAATGTCATTACCCAATTCATAGAGGTTATTGACCCATAATTAATCTTACTCTTTTATGAGTCAAAGTAATGCATGTTGCATATACATATTTGTTATTATATCCGGATTAAGAGCACAAGCATCCATAATAACAGAGATATTTATTCTCTTATGTAGTCAGTACATAGTGAACATCCTCAAGTGGTCATGTTCAATACACATAAAGTATACTAGTGTAAACTTATAGTCAAGATAGATTAATACAAGATTACACTACAACATTTCCAATGGTTTGTCCAAGTCCATCTAGGTTGTGAACTATTTATATATTCCACAAGAAACTGATAATATAATCTTCTGTGCGACACCACACACCATATTATCTATAATATAGAATATCAGACACTTGCACTAACATTATAGCAAATATAACATGCAAATATTTGTCCATATGATTCTTATTTAAAAATAAGAAAATATAGTTAATACAAAGTGATGCTTTTAGTATATAACCCTAACAATCTCCCACTTATACTCAAAGTATTAATTTTTAGTATACTTTTAGAAATCTCACTTGATCAAAACAGATATTCCAAGATCTTGAAGCTTGCTTACGTCCATAAATGGACTTTTTGAGCTTACAAACAAGATGCTCTTTGCCCTTTTCAATGAACCATCTAGTTGCTTCATATAGAGTTCTCCTCAAGACTTCCATTAAGGAAAGCTATCTTGACATCCATTTGCCAAATCTCATAATCAAGATGAGCTGCAATAGATAAAAGAATCCGGATAGACTTAAGCATAACTACTGGTGAAAATGTTTTCTCATAATCAATACCCTCTTTCTGAGTAAAACCTTTCGCAATAAGCTGAGCTTTAAAGGATTCAATCTTACCATCTGATCCTCTTTTTCTCTTATAAATCTACCGGCATCCAATAACATTTATACTAGTGGGTGATTTTACAAGCTTTCAGACTTGATTAGAATCCGTAGATTATATTACATATATCATTGATTTTTGCCAAGATTCTGCATCTTTATCTTGGAGTGCTTTATTATAGGTACAGGGATCAGAATCTTGTTCCTCAGGGACAAAGTCTGATGACTCTCCCAAGAACATGAATATGTCAGGTTGTATAATAACTCTTCCACTATGACGAGGCACTATAGGTTGTGGTATAATATTTGTGACACGTTGTGCAATTACTTGTGGTTTCGCCTATTGTACTGTTGGTACTGAAGTATTTGGTGTCTCATCTCTCAGTTTTTCTAGAACAACTCTACTCATAGATTTATGGTTCATCACATAGTCTTCCTCTAAGAATCAGGCATTAGTGCTAACAATGACCTTCTGATCCTTAGGACTATAAAATAAACCTTCTTTCATTCCTCTTGGATAGCCTACAACTTCTGTACGAGATTCTAATTTATCTGCTTTTCCATTCAGCACATGTGCTGGACTACCCCAAATTCGAACATGTTTTTGACTAGGCTTACGCCTGGTCCATAACTCTATGTGAGTAATAGGTACTGACTTAAAAGGTACCAAGTTTAAAATATAATATGCAGTCTCTAAGGCATATCCCCAAAACGAATCTGGTAAATTCGAATAACTCATCATTGATCTAACCATCTCCATAAGAGTCCTATTCCTTCTTTCTGCTACACTATTTTGTTAGGTTATTTCAGGTGCAGTCAATTAGGATGTAATCCTAGCTTCTGATAAATAGTTCTTAAACTCTCCAAATAGGTACTCGCCACCACGATCTGAACGCAATGACTTGATATATTTTTTATGTTCCATTTCAGCCTTGTATTTTTTAAATTTCTTAAAGAACTCAGACTTATGGCACATTAAATAAATGTATCCATACCTTGAATAATTATCAATAAATGTGACAAAATATTCAAAGCCACCTCTAGCCTGGAAAGTCACGGGCCCACACAAATCAGAATAAACCAATTCTAACCATCTTTGGTCCTATACCCCTTTGCCGTGAAGGGGTCGTGAAAGGCCTTTTGGTCATTTTATCTTCCAAGCAGGATTCGCAGACTGGAAGTACCTCTACTTCCAATAAATTCAAAGGTCCATCTTTAACTAGTCTTTGAATCTTCTTAGATTAATATGTCCCATCCGCAAGTGCCAAAGATATGTTTGGTTTATACAAGAAGGTTCTTTTCTCTTATTTAAGTTAGAAGACATGTTATTCATTTTCATAAGTTGTATTATGTGTGAAATAGGATCAATAACATACAAATTATCAACTAATGCACCAAAACATATAAAATGCTTTTTTAATAATAATATTGTCATTAAAATGAACTGAATATCCATTCTTAACTAGCATAGAAATAGAAATTAAATTTCTTCTAAGTGAAGGTGCATAACGACAATCTCTCAATTTCAAAGACTTATTTCTACCAAAATATAAAATAACATCTCCTACTGCAACGGTTGCTACTTTTGTAGCTTAAACCATGAACAAGCATATATCTCCATCACTAAGCCGCCTGGTTTCCTGGAACCCATGCAATAAATTATAGACATAATTAGTGGCTCATGTATCTACATACCAGGTGCAGGTAGATAACACCGCTAAACATGTTTCAACTATTAGTAAATAAGATATACCTTTTTATTCCCTTGTTTGAGAAGTGGACAATTACTCTTCCAATATCCTGGCCCTTTGCACTTGAAACACTTGCCTTTCTAATTTTTTATAATGCCTTGAGGTCCCATGCCCTTCTTTGCTGAATTTGCTTATTTTTAAATATTATTCTTCTTCTTACCGCCTTTTGGCTTAGAAGTAGAAGCCTTTTTAGTAACATAAATATGACTATTCTGCCTCATGAGAGCCTCAACATCTTGCAGTTCTTTCGCAAGTTCTGCCAAACTGCACAACCTTTTGTTCTTGTTATAGTTAAGGCAAAACGTGTGAAAATTTTTAGGCAGAGTCTCGAGAATTATATCGACTTAGATTTTCCCATCGATTTTAGCTCCAAGGATCTCTATCTCTTTCTGATGACCCATCATCTTGAGAACATGATCCCTTACTGGCGTTCCTTCAACCATGGTCGTATTCATCAAACTCTTCATAGCAAATTTCCTAGCTGCCCTACTCTGATATTCGAAGAGTTCTTTGATGTTGTACATCATGTCATAAGCTGTGGCCCTGACCTGATGGTGATGCTGTAGTACATTTGACATAGATGCCAGAATGTAACACCGTGCCATCTCATCTGCCTTGATCCACTTCTTATGAGCCTCTTTAACCTCTTCATCAGAATTAGCATCTGGCTTAGGAGGACATTCCTCATAGAGTACATATTTGTACTCTTTAGCAGTTAAGACAATATCCAAGTTACGTTTCCAGTCAATGTAATTAGGGCCAGTAAATTTATTTTCTTTAAGAATCACCATAAGTGGACTGAATGGACCCATTTTTGAAATCCCGAGAATCACATAAATAATAATTATGTAGGACAAATACTTTTTGAACTAAAAATATATTGATTCCCTCAAAACAATAATAAAAAGTTCACCAACACCTTAAAAACCACGAATTTAATATGCCACGATAGTGTAGACGTATACTAATTCAGTATTTGTCCAAGAAGATTTTTCCTATTAATTTTACTATCATGTCAACCTAACTTTAATAAAAATAAAATTAATTTGTTTGTCTTTGCTTTGGTCCTACAAATAATAGTAGTGACTTCGATGGGGAAGGATACCATTGTTTGTATCTAAGTGTACACCATTACTTAATACTAAGTCCATTACTTCGTAATGTATTTCTTCAGATGGAGAAGTAAACACTTACTAGGTAACTTTTTATAATTATCCCAAAAGAAGTCTGTACTGGTGATCCATAATTATACTCATTCGATATGGAGGAAGGCACTAAAGCCAACACGCAAGTATAATTACATCACCTACAAACCACACTACCAGAAAAATTCAAATTAGCGACGTAAAAAAATGTCGCTAAATGACAAAAAATACCGCTAATCACTTTTAGCAACGTAATTAGCAACATAATTAGCGACGTTTTAAAGAAGTCGGAACTCAGCTAGTCGCTGAAAGAAAAAAACATCGCTGTACCGACGTTTTTAGCGACGTTAATGCGTCGCTAAATTAGCGACGTTAATGCATCGCTAAATTAGCGACGTTTAGCGATGTGCTCATCAGTCGCTTAACGTCGCTAATTAGCGACTTACATAGCGATGTTACAGCGACGTCTTTAATGACCTGACAATACTGCCATGTCAGCAAGTTGCGACATACAGTGACATTTTTAGCAACGTCATTAGCGACGTGTAGTAACGTCGCTAATTAGCGACGTATTTAGCGATGTGTATTAACGTCGCTAAATGTCGCTAAACTTTGCTAAAAATGTCGCTAATTGTACAGTAAAAAAATAAAAATAAATAAATACTGAATTATTTTCAAACTATTATTCTTGCAGTTTATTAATTCATAATCTGTACAAATAGACCTGGAGCAACCCTCCGTTGAATTTCTGGGTTTGCCGACCCCTTTGGGTTGAACACTCAACACCGATAAATTAACATATATTTAATATGAATAATATAATAAAAATTTGAAGAAAAAGAAAACATCCAGCAAATATCATCGTAAAGAATACAGCAAATATATATCCATACAATGAGTCTCATCATAAATAATACAAATAATATAAATATCCAGCAACTATACTACTAAGGATCTGCAGGAGGATGACCACCGGCGCGCATGAATGATAAGAACAGATCATACTGCTCCCGTGAAATCGACACCGATGTCGATGGAGAAGGTAGTGACGTCGGTGGAGTCTGTGTCGATGTAGGCATACCAGGAGGACGTATCCGTTCCAAGTCTGCGAGTCGCTGGTTGTAAGAATCCATGGTAGATAACAGCCTCGTACTGCTATGAACCATTGAATCCTGCATCATCGTCAGCCTCTCGCCCATGGATAGCTGTGATACCTGCAGCTCCGTAATGTTGTGGTCTGTCGAGGCTCTAAGATCATTTGTCAAATCCCGGAGCTCCGTGATGCTGCGGTCGAGCATATCGAATCGTACGATGAGCATCGGATCGTCCGCCTACGGCTGGGACTGGGGCTGCTCCTTCATCCTTCGCAGCAACTCGTCACGGAGAGACGCAATCTGACGGTCAACGCCTCCTGGACTCTGGCCAACGACTGCGAGGGCTGTAGGGAATACGCAGTTATCGGGGAGGACCTAGATGATTGCGTCGCAACCAGGGCACCATAGGATCCCGTACCGTAGTACGTACCCCTCTGGAGACCACCAGCTGTGGTCACCCACAGGTCATCCACCGACGGAGCTAGAGCGGGCTGCGAGAAAGTACCAGCCTCTCTAGCTGTAGGTGCACTAGCAGTCGTCCGCTCACGCAGCCTAAGATACTCGGCCTAGAAAAGTTTGGAAACTCGATAATTGCCTAAGTTATATTAAAATTAACACAAAATAAAGTAATACTTACATAAGTCTGCGAGGCCCTCTCATCAATGAGATTTTCGTCCTTGCGATGGGTGGCCAAGAAGACGGTCACCATGTTTGCATCCTCACCCCTCTGTACCTGTTAAAATATATTATTTAGTACTAGCTTAAATATTTTTTTTTACTACCATTTTATCGTACTTACATTAAAATAATATATCTTAAATAAAAATATAGCACACGACAAAAATGTTCCGTCATCGAAATCGAGCCACCACACCACTTGGCAGCATTCCGCCTAGCCACCTTGGCCTTCTCAGACATTTTCTTGTAGCTCGGATCGTCGAATCTAGCCCTCATCGCAGTCTAATGCTCAGGCGTGATCCAACCTTGGATCGGTTTTTCAGCATGATCACGAGCCTTCTGGTCATCCAGAGCATCACGGATAAGCTTGGCGGCAACGATAGGAAACAGCCGTTTGATCAACTCGGCCCAGTTCGGAGGATAGAAATAAGTTTGCTATAATAAATAACTTAGTAAGTGAGCATCACGGATAAGTTATATAATATGCATAAATTAGAGGATTTATATAATATACTTTTACCTGGAAGTACGCAAACCAGAATGCCTTCCTCTCCTCCGGAGCTTCAGATTAGTTGATCCAAGGGCCACCGTAGTTGTTCCTCAAAAATAGGCCCAGGCATCTCTGAACTGACGATGGACGATATCTATACAGAGATAATTATTTTGATCGAAAAAGTCAATATATGATGAATGAAGAAATACACGATATATATGATGTTAAACCATCTAATTAACTTACTTTGTACCGTCGGCCCAAATCTCTGTCCTCATCTCCTCCGGAGGTGCGCATGGAGGATCTTGCTGATGTTGGGACAACATCAGCACGACCTCCTCCACATGCTCATCTGTCTCCATAGTTCCGTCAGCAGGAGGAACGCTAGATGAGGGAGTACTATCACGCCTGGAGCTACTTGTCCAAAGAGTGATGCCACGTAACGTCGTCGCAGTCGGAGATGTGACTGATCGATATACTGGAGTACTAGGGGACGACGATCCGGAACCAATAGTAGGCAGTACCGGAGGAGCACACTGTCTACATCGGGACCTGCCGAATCCTTCGTGTCATCCTGTCATACCTGGTAACAACATATGATAAATATAGAAAAATACAAATATATAGTATATTCTACAGTCAAAATATGATGCATATATTCTATAGTCAAAATATAGAATGTACTATATATAGTACATTCTACAGTCAAAATGTGATGAATATAGAAAAATACAAATATATAGTACATTCTACATTCTCACAGCATTCTACGGTCAAAATATAATACATATATTCGTTAAAATAGTACATTCTATAATCAAAATATAGTTACATTCTACAGGCAAAATATTTTATTTTCAATCATCTTCAGAAAATTTATCTTGTTCGCCTTCCTCGTCCTCCTCTTTCTCTTCCTCCTCCTCGTCTTCACTTTCATCTACTTCATCTTTGTCTTTGTCTTCGTCTTTCTCGTCGGATAATTCTACATCTTCTATATTATTACTCGTGTAATGAGTAACTTTCGTTGAGTCCACATCTATAATATTTGTTATAAGAGGTAGATCGTCCTCCTGATAAGCTATTTCGTCAATGTCAAAGGTATTTCTAGCTTTAGTCTTGCATACTGCCCACCAATTCGACCTCGTTGTCCCCCGTCTAGGATAAGTTGTGAAGTACACGAGCTGAGCCTGACTTGATAGGACAAATGGTTCGTAGCTTTGATATCTACGCTTGCAGTTTATATCCATAAGGCCATGCTTGTCAATTTTCTAACCTTGATCTTGAATCGGATCGAACCATTCATACTTGAATAGCACGATAATAGTAGGTTCTATGCCATAATTATATGTCAACTCCACAATCTCTCATAAGATGCCAAAGAAATCATTGCCTGGATCAACGTCTTTGTAGTTCAAAGATTTGATACACAAATAACTATTTTTCGTGGAATCAAGATCCAGAAAGCTTTCTCTGATAGGAGCATTTGTTGACTTGAACCTAAACCCATTCACACAGAAACTTGGCCATATTTTAATGGCAGTAATTGGTCCCTTGGCTAGAGTTCTAATAGATTCAGTCTCGGGTGTTATTAGACGATCGACCTAAATACCAAAGTAGCGATATTAAGTTATTTGTGGTGCAAGTGCAGAAATAAAAAGTAATTACCAAACACCTTACATATGCGCTCAATTAAGAATGAAAATGGCATCTCATTTCTTGTTCTACTTCTTCGTCTGTTATGTAGGGTCTAACCGACCTCAACTCATCATTATATGTGCTGAAAAACAATGAAGCAACTGCTGATTAGTAGCATAATAGTAGCTTATACTATTACATTGAGATGATGTAAACGTAGACGTATTAATTACTTACCTCTCTAGCTTCTCCACTTCATCCTCGTCGTAATTGAGTAATATATACAACTGAGCAGCCCTTAGCACATCGTCATTCAAATATCTCTTCTTCAGTTTCCCCGAAGGCTTTCCGGATGCATTGAATACTTTGAGTATTGCATCATTAGATTCCTGATATCCGTCGTCATTTCTCGGAGCTTTCATTCTATTAGTAGCCACATGCGGTTTAAAATACGTCGAGCAAAAGTTTGTAATCTCCTTGAGAACATAAGCTTCACAAATAGAGCCCTCAACCCGTGTCTTATTTTTTACCTTTCTCTTTAGGTGATTCAGATGCCGCTCAAAGGGGTACATCCACCGATAACTGACAGGACCACCAATACGTGCCTCATAGGAAAGATAAATTGGCAAATGCTCCACAGAGTCAAAGAATCCTGGAGGAAATACCTTCTCGAGCTTACATAGTATTACCATAATGTCCTTCTCTGGCTTTTCTAGACGATCAACGAGCAACTTAGTACAACAAAGATCTCTAAAGAATATGCTGAGCTTTGTCAATGGATCCCAAACGACCTGCAGTAAGAATTTTTGAAATACAATCGGAATTAACCTCTCCATGAATACGTGACAATCGTGGCTCTTCATACCTGCCAGTTTGTTCTTCTTGAGGTCGACGCATCTTCTCAAGTTCGACACGTACCCGTCTGGAAACTTTAGACCCAGAATCCACCTACAAAGTCTCCCTTTATCGTCTTTCTCTAGTGAGAAAACTGACTTAGGTTGCTTTAACTTTCCATTCCCCTCCTCTATCAAATGCAATGCAGGACGTCTACATATTTCTTCTAAGTCCAACCTGGCCTTCGGATTATCTTTCGTCTTCCCCTTTGCCTCTATTACAGTATTAATTATGTTATCAAACACATTCTTCTCGATATGTATGACATCAAAGTTATGTCTGATCAGATTGGTGCTCCAATATGGCAGATCTTAGAATATACTCCTCTTCGTCCAGTTATGGGTGCGTCCAAATCCGTCACACTTGTACCCCTTAACAGGCTCTTCGATAGTACTTAGTAAATATTTTACCTCTTCCCATATCGTGTATCTGGGCCACCTTGGTGGTGGATTGGCCTTCTCCACAACGCCTGCACGAAAAGCATTCCTGTTCCTCCGGTACGGATGATCCTTCGACAAAAATTGTCGATGACAATCGAAGAAGTACGGTTTGCCTTCGTGTTTCAAACAGAAAGCCTTAGTACAGTCCATGCAATACGGATATGAGAGATGACCATGGGTGCTCCATCCTGATAATATTTCATAGGCTGAAAAGTCGTTGATGGTCCACATAAGTGCTGCCCTCATCTGAAAATGCTTCTTTCTAGAAATATCGTACGTGTTGGCACCTACTTTCCACAACTGATTCAACTCATCTATCAAAGGCTGTAAATACACATCGATGTTCCTCTTCGGATTGTTCGGACACGGGATAATAATGGTTAGGAATATATACGGAGTCTTCATGCACATCGAAGGCGGTAGATTATACAGAGTGACGATCACAGGCCAATATGAATACTGGAAGCCCGAAAGTTCGAATGGGGTAAAACCGTCAGAGAAGAGCCCCAATATGATATTACGCGGATCCAAAGCAAAATCTGGATACTCTCGATCAAAGTGCTTCCATGCTTCTCCATCGAATGGATGATCCAATACTCCTTCGATCTGTTTCAGTCTGTGCCAACTCATATTTTTTGCAGTCTCCTTAACCATAAATAACCGCTGCAACCGTGCCATCAAAGGCAAGTAGTGCATCGAATCGGTTGGCTTCCTTGCACCGACAGACTTTTCTCTAACAGTGGCCTTGTAGCGATCGGTACCTCAGAATCTGCACGCATCTTCATCCTTGTCGTCTTTGTAGTACAACATGCACCCGTTATGACATGCATCAATTTTCTCGTATCCCATCCAGAGCGATTTCACCATCCTCTTAGATCAATAAAAGTCTTTAGGCAACTTTGCACCCTGGGGCAAGATCTCTATAATCAAATCGATCAGTCGATTATAACATTCTTGCGATATATTAAAATTGGACTTGATGCTCAATAATCTTGTAACCACCTCCAACGATGAATGATCCTCACAACCAGGATATAGTGGAGTCCTTGCATTCTCCAGCAATGCTATAAACTTTGCAGCATCGGCATTCGGTACCTCCTCAGCTACATCATAATTGTCCAGATTGAAAATAGGTCCCGCCGCATCATAATTGTCCGGATTGAAACTAGGCCCCGCCGCATCAAAAACCATGTTCACCCACCCGTCGTCGTAAGCATCGTGGTCGTGGACATCCATATACGGCTCCACATAAGGCTCCGACTCTGATGCTAGAGACACAAGTTCTTCGTGCGCGGTCCACTGATAGTAATTCGGCTTGAAGCCCTTCGAGTACAAATGATATGTGACTTTCACTTCTGGATAATATTTCCTGTTGCGACATCTCACACATGGACACTTAATTTTGGTACCGTCCATGTACTGAGGGAACGCCTTGGCGAACTGCAGGAACTTCTGTACACCCTTAATGAATTCATCCAGCACACCGTACATGTCATCAGGATAACGGTTGTACATCCACGAACGATGACGCAGATAGTAATTCATATCCATTTTTAGATACTTCTGCAAAAATGATAGTATGTATACTATAAATCATTACATACAATATGTATCCTATAAATTATTACATACAGTGTGATTATGAACTTAGTTAGGACAAGTCGTCACACATAAAAAGTGAGTAGACAACTATAATTTAACTTAGTTAGGACAAGTCGTCATACATAAATGCATCAGGAGAACGAGGCTTCACCCAGATGACAAAAATGGTCAATTGTAAATGTCAAGATGCCCTATGCTTTTATTATTTTTGTAGGAGATATCAGGAAATGTCTAGGAAGGGGCACCTAGCCTCTCCTGTATGTTGTACTTGAAATGAATCAAGTCAATTATTGTTGAGCCAGCTTCTCAACATTACTCATGGTTCTTGTTTCCCTACTGAATACTAGAAATGCGGACACTAATCCTAATACTGACACGGACACACGGACACGGGGATGAGGGTGTGTATGTGTGTTTGAGTTTGTTACATACCAAAACCAGTGAGCTTCACTTCCAGTAGCAATATTGAAGTGTATGCAGTGCAGTGACAAAGTGCAGACGTTCAACAGTAGCTCAGTAGCTTAGTAGCAGAGTAGTAGGGTTGTATCTGGTATCTTACACAAATTGGGTATCTATTGGAAACTATGAACTTGTAAACCTCTCAAATGTATGATGATCTTCTGTGAAGATTTTTCACCGAATGCCTAAATTACCCCTCTTTGGCGTGTCTCTCTTGCTTATAAAGATATTGCATAAGAAAATATATTTTTGTGACAAAGCATGGGATGAAGGAGGATGCACTGGTCTTACCAAAATTTATTTTGCTTGGACATTTCTATCGGAAGAATATCATTTTTAAGAAAAGCAATGCAATACAATATATATAGCATTGTTAGAGTTCTGTTTCCAAATCTCATGGAGAGATTGTGTAAATACCAAATCAATTTGGCGTTATATAGCACACGAAGCCTGAATTTGATCAAATTGAATATCAATTCATGATTGAATATTGGTCACAAGTGTCCATAGGGACACTCCTTTATCAGCTGATGACATTCTCCATAAAGTTTTGAAGGGTTTTATAACAAACTAAAACTCAAAGTCGGGAGTAGATTGCTCTTGAAAAGTTAGGGGAGCCATAAATAGGACTTCTCTTGTCCTAACTTTGGTGAGCTTGGAGGCTAAGAATGAATTAACTGAGACTTGTTGAGCAAGAAAGAATTTTCTTAGGGTTTACTAAGGGACCGTAGAGATTTCAAATTCTTTGATGCAATGTCAACGATAGGTATTATTTTGTTTAGAAATGATTAAACAGATGACACGTATGTTAGAATTGGGGGAGAGATCAATTCTTCCACCGTAAACGTGCATGGCAGAGAATGAAGTCAAATGAAATATAGAAGATAGTGTAAACCCCCTCACCCAAAATAGGTACTTTGTGTGTATTTTATATTTATTATTGATTATTTTAAATATTGAATTACTTTAGAGTATTCTCTTAGTTAATTAGAAAATAAATTTTTTGATATATTTACTTATATAAATATTTATTTAGAATTATTTTAGGTTATTTTAGATTTTTGGAGATTTTTTTTCTAGAATTTTTAGTAATTAAAACTTAGGAAACATAAATTTCTAGGACTTCTATGATTTACTATATGACTATACTTGCATGTTGTTCCTACCAAATATTTATTTTAGTTTAAAATATTTAATTATATTTTTTGTAATTTATTTAGAATTTTAAGAAATTTATTTAGATTTTTATTTTGATATATATAGTCTTAATATTAGATAGATGCTAATTTAGTGTTAATAGATATTAATAAGATTTTATAAATTATTTGTATTATCTTTAATTATATTTAAGATTATAAATTATTGAGATAAATTTAAACTCTATTTTAAATTAATTCAAATCCTGAACCTACTAGGAAAGCAACTTCATGCATATCCTATCCTTATTTAAACTGATCCTATTCATATCCCTATTCATATCCAAATTATCCAATCCTAGTCGTATTTAATTAAGTAGTGTCCACCATTATAAATACCTCATCCTTCATATTTTTCTTCCCCAAATTCTTCTCTTTTTCGTCCAAAAATAGTCAAAATTCGTCATAAATTCAGTCTCATTTTCTACTAGTTATGAAGAATTAAAAAGACGTTATCTCCTAGCTCCAGACTCCAAACGCGCTCCAGTTTTTTTTGTTAGAACTACATCAAGGTTAGTTTTCTGAATATAAAAATTATTTTAATCATTTCAGAACCTATTTTTCCAAACAATTCTAAAAGTGCCAGCTGTTCAAAATCAGACGCATTTTGGTATTTTCGAGATTTTGGGAGATCCCGAACTCAGAATTATGAACCGTTTGAAGTTTCAGAAATTTGACATGATGAACTTCTAGAAAAGTATTTTTCTAAAATTTAAAATATAAGTTTATTCTACTGTAAAATTTGTGCAACATAGACGTAAATAGAAAACCACCAAAAACTATCATTTATTCGCCCTTGTGGCCATAACTCTTTACCGACTTGTGATTTTATAAAACCGTACATTATGGAGTTCATGTAGCACTAAAATCTATAGGATTTTACACATAAATCCAGGATTTGAGTTGGTTGACTTTTTGGTCAACGGATTGCCTCTATTTGCGTGTCACGGATCACAAATCTGTAAAGTTGACTTTCTTTGGACCAAAATTAGGGTTTAACAATAAAATTAGATTATAATAAGATTAAAATACTATTTTAGGTTATTTTATTCAGAATTAAAATAGATTAAAATGGAGAAAACTATTTACCCACTTTTGTAACCTAACTTGTTTAATTTATGTGACGGGTAGATCGGACGACGCCTTGAGTTGAGACTTCATCCTTTTCAGACCAGGCAAGATACCTTGCCAAATTGCTTATAGTATTTTGCATGCTTAGTATATTTCTGTATATTTATTGCATTTCTGTATATTTCTTGCATGTGTAGTTTTTTTTCAATCATTACTATGTATTAGATATATTGACACACACATGGTACTTAGTATCATCGAGGACAATCATTAGGCGTATGGACTTTTAACCACTCTGGTAAACCGTAGTAACTAGCACGCACTATGGTGGTCGTGTCCGATGGTCGCTACCCCCGAGGTATGTCGATTGATGGAGTCCGAGGGTCGCTACCCCCGAGGTATGTCGGCTGATGATGTCCACTGACGAGCGTATGAGTTGTGAGGATTAGATCGAGTAGCCTACCCTTGCCCATACGTCAAAAAGTTATCCTCATTTGCATTCATATAGATTGTCTTATACAGCGTACTTATTTATTTTCAAATTATATACATGTTTACTGTATTCAAATTGGCTCACTTTTCTGTATCTTGTTACGTCCCTCTGAGGACCTAGTCCTCTGCCAGGTGTATCTGTTCTTGAGTATTTGCAGGAGCGCAGATCTGGATGGTTATATAAGTTTCGAGGATGTCTTCTCTTCGAGCCCGTGGTTGTTAGCTGGTATTCTTACATTGTGTTTATTGTGTTGTACTTTTCAATTCGAGTTGGTAGTGGATTTATTTCCATCCAACTATCCTCCTTAGATACTTATGTTGAGATCTGGTTATATAGATGCTGGTTATTCATTTATATTAATTTTCTGTGGGTGAGATTTAGATTGTACCCTGTGACTTGTGATATATTTTATACCACTTGTGGATTGATATTCATATTACAGCGTACGTATGTGATATGGTTTCCATATATTGGAGTTGCCATATCCATACGGCTGGCATGCTTACGTGTTCCTAGTCCTACGTATTTTGGGACTGGGGCGTGACAGATAGTGTGGTTGAGTTCCGAGTAGCAACCTAACTCTTTTGCTCCCATCACTATCCTCCCAAAAGGTTACACTGACTGAACCCTAACTCCTCAATTTTTGATAACCTACCACCCTACCATTTTTGTTTCTATAAACCTTCTCATAATTATTTGGGAAAAATAAAATCAATATTTAGACCTATAACACTAACAGGTCTCTACACAGTGAACCGTTATCGATAGCCAATAAATAAAACTGAAGGGCATTGCATTTGGGGATACTCTAAGCTAAAATCAGCAGCAGAGAGTTAGGGTTAGTATCGTATCATGTCGTGTCATGTCTTGTTAGAGAGAGAGAGAGAGAGAGAGAGAGAGACAGAGAAAGGAGACAGACAGAGGAGCTCACCGAGGAGGGGAGCCGGAGGAAGAATGTGAGCCGGAGGAAGGAGGGGAGCGGTCGAAGGCGTGAGGACGCTGCCGGAGGGGGGTCGTCGAGAGGGAGTAGTAGACGTCGGGAGGGAGGAGGGGGCGCCGGAGGGAGGAGGGGAGCCGGAGGGGGAGGGTGCGGCCAAGGAGGGTCGCCGGAGGGAGGAAGTAGGAGCGGGTTTAAAATTTAGGAGAGGGAGAGGGAGAAATAGAAGAAAATGGGAGGAATCAGCCCTAAATAAAAAATTTAACGACGTCAACTAAGTTAACGACATCTTAAACGTCGCTAATAACGTCGCTAAATGTCCAAAAGATATACGTCGCTAAACGTTGCTAAATAAAATATATTATCGATGTTTAGCGACCAAAATTGAACTTATAGCGACTAATCTTTTAAAAACTGAATAAAAGTCACTAAATATCGCTAAATGTCGCCAATTAGCGACGCCTAGCCACATTTTTACATGGAGTCGCTAAATTAGCAACGTTTTCCTTTAACGTCGCTAATCCCGCTTATTTTAGTAGTGCCAGTAATGGAGACCATAGGATTTATACTAAATAAATTTTCTCTCCCACTTAGTTATTTAACAATGAGGGTTTTTTACTAGTTGACATATGTCCATGTTGTCCATTATTAATGCGGGCTTAGTTTATAGAAAACATCCACAGAATAATAAATATGCATAACAAAATAAGCAGATATAGCAATAAAGAAAAAATAAATATCCAACTAATATGGCCATATATCATGCTTCTTCCTTAACTGCCGAATCCAGAATCTTGCTACGCAGAGTTATTCGGGGTTTGGCCATCTTTTTCCTTCATTAAAAATTATCTGTCCGCCTCCGAACTGCTACAAAATAGTATCTCGTCCCGAATCAGAAACAGCCACCATCGCCATTACGATAGATCAAAATTTTTAAATTACATCAATCCTATGACTCTCAATGGAGTTTACACATAATCCAGATTAAAGAAAATTAAATAAATAAGCACGATCAACCCTCGTGATTTTTAATACATCCATGAACAATAACAACAATGACATACCGTGGGTTTAAATCTTAAAAACAAAATATGCACATAGACCATAATAGTTGGATCTAAGATGCCTGCAAAACCAAGTTAGAACAGATCTACATCTACCGACTATTTTTTAATACGAGTTTTATTGCATAACAAGGATTTATCAATCGATACGCAGATCCAATACTGGCTCTGATACCAATTGATAGAACTTAGGATCTCCAGGACCGTAGATTGGTGTGCATATCGATCGATAGAAGATTAACAAGTTTAATACGTGATCGAACCCTTCAAAGGCAAAAACTAGGGTTCATAAATTATACCTGAATTAACGAGAAGAAGATGAAAGTTTTCAGCAACCTTGATCAGTTAGCGACCCCAAGATCTTCTACACGTATTCCTTCTTCGGATTGGACGTCGTATGGGCGACGATCTTCCAATCTTTTCTTCTCCTTGGCTGACCCTCTTTCTCTCCTTATGTGAAAAATGAATTTAGAGAAAGATGCTTTTTTTATAACCATGACGGCCAGAGAATAGAGGATTTATATAGGCTACGGCAGGGACCATGAGGAGAAATTAGGGTTAGGTCTCCTAAAGGATCTGGGTATCCCATGTTCAGTCCGAACACACAACCCTGGCCTATTAACAATAGCTCGGTCCACTAAATCTATTGTTGCACTATCTTCCTAATACCAAATTACAATTATGAGCTCCTTCTTATTATATGTTTGTTTGTCTTCCCATGTTAAGATACACACAATATGTAATCAGTACAAAGAGAACAACCTCAAGTTGTCCTGTTCAATACACACAATATGTACTAGTGTAAACCTATAGTCAATATAGACTAATACCAAATTACACTACAACATTTCTAATGGTTTGTCCAAGTCCATTTAGGTTATGAACTATTATATATTCCACAGGAAACTAATAATATGATCTTCTGTGTGACATCACACACCATATTATCTATAATATAGAATATCATATACTTACATTAACATTATAACAAATACAACATGCAAACATTTGTCCATATGATTCTCATTTAAAAATAAGAAAATATAGTTAATACAAAGTGATGCTTTTAGTATATAACCCTACCACCTAATACCTCACACATACTCATACAACATATATACATTCTAAATAGATAATTCATCAAACACTAGTTAGGCATCACTCCATGATACACCCTAATATCATGATACTCTCATGATACACTTCATAAGCACCAAGTACACCACCATTAACACATAGAATAACTCTAGTCCATCAAATATGGTATAAATAACCAATGTAATAACTATTATAATTTAATATAAAGAATTTGGCGTGGTAGGACTCCAAATACATAAAAAATATATTTTTTATGACTCAATATCACGACATATCATGATACACACTTCTCGTATCCATTTATGGACATGTACACACGATCAAGTCATGAATCACACTTTAAAATGACTAAGAAATCATTCCTACAAACACTTAATGGTCCAAATTAGGATTTTCCCCAATTTGGCCACAAAAGTTAATGTAACTTTCTCCATATGCCTCTTATAAACCTAGTTCTTCTTCCTATTGGTATCCCTTAGCCAAAAAAAGATTTCTAGGGTTTATTTCATAATTTAAAACTGAAATGGCAAGAGAAATATGAGTTTATCTATTGGGAGATGGATTCCCAATACTATGCACCAAGGGAACACAAGGAAGTAGATGGACACCTCCTTCAAGCAATACTCCCCTCCCAAGCTTCTCTTGCTCCTCTAAGCTTCTTAGAAAGGGGTTTGGAATGAAGAAATGGGGATGGAAATGGTAGGGAGGCATTTGGAATGGAAGGAATTTTGGGGGGAAAATAGAATAAAATAAATTAGAAATGAAACTAGGGTGGAGTAAAGAAGAAGAGGCTCTCCCCTCCTTCATATAGTGGACGACCCCCTATTCATGCCCTAATTTAATGTAAAATGACCAAATACCCCCCTCTCTCTAGTCATGAAGGATTGGTGCTAAAATGGTTTAATTAGTGGAATGTTCTAATATGTAATAAAGAGATTCACCAAGTCAAACTCTCAAATTTAATTAGTCAACCATGACTAAACTAATTGGTCATACTAATGGGTCATGACAAGTCTATTTTGGTTCACTTAGGTTTACTAACAATTAATCTAACTAAAGTTAACTACTAACCATTCAACTATAATATATATATATATATATATATATATATATATATATATATATATATATATATATATATATATATATAACAATAATTCTAAATATTATGAAACAAAAATATAACAATAATAAGTATATAAAAAATGACAAAAATATCCCTCTCCAAAAAATGGTAGTTACAATGCTTGACCTTTATGAGAGCGGTAAACTACCTACAGATATACGTAAGTATCGAGGTATTATTAGTAGTTTGTTATATCTAACTGCTAGTCGCCCAGACATCATTTTTTATGTCTTTGTGCTATATATCAGGCTAATACTAAGGAATCACATTTGTGCGCTATTAAGCGTATCTTTCGATACCTTAAAGGGACTTTGTCGACAGACTTATGGTCAAAATTACGTTCTTTGACCTTACTGGTTACTCGTATGCTGATTTTGCTGGATGCAAAGTCGATCTAAAAAGCACCAGCGGCACTTGTCATTTTCTAGAAAAGTCTCTAGTCTCCTGGTTTAGCAAGAAATAAAATTTTGTTGCATTATTAACAACTGAGGCTGAGTATATCGCTGCAGGCCATTATTGTGCACAAACTTTGTGGATGAAGCAAACCCTAGAAGACTTCAATCTGCACTACAAGAACATTCCTATTTTTTGTGATAACACTAGCACTATTAATCTCATCAAAAATCTAGTATGCTATTCACACACTAAGCACATAGAAATCAGATATCATTTTCTAAGGGATCATCAACAATATGGAGATATTTGTTTACAATATGTTGACACGAAACATCAATTAACAGACACCTTTACTAAACCTTTAGCTGAAGATCGCTTCAACTTTATCCGTCGAGAATTATGTCTTTTAGATTCTAATAAAATATAAGAATTATAAGTTACTTTAAATTATTATTCAGTCTAAGTTATTCAAAGTTTGATAAATCTTGGATATAAGCCGAAAGGGCCCTTCTGTCAACAAGGTGCAAATAACCTTAAGGGATACGGTATTTAAGTATCTTTGGACCACCGCTAGCTGAGATCCGGCCCTATAGCTATTCCAAGATAATCTAAATCCTTAAAAACTTACAATCTAATAAAGCCCATTTAGCACTTATTATTCTGTATTTATATCAAGTCCAAAAAAGGTAAAATATCGATTAAATTGTATTGTGATTTTGAAAATAAATGGGAACAAAATTTGGACCGAACTTGGGCCGAGCTCGGACCGAACTCAGTTACCATTATTCCAGAATATTCTTGTTATTAAATATCTTCCTAATTAAGGTTTTGCTGGTCTATTTATACATCCTTTTGTGGTTAAACCTTCAGACCAACGAAAAACTACCTCCTCCACAAACAAAAGCCTAGTTTTTTCTCCTATTCTCTAAACCTTTTCCCTATGGCCCCCAAGAAAAAGTTAGAACCTTGTTCTGATTCTCTCTTCTATCCTATTTTGCTAAATATCGGAGAATTCGATGGTTTCATCTTTAGAAACATAGAAAACACTATTACTTGGTTTACTGATTTCTCCAAAAGAACCATCTGTTTCGGCCATCCTATTAATTTTCTCCACTATAATGACTATCTACCTACTTTTCAAAAAAATTTAACTTGAAGAATTCATTGTGACCTATTCTCGTATTTTTCTCAATGCCATCAAAATGTTCTATTGCAACATATCATATGAAAATGACACTATCACTTCTAGAGTTCATGGTATTCATATTGAATTCAATGCGAATGACTTGGATGAAATCCTATACATTCCTGCTAAAGGTAGACCCCTCGTCAACATTACGCAAGTTCAATTTGAACATGAATTAACTCTAGAATCTTTCAGAAACATACTTTGTGCCCCACATGAATGTCCATCTGGCAAATTTTATGCTCGCTGTCTAAATGGTCACTTCTTTAAAATGTACCGCATTATCTTTTCTACGTTTTGTCACACCCCAGTCCCAATATACATAGGACTAGGAAACATAAGCATGCCAGCCTCATGGATATGACAACTCCAATAAATGGAAACCAAAACCCATACGTACGCTGTAATATGAATATCAAATCCACAAGTGGTATAAAATGTATCACAAGTCACAGGGTACGATCTAAATCTCATCCACAGAAATCAATATAAATAAATAACCAGTATCTATGAAACTAGATCTCAATATAAGTATCTAAGGATGATAGTTGGATAAAAATAAATCCACTACCAACTCGAATGTAAAAGTACAACACAACAAACACAATATAAGAATACCAGCTATCAATCACGGGCTCGAAGAGAAGACATCCTCGAAACATTGTAACCATCCGAATCTGCGCTCCTGCGAATACTCAAGAACAGCGACACCTGGAAGGGCCAGGTCCTCAGAGGGACATAACAAGATACATAAAAGCATGCCAATAAAGTACTGAAATAAAATCTAATGGGTTGCCTAACCATCTAAGTGAATGCAGTTTAAGAACAACTTTCCAACAAGTGGGCTATTCGGCTAAAATGGGATTGACATGGTTCTCTTGGAGATCTAGGGGCCTACAAAGCATGTCGTCTTTTGAACGACAGAGGCCGTCTGATAATATATAATATATAGTGGTCATCATGACCGCGCATCTCAGACGGAGGGTACGAGTTACAAGGGAAAAAGTGCAAAGGAGCCCAAATGCGATACTTGTTGTTCTCCCCACCCCATGCTCTAAGTATGCCACATCCATGACACAATTTGGTTCATAGCCTATTCTTAGTACCCTAGCCCAATCCTGTAACCAAACAAGGACAAGGATGGGACCACCGTACTACAATAGGCTATGTCCATAGACCTCTAATAACTGCTAAGTCTTCTAGCATACAAAGTTTCTATTAGCAGTTATCCCTAACGCACGGCCCATACGCACAAGAGGCCAGACCTGTCACGCAGTCCGTGATCTATATGATACTCACACTCGTGTAACAACTGTGTTACGACCAATGAACCTAATGATGCTACATGATAATGGGGTAGTCTCATACACAAGGTCAATATAAATACATAAATAAAAATATATCGCGACGACACCGTCGTGCGCATTTTATACAACAGTTAAAATATATGAACTAAAGGCAGAAAATAAAGATGCATGCAACATATGGAATATAAATAACAGTACAATGTCAAGGTATAATTGCCTGGTAAGAAGCTGCAAAATATAATGTCCATATGTCAAACACACAAGATCAGAAGCTATGACCTCAGAACAAATATCTTCGGATGCTGAAATAGATATCACCAATGTTCCCAGAATAAGCAAAATAGCAAGAAAGCACTTCCTTTTCGTCCAATTTGGACACAGGGGCAAAACGGTAATTTCGGATAAAAGTGGGGTCCACGTGTGGCCCACTTTGCACCGAAAAGCGTGCCAAGGGTAACAGTCTCTAAATGGGACAAATTATAGGTCAAACAAATTTTAAAAGTCAGTACCAACCTAACGGTATGTCCAAATGTGGATTCCGATGGGCCGAACACAATTTCGCCCAAAAAGTCAACCAGGGGGCTCGCCAATTGACGACTTGGTCAACTGTCTCAGAATTGCGTGAAAATTGGGTCACAGGACCAGCGTGATACCACGAGTCCAGTGGCACAAGTTTCATCACAATCTGATAAGCGTACACAAAATGTGCACAACTTTCGCAAAAGTTGCGACACGGGGATTGTCCTCGGATACGGGCTGAATCCGACGCGCACACGCATCTGAATCAATTTTTACGAACTCTCACATGTCCGGGTATACTGTGCGCACCGTTTGGTACACTTAGTACACGGCGGAGCGGTCCCGTTTGGCGGAGCGCGCTCTGTTTCGTATTTTTTGGAAATCTGGAAAAAGTATATTTTTGGGGTTTTCCAACAAATTTAATTCTACATACAGCAGCAAATAAATTATTGTAATAAATAGAAATTAAACTAGGTCAAGGGGTCTCCGTATACCAAAAAAAAATTGAATTTGGATCTCTGTGGTGAGAGATACGAATCCGGGAACATGGGTCATTGCAACAGAATTTCTGGAATTTAAAAAGTGATTATTTTTCTTCGACTTGGCATCAATTTTTACCTAGGTTTGCACGCGCTGTTCGAGATAAACTAATATACAATATTGGAAGGGGGATAGGTGAGGATCATACCGGAGAAGACGGGGTCGAGTTTGGTCGAGCGGTGGCACAGAAAATAGAGCGTGAACATGGCTTCGCTGTTGATCAAAATATTGTGCACGTGCGCTTGTGCGGGGGCGCGGACATCGACGAGCGGCCGTGCGGCATTGAGCGGCGGTGGCGGTCTGGTTGGGCGGTATCAAGGGCGGCGCTCTCCCAGAGGAAGATGGGAAATGAATTAGGGTTAGGGTTTACGTCGATATATAGATATATATAGAAGAGAGAGAGAGAGAGAGAGAGAGAGAGAGAGAGAGAGAGAGATGTCGAGAGAGCGGGGGGGGGGGGGATAGCCGCTGCTATTCGCGGAATGGGGGATAGCCGCTGCTGTTATATATATATATATAGCTAGCTAGTTGGGTAGGAAAGGGGTTGGGTTTATTAGTATCCATTAGGTTTTTTTTTTGGGTTTGGGTCTTAGGTGAATCCATTTAGAAATTATCCATTTCTTTTTCTTTTTCTTTTTCTTTTTCGCTTCCTTTTTCTTTTCTTTCTTTTTCTTATTCCTTTTCTTTCCTAATTCTTTCTAATTCTTTTATTTTCTATTTCTATTTTAATCACTAAGCATTAAATATATATATATATATATATATATATATATATATATATATATATATACATATATATATATATATATAGAAAAAATCTAGAAATTTATTTTAGGGAATTAATTAGAAGTACAGGGGATAACATTAGGTGGGACACAAGGGTCATGGACATAGAGGGCTCAGGATAGAATATTATCAAAAAAAGAAATTGGGTTGGACGAAGCGGGTCAAGATTGTGTCTCCAATTTCTATTGGAACGCACAAGGATACAAGTTAGAATTAATTTAGAATTAAGAATAATATTTGCGTCGACTGTTGTGCGACTCAAATGTAGCACAAGAGAGCATAATTATAAGTTGCACAAAGGTCGGAATAGAAGATGGGCATGTCTAGGATAGGGATATAGAATTTGTAGGAAGGCAATGACTAGTATAGTGCTCCAATTATCGAAGCAACTGTAAGGTGCGCTAAGTGATTCAATGTTGGAATAAAAATATCGTGTTCCATTTTTACTTGGATTCAAACTAGCTTTAGTCTTACTATCTAAGCCAAGTAGGTCTAATTCTTGGGTGAGTGATTTTACAATCCAGCCAACTTAAAACAATTTCATCTTCGAAAATAAATAAGGCATAATTTGTTAACTCCTTCACATTCGCATATAAGACAAGTAAATCGCAATCTCTTTGCGATAATTAAAATCATAATTATATTCATTGCAATCACTTCAAGGTTAAGATAATCACTGTTCCAATCAAAATTCACCCTATTGTAATCTCTTCTCACTTTTTTAAATTATCAATATCCAAATTTAAATTAAATCCATATAACATCTTCAAGAATTAAATACGCATATAAATTTTATATCACGATCTCCAACTATCATAATCTCCTATAGAAAACAATTATGGTCCAATATTACTTCTATTTTCACTTATAAATTTTGGTATTCTTCAAAATTTTAAATTCAATTCACATCCTCAATATTTCAAATACGTAATCCAACAATCAAATTTTTTTTTTTTACTCTTAATTCAAATCATCAAATTACAAAATTTTTATATTCAATCCACCAATGTTTAAGTCTGAAATTCTATATTTATCCTCAAAATTCAAATTGATGATTTTACCTTCAATATTTAAAATTTAAATCATGTACTTAAAGTATAAATATTTGTTCCTCACTATCAAGATCTCATAATTCATTAAATCTTCATCATCTAATCCTTCTTTTAGAATTTCTCAAAGTTAAAGTGACTTGAATCTCCCAATCTAGTCTTGTTTGATCACAATCAAAAAAAATTTCTCTCAAGTTTTTCAATGCAACTTCTACCCAACTTAGATTTTACCTATCCAGCACACAAGGCTATATATTTAAGAAAAATATTCCTCAATTTATTTACTCATGTTTATTCAATCCTCAAAACTTCAACACCAACTATATCATATATGACATACCCTTAATCAATTATAAAAGATAGCCACCAAATAATGCGATTGGCCTATGGGGTATATCTAGTACTATCAATGTATCAAACTTATACCAAGCACGAGGTTTCGTCTTTCCGAAATAAGGGAAGACGAAAAACAATGATAAAGAGTTCAAGGGAAAGGTACTAGAATAGAAGTATGGAGATCAAGGCGATTAGAGAATTCAAATGTGAATTGTCAAGGCAGTTGTGGATTGAAATTCTATTTTGGTAATTCTTTGTTCGTATGCTCGTATTAGTACAGTTTTATAATCGATATGATACGCTCAGACATGTCTAGAGGGCAAGTACATTCGTCTACTAATTACTATATATCTCAATCCACGTAAAGTAGTTACGCGAAGGGCGAACCAAGCGCACTAAGGTTAGCTAGGCCCTAATACAATGATTCTGAAATCTATTAGTGTGGTTGATCAGGCCCCAATAACACATATGTCATGAACAAGCTTGATAAAAGAATAAGCTTGCAAAAAGTAGGCTATAATAGCAGCATAAGTCAAGGTAGTACAGAAAATAGGAGTACGCTAGATTATGATGAGAGATGTTACAAAATAATTCAAGTTCACAAAACAAAACAAAATAAATAATAATAATAAAAAGACTCTATCATCTCTACAGTTATCATACAACCTCCTTGTCTAAGTCGCTAGTCAACCAAATAGGACATGGGCCTCTAAATTCTACTGTCTGAATAAACACTGTCGTCTATTGCTAGCATACATGTAATGTCATTCAGTTATACTTCAATAATGGGTCAAAAGACTATGTGATACTAGGTTGTGAGGTATTATACTACCCAACTTATAACAATAAACTAATACTGTAATTGTCTTAAGGATACCGTAGAAACTCCTGTTAAGGTCTACGAGAAGGGGTCTTGGTACTTATTAGGGTATCCTCTTACATTACATAGGTAATGGTCATCTTAAGTCTTAATCATAGTGCTTATAGAGAAGGTGTCAATAGTAAGAATGAAAAAATTACTAGCCTCCAAGGGGAAAGGGGGTGTAACTTGTATCGAGGTGTGGTACAAGTTATGCAATTTAAAACTAAGGGATAATCACCAGGTCACCAGCTACAAGAATAAATTAAACCATCAAGTTCTAATTACAAAGCACAAAATTTCAAAATTTAACATTAACAACTATAATCCTAGCAACTATATGTCCTTAACACAGAATAAATCACCTGGTCTACAATCAGAAGTATCAGGTGGCACGAGTTGAAAGATGAAGAAACGAAGCACATCATTTAGTCGTCGTGCAATTACCGAACGTTTAAGATTTTAGAGGAACTATATATAAAATTAAAATAGAGGGCTCTAGATAGCATCATGGTGTTCTAAGGGGGGAGTGGTATGCTAGTTGCTATGTTCGAGGTATGATCAAGGAAAGAGTGTTGATTATATTCCTCTAGGCTTCCTAAGGTGCTGTCTACTAATAATAAGACAATGATCTAAGTTTATAGTTCTCAATACTATCTAACTATGAAGGTTAGGTTCAGTCCTAATATTAAATTTTTGGTTTTCTATGGGTTCCTCAATACTAGGGTCAAACATTATGGTAAAACTTCTAACTAACTCTAGTAGTGTCTATACTACTCTCAAGTCTTCATAATACATGTAAACTCCCTCACCCAAAATAGGTATTTTGTATATATTTTATATTATTATATTTATTGTAGATGTTGAATTTATTTAGAGTATTCTCTTAGTTAATTAGAAAATAATTTTTTTAGTATATTTACTTATATAAATATTTATTTAGAATTATTTTTAGGCTATTTTAGATTATTGGGATTTTTCCATAATTTTTAGTTAATTAAAAACTAGTAACACTAATTTTCTAGGACTTTGAAGAATTTATTTTATATTCAAACTTAATTAAAAATATCCCAAAATTTTATTTTAGGTTCTAAATAGTCAAATATATTTTCTAGAATTTTCTGGGAATTTTCTGAATAATTTAGTATTTATTGGGAGTTATTTAGGCTAATAACTAATTTTTAGGACTTGTAGATATTATTATGCAATCTCAGGAATATAGAATGGACCCACATTATTTTCTAGGGTTTATAATATTATTATATATTTTCTAGAATTATTTCAGAATTTTTGGAATAATTTTAGTATTTATTTTTAGTTATATGGGTAAAACTAATGTTTAGAGTTTCTCCTAATTATAGTAGGAAATCTATGAATATAAAATTATCTCAAATATTTTTCTAGAGTTTTTAAATTCAAAATATTTTTTTTTGTGATTTTCCAGATTTTTGTGATTATTTTTAATATTTATTTTGAGTTATTTAGATTTAAAATGACTTAAATAATGTTTTGATAAATGCAAATAAAAAACAAATAATATAACAAAAACTATCCAATCAGATTCTGACACGTGTCAGCCTATAAATATCCTTTCAGCCGTAGGTACATCCCTATATATATATTATTATAACCCTAATTATCCTATTATTTTAGATAGAGAGATTTTGGAGAATTGTCATCTAGGGTTCCTTCATCTTCCATAAGCCATTGCGCATAGTTCCGGACTCCAAATGAGGCCTAGTTTCTTGCGTTAGAAAGATATTGAGGTTAGTTTTCTGATTATATAAATTGTTTTACAAAATTATGAGTATTAAATTCTAGAAAATTCGTAGAGCACAGCATGTCCAAAAATAGACGTGTTTCAATGTTTTCGCGATTTCGGGAGAACCAGGAATCAAAATCATGAACCGTTTAAAGTTTCGGAAAGATAATGTCTAGATAATTGATATATGTTTTTCCTAGAATTTAGTTCGAAGCATTTATATACTGTTAATTCTGTAGAACTTCTAGGTTAGAATTTAACCATCGACGCACAATACAAAATTTGTATGTGCCATAATTCCCAAACGAATTTGAATTCGGATGAGCCGTAAATTCCAGCATGTTTTTGATGCTGAAATCTACAGGAAATCATGCATGAAAGTTGAGTTTGTGACGGTTGACTTTTCGGTCAACAGATCGCCTCGATTTACGTGCCATGAGTCTCGAGTTGATAAAATTTAGTTTCTTTGGACAAAATTTAGGAATTAACATAAAAATCAGAATAATAAGATTAAAACAGGAATTTAGAGTAATTATTTCAGAATTAAATAAATTAAAATAAATTATCTTTTGACGTGATAAATTTATAATACATAGGCTATTTGGACTGTGACTTGGACTCTGATTCATACCAGCAGCAGGACCCCAGGCGAGTACATTCTCTGATAGTGTTCCAGTAGGACGTTAGTATTTAGCCACCACGGTTAGTTTATATCAGACCCTGAGTCGGAGAACCCAACGCGCGTTCGTACATTTACATGTACGCAAATATTATTCAGTTTGGTATATATATTTATGTACATAATTACTATATGTATTCCAATAGTTATAAAAATAAATTAATGGTTATATTATTATATAGTTATATGAATATATATGTAAGTAAATGCTAATTGATAATTATGACTAAATATTCAGACTGTACGACCCTAGGACACCGTGGACTATCCCATACTTACCTTGACCATGTTGACCCTAAGAACTTGTGAATTTGTCTGCCTTGCGTACATTAACGTACTGGCATAGACACCTGTCAGTTGACTGACTGATTTCGTACAGTACTTAAAGACTCGACACCCGCATAATTCAACGCATAATTGACCGTGTTAGATGACTAGTGCCACCCCTAGTGTACCCCGAGTCCAGTATAAATATTGTTGTGTGTGTACTAGTATAATGACTAATGATTTACTTACATTATATTATATGTACATAGGATGTTGGATTTATTCTGCACGACTTTTGGAGCAGATTATAGGTACATCGCAGCTTTCTTGCCAGGCAAGTATACATTGTCATTGTACTGTTATTCATATTCCATATGTTGCATGCATCTTTATTTTCTGTCTTTAGTTCATATATTTTAACTGTTGTATAAAATGCGCGCGACGGTGTCGTCGCGATATGTTTTTATTTATGTATTTGCATTAACCCTGTTTATGAGACTACCCCATTATCATCTAGCATCATTAGGTTCATTGGCCGTGACACAGTTGTTACACGAGTTGTGAGTCTCATGTAGATCACGGACTTGCGTGCAGGTTTGGCCTCCCGTACGTGTGGGCCGTGCGTTAGGAATAACTGCTGTTAGAAACTTTGCATGCTAGTAGACTTAGCAGTTATTAGAGGTCTAGGGACATAGCCTATTGTAGTACGGTGGTCCCATCCTTGTCCTTGTTTGGTTTCAGGATTGGGCCAGGGTACTAAGAATAGGTTATGAACCAAATTATATCATGGATGTGACATGCTTAGAGCATGGGGTGGGGAGAACAACAAGTACCGCATTTGAGCTCCTTTACACTTTTTCTATTGTGCGGCCGGATTCTCCGCTGGAGATACGGGCGGTGATGACCACTATATATTATGTATTATCAGGCGGGCCTCCGCCGTTCAAAAGACTACGTGCCTTTTAGGCCCCTGGATCTCCAATAGAGAACCATGCCAAATCCCAGGTTTTCAGCCAGATAGCTCACTTGTGGGGAAAGTTGTTCTTAACTGCATTCACTTAGACGGTTAGACGACCCCTTTGGATATTTATTTCAGTACTTTTTTGGCATGTGTTTAAGTATCTTGTTATGTCCCTCTGAGGACCTGGTCCCCTGCCATGTGTATTTGTTCTTGAGTATTCGCAGGAGCGCAGATTCGGATGGTTACCTATGTTTCGAGGATGTCTTCTCTTCGAGCCGTGATTGCTAGCTGGTATACTTATATTTTGATTGATTGTGTGGTACTTATATTGTATTTACTTTTCCCATTCGAGTTGGTAGTAGATTTGTTTCCATCCAACTATCATCCTTAGATACTTCTTATTGAGATCTAGTTTCATAGATACTGGTTATTTCTATATAATTTTGGTGGATGAGATTTAGATTTTACCCTGTGACTTATATTACATTTTATAACACTTGTGGATTTAATATTCATATTACAGCATACGTATGGATTTGGTTTCTATATATTGGAGTTGCCATATCCATACGGCTGGCATGCTTACGTGTCCTAGTCCTACATATTTTTGGGACTGGGGCGTGACATATTTTTAGTGGTGGCCCATGCAGGTCAAGAGCATATTGTCTCGGTTATGTTACTGTACTGAACAAGCCTGCACCTAGGACTGGAGTATAGGATCTCATCCACAATTGACTATGATTCATCTTCCTCCCATCTGTTCTCTTTGAAACAATTGTATCCTGCTTGATTCCTGTACTTCCCTAATAGTTCTTTGAGTATAGCCTTCTGCTAGGATATAGGAACCTATGATATTAGGATGATAATTAGGGTAGTACACCTATTAAGAATACAATGAGAACATAGACACACCACTAAGTTTAGAACATCTAGTGAATCCTAGAACTCCTTATCTCTAGAATTGGTTTACCATTACCCCTTGATGTATTATAAAGACTTAAGATTAGTATAGATACTACTAGAGTTAGTTAGAAGTTTACCATAATGTTTGACCCTAGTATGGAGGAACCAATAGAAAACCAAAATTGAATATTAGGACTGAACCTAACCTACATAATTAGATAAGTATTTGAGAACTATAAATTTAGATTCTTGTCTTGAGATAAGCAGACAGTACATTAGAAAGCCAAGAGCAATGCATAGAATATTTTCCTAATCATATCTCAAACACAGAGACTAGCATACCCCTTTCCCTTGGAAAACCATGATGCTATCTAGAGTCCTCCATTTAATTTTATATATTTGTTCCTCTGAAACCCTAGCACTCGCTATTTGTGCGACGACTAATCATGTTTTCTCTTCTTCATCTTTTAAACTCGTGCCACCTGCCACCTCTGATCATAGACCAAGTGATTATACTCTACGATAGGATATATAGTTTGCTATAGCCATAGTTATAATCTTGAATTTTGAACTGTGTACCATGTAGCTAGAACCTGATAGTTGAGTTGTTCAATTAGATTGTGATGATTATCCCTAGTTGTAAACCCCGTAATTTGTACCCTCACCTCGATACAAGTTAGATCCATTCCCCCTTAACGGCTAGTAACTCTTCTATTCTCGCTATTGACATATGTTCTATGAGCACTATGATTAAGACTTAAGGTGACCCTTACCTATATAATGCAATAGGAGACCCTAATAAGTACCAAGATCTTTCCTCATATACCCTAATAAAGAGTTTTTGTTTTATTTACATGTGCAAGATTATTTTGTAGGATCCTCTTAAGACTGTCACCGTATTAGTTTAATTCTTTTAAGTTGGGTAGTATGCCTCACAACCTAGTATCACATAGTCCACTTGACCCATCGAGGTAGTATAACTGAATGACATTAATTGTATATTAGCAAAAGACGATACTGTTTATTCAGACAATAGAATTTAGAGGTCCTTGCCCTATTTGGTCGACTAACGACTTAAACAAGGAGGTTGTATGATAACTGTAGAGATTGTAGAGTCTTTATTATTATTGCTTATTTTGTTCTTGTTTCGTGAACTTGCATTAATTTGTACCTTCTTTCATCAAAATCCAGCGTAATTATATTTGTTGTACTACCTTGACTTATGCTGCTATTATAGCCTAGTTTTTGCAAGCCTATTCTTTATCGAGCTTGTTCATGATATGCATTATTGGAGCGCTACAATACTATATTTCAGAATCAGAGTACTACGGTCTGATCAACCATAGTGCGCTTGATTCGCCTTTCGTAATACTACCTTACGTGGATTGAGATATATAGTTGACTAGTAAACACCTGTACTTGCCCCTAGATATGTCTGAGCGGATCGTATCGTTTACATAACTGTACTAATACGAGCATGCGAACAAAGAATTATCAAAATAGGATTTCAATCCACAACTGCTTTGACAATTCCTATTTGAATTCCTTAAACTCCTTGATCCTGATACTTCTATTCTATTACCTCACCCTTGAACTCTTTATTATTGGTCTCCGCCTTCCCTTATTTCGAAAAGGCAAAACCTCGTGCTTGGTATAAGTTTAATACACAGAGAGTAATAGATATACCCCGTAGGCCGATCACATACTTGAGGATTATTCTTTTGTAATTAAGGACATATCATATATGATATAATTGGCGTTGAAGTTTTGAGGATTGAATGACATGAGTAAATAAATTAAAGAATATTTTTCTTAAAGTATATAGCCTTATATGATAGATGGGTAAATTCTAAGTTGGGTAGCAGTGCATTGTCAACTTGAGAGGAATTTCTTTTAGATTGTGATCAAGTAAGATTAGATTGGGAGATTCAAGTCATTTTAATTTTGAGAAATTTTAAAAGAAGGATTAAGATAATGAGGATTTAACGAATTTTAAAATCTTGATATTGCGGACCAAATATTTATACTTTGAGCACATGATTTAAATTTTGAATATTGAAGGATGAATCATCGATTTAAATTTTGAGGATAAATATAGAATTTTAGACTTGAACAATTGGTGAATTAGATTTAAATTTTATAATTTGATGATTTGAATTAAAAAAAAGTTCAATTTTGATTGTTGGGTCACCTATTTGAAATATTGAGGATGTAAATTGAGTTTAAATATTTGAAAAGTACAAAATTCTTAAGTTGAGAATAGGAATAAGATTTGATTAGAATTATTTATTGTTCAAAGTCTAGAGGAGATTATGATAGTTGGAAATTGTGATATAAATTTTGATGTGGGATGTCATATAGACTTGAGTTAGATTTGGGTGTTGATTATTTAAAAATCGAGAAGAGATTACGACAGGTTAAATTTTGATTTAAACAGTGGTTATCTTAATTTTGAGGTGATCGCGATAGATTTGAATAGATTTTGTTATTTAAATTTTTGGAAGAGATCGCGATTGACGTACCTTATGTACGAATGTGAAGGATTTAACAAATTATGCCTTATTTTAATTTCGAGGACAAAATTGTTTTAAGTTGGGTAGATTGTAAACTCCCTCACCCAAAATAGGTATTTTGTGTATATTTTATATTATTATATTTATTATAGATGTTAAATTTATTTAGAGTATTCTCTTAGTTAATTATAAAATATTTTTTTTAGTATATTTACTTATATAAATATTTATTTAGAATTATTTTTAGGCTATTTTAGATTATTGGGATTTTTCCATAATTTTTAGTTAATTAAAAACTAGTAACACTAATTTTCTAGGACTTTGAAGAATTTATTTTATGTTCAAACTTAATTAAAAATATCCCAAAATTTTATTTTAGGTTCTAAATAGTTAAATATATTTTCTAGAATTTTCTGAAAATTTTCTGAAAATTTTAGTATTTATTGGGAGTTATTTAGGCTAATAACTAATTTTTAGGACTTGTAGAATTTATTATGCAATCTCAGAAATATAGAATGGACCCAAGTTATTTTATATGGTTTATAATATTATTATATATATTTTGGAATTATTTCAGAATTTTTGGAATAATTTTAGTATTTATTTTTAGTTATATGGGTAAAACTAATGTTTAGAGCTTCTCCTAATTATAGTAGGAAATCTATGAATATAAAATTATCTCAAATATTTTTCTAGAGTTTTTAAATTCAAAATATATTTTTTTGTAATTTTCCAGATTTTTGTGATTATTTTTAATATTTATTTTGAGTTATTTAGATTTAAAATGACTTAAATAATGTTTTGATAAAGGCAAATCAAAAACAAATAATATAACAAAAACTATCCAATCAGATTCTGACACGTGTCAGCCTATAAATATTCTTTCAGCCGCAGGTACATCCCTATATATATATATTATTATAACCCTAATTATCCTATTATTTTAGATAGAGAGATTTTGGAGAATTGTCATCTAGGGTTCCTTCATCTTCCATAAGCCATTGCGCATAGTTCCGGACTCCAAACGAGGCCTAGTTTCTTGCGTTAGAAAGATATTGAGGTTAGTTTTCTGATTATATAAATTGTTTTACGAATTATGAGTATTAAATTCTGGAAAATTCGTAGAGTACTACATGTCCGAAAATAGACGTGTTTCAATGTTTTCGCGATTCCGGGAGAACCAGGAATCAGAATCATGAACCGTTTAAAGTTTCGGAAAGCTAATGTCTAGATAATTGACATATGTTTTTCCAAGAATTTAGTTCGAAGCATTTATATACTGTTAATTCTGTAGAACTTCTAGGTTAGAATTTAACCATCGGTGCACAATACAAAATTTGCATGTGCCATAATTCCTAAACGAATTTGAATTCGGACGAGCCGTAAATTCCAGCATGTTTTTGATGCTGAAATCTACAGGAAATCATGCATGAAAGTTGAGTTTGTGACGGTTGACTTTTCGGTCAACAGATCGCTTCGATTTGCGTGCCATGAGTCTCGAGTTGATAAAATTCAGTTTCTTTGGACAAAATTTAGGAATTAACATAAAAATCAGAATAATAAAATTAAAACAGGAATTTAGAGTAATTATTCCAGAATTAAATAAATTAAAATAAATTATCTTTTGACGTGATAAATTTATAATACATAGGCTATTTGGACTGTGACTTGGACTCTGATTCATACCAGCAGCAGGACCCCAGGCGAGTACATTCTCTGGCAGTGTTCCAGTAGGACGTTAGTATTTAGCCACCACGGTTAGTTTACATCAGACCCTGAGTCGGAGAACCCAACGCGCGTTCGTACATTTACATGTACGCAAATATTATTCAGTTTGGTATATATATTTATGTACGTAATTATTATATATATTCCAATAGTTATGAAAATGAATTGATGGTTTTATTATTATATAGTTATATGAATATATATGTAAGTAAATGCTAATTGATAATTATGACTAAATATTCAGACTGTACGACCCTAGGACACCGTGGACTATCCCATACTTACCTTGACCATGTTGACCCTAAGAACTTGTGAATTTGTCTGCCTTGCGTACATTAACGTACTGTCATAGACACCTATCAGTTGACTGACTGATTTCGTACAGTACTTAAAGACTCGACACCCGCGTAATTCAACGCGTAATTGACCGTGTTAGATGACTAGTGCCACCCCTAGTGTACCCCGAGTCCAGTATAAATATTGTTGTGTGTGTACTAGTGTAATGACTAATGATTTATTTGCATTATATTATATATACATAGGATGTTGGATTTATTCTGCACGACTTTTGGAGCAGGTTATTGGTATATTGCAGCTTTCTTGCCAGGCAAGTATACCTTGTAATTGTACTGTTATTTATATTCCATATGTTGCATGCATCTTTATTTTCTGTCTTTAGTTCATATATTTTAATTGTTGTATAAAATGCGCGCGACGGTGTCGTCGCGATATATTTTTATTTATGTATTTGCATTGACCCTGTTTATGAGACTACCCCATTATCATGTAGCATCATTAGGTTCATTGGCCGTGACACAGTTGTTACACGAGTTGTGAGTCTCATGTAGATCACGGACTTGCGTGCAGGTTTGGCCTCCTGTACGTGTGGGCCGTGCGTTAGGAATAACTGCTGTTAGAAACTTTGCATGCTAGTAGACTTAGCAGTTATTAGAGGTCTAGGGACATAGCCTATTGTAGTACGGTGGTCCCATCCTTATCCTTGTTTGGTTTCAGGATTGGGCCAGGGTACTAAGAATAGGTTATGAACCAAATTGTGTCATGGATGTGACATGCTTAGAGCATGGGGTGGGAAGAACAACAAGTATTGCATTTGAGCTCCTTTACACTTTTTCTATTGTGCGGCCGGATTCTCCGTTGGAGATACGGGCGGTGATGACCACTATATATTATGTATTATCAGGCGGGCCTCCGCCGTTCAAAAGACGACGTGCCTTTTAGGCCCCTAGATCTCCAATAGAGAACCATGCCAAATCCCAGGTTTTCAGCCAGATAGCTCACTTGTGGGGAAAGTTGTTCTTAACTGCATTCACTTAGACGGTTAGGCGACCCCTTTGGATATTTATTTCAGTACTTTATTGGCATGTGTTTAAGTATCTTGTTATGTCCCTCTGAGGACCTGGTCCCCTGCCAGGTGTATTTGTTGTTGAGTATTCGCAGGAGCGCAGATTCAGATGGTTACCTATGTTTCGAGGATGTCTTCTCTTCGAGCCGTGATTGCTAGCTGGTATACTTATATTTTGATTGATTGTGTTGTACTTATATTGTATTTACTTTTCCCATTCGAGTTGGTAGTAGATTTGTTTCCATCCAACTATCATCCTTAGATACTTCTTATTGAGATCTAGTTTCATAGATACTGGTTATTTATTTCTATATGATTTTGGTGGATGAGATTTAGATTTTACCCTGTGACTTATATTATATTTTATACCACTTGTGGATTTGATATTCATATTACAGCGTACGTATGGATTTGGTTTCCATATATTGGAGTTGCCATATCCATGCGGCTGGCATGCTTACGTGTCCTAGTCCTACATATTTTTGGGACTGGGGCATGACAATACATCAAGGGGTAATGGTAAACCAATATATAGATAAGGAATTTTAGGGTTCACTAGATATTCTAAACTTAATGGTGTGTCAGCAGTCTAGTTGTACTATTAATAGGAAGGTTACCCTACTTATTATCTAATAACAGGGACTTCTATATTCTAGGAGAGTCTATACTCAAGAACTATTAGGGAAGCACATGAATCAAGCAGGATGCAATTGTTCAGATAGAATAGATTGGAAGGATGCGAGTCATAGTCAATAGTGGATGAGATCCTATACTTTATTCCTAGGTGCAGGCTTGCTCAGTATAGTAACGTAACCGAGACAATATGCTCTCGACCTGCATGGGCCACCACAAAAACATATCACGCCCCAATCCCAATATACATTGGACTAGGACACGTAAACATGCCAGCCGCATGGATATGGCAACTCCAATATATGGAAACCAAAATCCATACGTACGCTGTAATATGAATATCAAATCCACAAGTGTTATAAAATGTATCACAAGTCACAGGGTATAATCTAAATCTCATCCACAAAAATCAATATAAATAAATAACCAGTATCTATGAAACTAGATCTCAATATAAGTATCTAAGGATGATAGTTGGATGGAAACAAATCCACTACCAACTCGAATGTAAAAGTATAACACAACAAATATAATATAAGAATACCAGCTATCAAACATGGGCTCGAAGAGAAGACATCCTCGAAACATATGTAACCATCCGAATCTGCGCTCCTGCGAATACTCAAGAACAGCGACACCTGGAAGGGCTAGGTCCTCAGAGGGACATAACAAGATACATAAAAGTATGCCAATAAAGTACTAAAATAAATATCCAATGGGTCGCCTAACCGTCTAAGTGAATGCAGTTTAAGAACAACTTTCCAACAAGTGGACTATCTGGCTAAAATGGGATTGGCATGGTTCTCTTGGAGATCCAGGGGCCTACAAAGCATGTCGTCTTTTGAACGGCAGAGGCCGCCTGATAATATATAATATATAGTGGTCATCATGACCGCGCATCTTCGACGGAGCGTACGGGTTACAAGGAAAAAAGTGCAAAGGAGCCCAAATGCGGTACTTGTTGTTCTCCCCACCCCATGCTCTAAGTATGCCACATCCATGACACAATTTGGTTCATAGCCTATTCTTAGTATCCTAGCCCAATCCTGCAACCAAACAAGGACAAGGATGGGACAACCGTACTACAATAGGCTATGTCCATAGACCTCTAATAACTGCTAAGTCTTTTAGCATACAAAATTTCTATTAGCAGTTATCCCTAAAGCACGGCCCATACGCACAGGAGGCCAGACCTGTCACGCAGTCCGTGATCTATATGAGACTCACACTCGTGTAACAACTATGTCACGGCCAATGAACCTAATAATGCTACATGATAATGGGGTAGTCTCATACACAAGGTCAATGTAAATACATAAATAAAAATATATGGCGATGATACCGTCGCGCACATTTTATATAACAGTTAAAATATATGAACTAAAGGCAGAAAATAAAGATGCATGCAACATATGGAATATAAATAATATTACAATGACAAGGTATACTTGCCTGGCAAAATGTAATATCCAGATGTCAAACACACAGGATCAGAAGTTATGGCCTCAGAACAAATATCTTCGGATGCTGAAATAGATATCACCAATATTCCCAAAATAAGTAAAATATCTAGAAAGCACTTACTTTTCGTCCAATTTGGACACAGGGGCAAAACGGTAATTTCGGGTAAAAATGGGGTCCACGTGTGGCCTACTTTGCACCGAAAAGCTTGCCAAGGGTAATAGTCTCTAAATGGGACAAATTATAGGTCAAACGAATTCTAAAAGTCCGTACGAACCCAACGGTATGTCCAAATATGGATTCCGATGGACCGAACACAATTTCGCCTAAAAAGTCAACCGTGGGGCCCGCCAATTGGCGACTTGGTCAACTGTCTCAGAATTGCATGAAAATTGGATCACAGGACCAGCGCGATACCACGAGTCTAGTGGTGCAAGTTTCATTGCATTCTGACGAGCGTGCACAAAATGCGCATGGCTTTTGCCAAAGTTGCGACACGGAGATTATCTGCGGATACGGGCTGATTTCGACGTGCACACGCGTCCGAATCAGTTTCCGCGAACTCTCACGTGTCCGGGTACACTGCGCACACCGTTTGGTATACTTGGTACATGACAGGGCAGTCCCGTTTGGCGGGACGCGCTCCGTTTCATAATTATTAGAAATATGGAAAAAGTGTATTTTCGGGATTTTCTAACAAATTTAATTCTACATACAGCAGCAAATAAATTAATGTAATTAACAGAAATTAAACTAGGTCAAGTGGTCTCCGCATACCAAAAAGAAAAATTAAATTCGGATCTCTGTGGTGGGAGATACGAATCTGGGAACATGGGTCAATGTAACAGAATTTTTGGAATTTAAAAAATGATTATTTTTCTTCGACTTGGCGTCGATTTTTACCTAGGTTTGTGCGCTGTTCGAGATAAACTAATGTATAATATTAGAAGGGAGATAGGTGAGGATCATACCGGAGAAAACGGGGTCGAGTTTGGTCGAGCGATGGCATAAAAAATAGAGCGTGAACATGGCTTCGCTGTTGATCAAAATGTTGTGTACGTGCGCTTGCGCGGGGGCGCGGACGTCGACGGGCGGCCGTGCGGCGCTGAGCGGTGGTGGCGGCCTCGTTGGGCGGTGTCGAGGGCGACGCTCTCCCGGAGGAAGATGGGAAATGAATTAGGGTTAGGGTTTATGTCGATATATAGATATATATAGAAGAGAGAGAGAGAGATGTCGAGAGAGAGCGAGGGGGGGGGGGATAGCCGCTGTTGTTATATATATATATATATATATATATATATATATATATATAGCTAGCGGGTTGGGTAGTTTATTAGTATCCATTAGGTTTTTTTTTGGGTTTGGGTCTTAGGTGAATCCATTTAGAAATTATCCATTTCTTTTTCTCTTCCTTTTTCTTTTCTTTCTTTTTCTTATTCCTTTTCTTTTCTAATTATTTTTAATTCTTTTATTTTCCATTTCTATTTTAATCACTAAGCATTAAATATATATATATACAAATATATATATATATATATATAGAAAAATTCTAGAAATTTATTTTAGCGCATACAATTAATCTACCAACTGTCCAATAGGTCTCCTACATGGAATAAATTAGGAAAAATTCATACTTGCTCCATAAATCCTTTAAATGCACGAACACCTAAAATAAAAATTAAATAAAATCTATTTTCCCTAATTAGCTCATAATTACTATAATTAAATTATTAATTAATTAAAAAGGGTAAATACGATTTTTAGGATTATGAGTTTTATACGTTTCTACCTAAGATGACGTACTATGATGACGTCTCTTATTAGAAATATCAGCCTTATACCATTTGTATTTCTCTATTTATTTTAATGTTCCCCAGACCATCATCTCCCAAATGGTTCTCTGTCGCAAGAAAGGGCATCCACTACTTTATGCCATGTACTTGCCAACCATTTTCAGCTACTTTGGCATTTCTTTGGATACTTGCCCACATCTCAATGAAACTTTATCCCTTAATAGAGTTTGTAGGATTGAGCCATCTTTATTTCTACCTTAAAACTCATCCTCAAACTCAAACACACATCCTGCTGATTCCTCTTCTACTACTGCTGAGCCACCGCAAACCTTAGAATCTATTTTTACTCTATTGCGTGATCGCTTCCATAAAGAAGATAAACTCTATCTTGGTTTTGATTAGCGCCAAACTCTTCAGACTCAATCCCTTATCAACACCTTGATAGATATCCAGTATACCATCTCTTAACACCCATCAGGACCATTTCTGATTCTTTGGAATCCCAACCAACTAGGATTTCGTATTGATTACTCCTATGTTCAGAGATATTTGGATCCAGTTGATGCTTTCTTTGATCTAAATAGAACAGCTGAACTGGATGATGAAGATGAAGATGATGATGAAGATGATAACTAGATGCTACACTGGATTTGAATATTTTAGTCTTAGTTTGGTTGATCTACTATGATGTTTCTAGTATACAACTTTTATTATTTTAAGTTTGAGAACTGCTATTTAATAAAAAATAATTGATTTTACTATTTGCTATTAACTTTTGATTCTTCTTCTTATTATTGTTATTCTATATATATGTTTCACTTTCTTGTTTCCTTTTCATACATAATACCTCATCGATTTTGGGAGAGTACGCCATTTCGGTCAAATGATAATGAAGGAGATAAATAACATGATACTGTATTGATGATACTTGACTCAGAATCAGATGTTGACTTCAGTATATCAAATTGCTCCACAAACTATGGAGGAGCCTTGCACTCTCAAAGCTTGCAGTATCATTCATAGTTTGTCAATTATCAAAATGAGAGAGATTGTTGGCCCATCCGGTCATAGTCAACTTGATTTTGATATTTAACTAAACCATATATCGATATGTCACAATCTAAAGACCCAACACTGATGCTATATTCTGATTGTACCGCATCTTTCAAATATAATTTTACTTTATTTGAGTATAAGACTTATGCACATCGAGTAGCACTGGAATAACCCAAAGTCCAATTAAATAAACCATCGAATATATCCACCAAATCAACATACATTCATACTAAATCCTAACTATAATAGGCAACCGAACTCGGGCTGAATTCTTGCCGAACTCGGACCGAACTTGGTCACCTATATAGTATAAAATCAACCCAGTTATTACACCCTTGATTTCTTGGCCCAACTTTCAAAAATTTGAATTAAAACCTATACGAACTATGGCCAAATTCTGTTTGCCAATACCCTATAAATAGGATTAAATTTTATACTCTCATAATCTCATACAATTCTATATTCTTCAATCCTTTAGTAAGCAAACATCTGAGCCTCAATCTTTCTATCTCCAAGAGAAACTCCTTAGCCTTCTAAGTGCCAAGTACGATCTCTGTCTAGAAGTCTACAACAGTTGTAGAGGGCTTGGCTCAACCAGTTTTCTCTCTCTCTCTCTCTCTCTCTCTCACTCTCTCTCTCTCACTCTCTCTTACTGTGAAGTTGTGAGACTTTGGATCAAATCTTATGGTTGTAAAGAAGTGGCAAGCCTTTGGATCAAAGCTTGTGATTCACTATTGGTGATTATAATGGATGTAACTCCGAGCAAGTATTCTCGGGTCTGGACTAGTCCTCTCAGAAGAAAACCAGGATAAAATCTTAGTATTTGTGTTTACTCTCTCTTATCCTTACTGTTTTATATATTTGTCTTGCTTATAATGTTAGTAGTTAATTACCTTCACTCTGCTTAACTTTTAATTGGGTAGATTATTTTGCTGTACTCTATTCACCCTTCCTTTAAAGTTGTCCTACGGTCCTTTACTCCTCATATTAGCTTGTGGGTTCTATTATTTTTTTAAATAAGTGGGAACCACAAGCTAATAGAAGAGGGGACATATTTGGGGACACAAAAATGGGGACAACAGATCCATACTAAAAATCTATGAGTCCTGATCTACTGTTTCCATTTTTATCTTCCTAAATATGTCCCCCTCCTATTAACTTGTGGGTCCAATTGGATTTTTTTAAATCAGTGGGACCCACAAGCTAATAGGAGATGGGACTTGTTTGGGGACATGGAAATGGGAACAACAGATCCAGACTCGAAATCAATAAGTTTGGATATACTGTCCCCATTTTTTTGTTCCCAAATATTTTTATTCTTCTATTAACTTGTGGGTCCTACTGATTTTTTTTAAATACTTGGACCCACAAGCTAATAGGGAAGATAATAGGTTTAGGGAGAGAAAAATTATACATCATATCCGGACACAAAATCTATGAGTCCAGATCTATTGTCCCCATTTTTTTGTCCATTTTCTATTAGCTTATGGATTCTACTTTTTTTATTTTTTTAAAATATGTTGGACCCTACAAGCTAATAGGCGGGGACAACATATTCGGACTCAAAATCTTTAAGCCTGGATCTACTATTTCTATTTTTCTGTCCCCAAACTTGTCCCTTCTTCTATTAGCTTGTGGATCGACAGGTTTTGTTTTTTTAATCAGCGGCACCCACAAGTTAATAGGAGAAGGAAACAAATTGGGGACAAGAAAATGGGGATAGGAGATCCGAAATCGAAATCAATGAGTTCGAACCTGCTATCCCCATTTTTTGTACCCAAATATGTCCCTCCTATTAGTTTGTGGGCCCTACTTATTTTGGTTTTTGACCCATAAGCTATTAGATCATGGGACATGTTTGAGGACAGGAAAATAGGGATAGCTAATCTGGACTAAAAATCTTTGAGTCCGGATCTGTAATCCCATTTCCATGTCCCCAAACCTATCTTCCCTCCTATTAGCTTATGGGTCCTACTTGATTGATTTTATTCTAAAATTGGTGGGACCCACAAGCTAGTAGGAGAGGGAACAAATTTGGGGCCAAAGAAATGGGAACACCTAATCCGGACTCGAAATCTATGAGTACGGATCTGTTGTCCCATTTTTCTGTCCCCAACCATGTCTCCCTCCTATCAACTTGTGGATCATACTGGTTCTGTTTTTGTTTTAAAATCCGTGGGACCTACAAGCTAGTAGGATAGGGGACAAGTTGGAGACAAAAAATGGGAACAATATATCCGGACTCAAAATCTATGAGTCGAAATATGTTGTCTCCATTTTTCGGTCCTCAAATATGTCCCCTACTATTAAATTGTTGTTTCTACTGGATTTCGTTTTTAAAATCGGTAAGACCCACATGCTAATAGTAGAGGGAACATATTTGTAGATAGGGAAATGGGGACATCATATTCGAACTCAAAATCTATAAGTTCGGATCTACTGTCCCTATTTTCTTGTCCCCAAATCTGTCCTCCCTCCTATTAGCTTGTGGGTTCTATTGTTTTTGATTCTTTAAATTGGTGGGACCTACAAGCTAATAAAAAGGGAACTAACATGTGCCAGCACCAAAATACGGAGACTGACATGGCTAGCTACTCCGTACAAGGTATAAAATATCGTACGACGATCACGGTTGTAACTAGACAAGGGGTGCATGCTACAATTAAGTCACTTAAGGTCACACAGAGCATCTATGTCTCAACCAACAACCAAAAAGCAGTAAATATAGAAAATGTATGATAAAGTAGAAAGGTGTCCCAAAAGATATGTCTAAATGTTCTGAAAATTAGCCATACAAAATAAGAAGCTGGTGGAGTAACAACTGTACATGACCGTAATCAACTATAGTCTAATTAATTACAGTTATTAAAGGAAAACTAAATTTCCAAACTTATCGGCTAACCGGCGTCGATGGCTAAACGCCCAAAAGAATAAAATATACAATGATGAGCGATGGAGAAGAAAGCCACTCGTGTCCCTCAACGGCCATCCGTCTGGTGCGTGCTATTGTTTAGGGAGAAATAAGTTGGATCCTCTGGCTTTGGCTCTAAACCTGGCCATGCAAAACCAGTGGGGTTAGACTCTAAATAGCAAGTACCACAAGGAAGCACGAATGAAGAAGCAAAATCCAAGACCATATATATATATAATATATGAGCCAAGAACCATAGGTGTGTACACTATCGTCGAGGCGATACAACACTCCTATACCAAACAAGGACAAAAAGTATCGTACTATATCGAGATAATGTATATCCTCTGATTTAGGTTAAGCTATAAGATTCTGCGTCACAGTCTCGACCCATAGCTTATCATAGCATAATAGCCCAGCCGTACAACCAAACAAGGACAAGGGTTGAACCGCCACACCATGATCGTCCATGTTCCTAAATTGTTTATAGAAGATACAATATATAAACAAATATAATTTACTGAATTGGGCCAATCACTTGTACGGCTTGCTAGGTCAATTTCGGGTTATCCCAGAATTATAATGCATATAATAGGAATCCTCAGATCGTGTGTTGTTCAAGCGGGGCTAGTCGAACCATGATAATCGTCGCTTAGCACGTAGTATTATGAACCGGTCCTTCGTAAGGCTACCGTGCTGAGATCGCATAGAACACATTATATAATATAGTATTCAGATATTATAATCCACTAATGTATATTTAAATAATATCTATAGGGGCCAGCCTTGCACTCCCCACTTAGATATCTGAGGGCAGCTTGTCATACAAGATCTCAGGATTTTGTTTTTCCTAATGATCTATAAGTTTTAGTTGCGTAATTAACCCTATGGTTAGCCGAAATGACATGGCGTGATTATAAATTCATTCCTCCTATATGTCTTACCGAAGTATGACCACGCTAGATACAAATCTACTTTGTCACTTGGTAGTTCAATTTAGATTCCTTCCAGCGTGATACAATATTCAAATAATTCCTAGCCACGCTTGGTTATTGACTAACTATCATGTCCATTCTGGAGAAATTATATCATATCATATGTGGCGTAGCGCATAGGTACACCTCGGTAAAAAATATGTAACATAATCACGTAGGAACACTTAGCATGTAGGAACACATAACACATAGTAAGTGGATAAGTACAGATACAAATAGTCGAGTCAAGTTACCAATCATTATAGTTAATCACATGAGTTCTTTCACATTTCAACACATTGCTCAAGTCTTGCACATAGGTGGCAGAGCCACTTGGCGCATGTTCTAATTTTATACATAGTCAGGTCAGGCGCATAATCCGGTCTAATACATAGTCAGTCTTAGCATATAGTAAGACTTAGACCATATACACTTGCAATTACTAAGATCAACAAGTAAAACCACAAGATCAAATAAAAACTCCAAAACTAAGAAAAACAACAAACCATGCGCATAGGGTCAATAGAATTAACATGTGCACATGAGAACGTGCGTATGAGAAACTGCCGTATGAGAACAGTCCGTATGACAGCGTTTGTCGCATGGAAACAACTACTGCATGTTGCATGCTGCATGAGCTCAACCGCCATAGGGGGCAGTTGTTGCATGCACATGTTGCCTTATGCAAGTCCTACCGCATGCAGTAGTGGCCGCAAGTGCCGCTGTCTCATATACAAGTCGCAGCATGACAAGGCTTGCTGCATGGACACAACGTCGTAGCAAAGGCGAACCTGAAGCATAGCGGCCTGGTGCATAAGCAAGACATGAGCATGATAATGCATATAGCAAGTTAGGCATTCAGTGCCAGGCGCATAACATTCTACCGTATGACACCCTCAGGCACATGGAGAGAGCAGACTTATAGTAAGATCTGTCGTATGGCTTGGTCGGACGCATGGCTCAGAGCGCGCAAGCAAACAATCATGCATATATAATGATATACGCACGCTATAAAGGGTCTACAACAAGGAATTCTAGCTGTATGACATCACTACCGCATAGCCTCCCTGCTGCAAGGACTACATCGTCCCAGAACAGCAAGAACACCATAAAAAACCTCATAACTTATTTTATTCATAAAATTCTCATTTTAACTCCAAGTCAAGTGAAACGAAAGACAAAATCGCATGAAGTTGAATTCTCTACCATATGGAACAACTGATTTTCTAAAATATCAAGTTTTAATAGATCAAAACGAAGAAAAACTCTAAAATCCATAAAAATACTAATTTGAAAAATGTAGATCTACTCTAATCCATCAATCAAACCAAAAACATCAAGTATTAAAGAGGTTAGGGAACTCATATTACACATTATGGACTAATAATATATAGGAAAAATTAAAGAAATAAAATATAATATTTCTCAATGTCATGCAAGATGTACTTGCCTTGTCACGCCCCAGTCCCAAAATGCGTAGGACCAGGAATACGCAACACGCCAGCTACGCATTCTACCAGACTCGGGTCCGATTCGAATACGTATAAGCTATAATAAAAATGGTCACTATCTAAAAATCCAGTAAAAATAAACATCTATGTCTCAATCCACAATATATAAAAATATACAAGAAAGAGCTACATGTGCTAAAGTCGGCCGTCCAATAACACACAAACTCGAATAGACTCGAGAAGAAATATAAGTCTATAAAAACTAGGCTACAACAACAGATGAATAACAATATGAATGAAACAACCATAATGCCGATAGAAATAATATGAGTACCTGGTATAAATGCTCGCAAGACATGCGACTCCATCAGCAACTCCAAATGCTCCCTAATCGTCTATGCTACAAAACTGGCAGGGGACCAGGTCCTCAGAGGGACGTAACAAGGTACAAAAATACAATATGCCAGAGTACAACAGAAAGAAGCAAGTGCAACGATGGTGTAGTCTAGCATAACCAACTAAGTGAGACACAGTTTAAAGATAATGTTCGATGCGTGGGCTGTCCAAAATAAAATCGTAGCTCCGGATACGAAAACACACGGGACGTACCACATCTCCGGGCAAAGAGTCACACGGGTGATACAACTACTCTAGATACAGGATCACTACAGAAATAGTACATATACATATATAAGCACGTGCAGAGAAGCCCAAACGTTTAATAACTGTCTTCCCCTTCTCAAGCAGTCAACGATTGTGCGCTAAACCTGAACCTCTATCTAGCAGTCTCATCATACTAAAGTAACTATCAGTCAATGCGACCCTTAGGTCGTCCCAGGTTTCGATCATGATGTCACTATCAGGATACAGGAAATCTGGCACAATGACAGTGTCTGAATGTGTCCTAGGGTTATGATATACACAGGTACGCACATCGAGGTATTATGAACATCTATCATTCGTTACCAAATGTTACTGACGAAAGTCTGCACCCGGTTATGACCTGGACGCGAAGTAACGATTCTAATCAAACCCACGCACAATGTATATAATAAAACAATAAATATCTGGTAACTGAAATACAGGGTGGCAATGTACACTTGCCTGGGTCCAGCTGCTGAAGATGGTGATCCGGTACAACGTCCAAGTCCGCAGGTCCCGTAGTACCTAGAGATAAGATACAGACTCAATCAATAAACTATCACGCGACTGAAATAAGATGTGACACACGTCTAATCATATGTTCAAACTCAGTTAGAACTCACATAGACACGAAGCTACAGGGTTGACCAAGGTTGACTAAGGGTATGTTATATCTAACCCAATTAATCATCTGTACAATATCATCAAACCAAACCTTAATCTTACTATATTCATCACGATGTTCGGTAGTTCAAACCATGATCAAATCCTTAGTTTTATCCCAGGTCTTCACCGATATTATCATGCACGTTGACATATCCCGTCCTCAAATAAATTATTAATTATTTATTAAACCCTCGAATATACAACCATCACCATTTTAACTTAAAACTACTCCTCGATTAACTTTTTATTATTTGCCAGCTTTCAACTAATAATTATTATCTATAAAACCCTCATAAACATTATTTAAGTATTTAAACCATTCTCACATATGCATAGTTCACAAATACATATTTGTATTCCTCAATCGATTTTGTCACTAGTAATCAAATCCTTAAAATAATGAACAACTTAATGATATCACCACCATTTTTATTTCACAATAAAACTCCTTAATTTAAATTCATTAATATTATCAGTCCTCTATCACAGACTAATGGTCTGATATTGCACACCATCTCACCGTAAAAACTGCTCCTCGATGATAAATCACAGCATCATTTCACAACACTTTAAATCTGCTCCTCGCAATAATCAATATGCATAAATTAATTAGATGCAACACTTTAACTTATCATGCCTAGCATATCTGCAACCCTACTCACAATATACCTATAATCCTCAAGCCTCGAAGTATATATTCTATAATATCATTTCCCTAGTAAACTCACATGCCATCAACACTTGTTATAACATGCATTCACACAATTTGCATTAACCCCAAACCTAACTAAGTTCACATATAAACCAAAAGCCAACACAAAACACAACCTAAAAAGGGGGAGAGTTCACCTTGGCGGGAGGGGGTCATGGTGGTGCTCGGCCGGAGGGGGTGTTGATGGTGTGGGGTGAAGGTACTGGTGGTATAGAGTGGTGAAGGGTGGAGGTGCTGGTGGTGTAGAGTATGATGATGGTGCTGGTGATGATGAGTATGAGGAGGAGATGCAGGGTCGGCCGAAGGGAGAGGGAAGTGGGTCGCCGGAGGAGTGAGGGCTCGGTCGAGGTGGTGGTGGAGTGGTCAAGTGGCCATGGGGAAGCCCGACTGGAGGTGATGGCGGTGGTGTTAATGGTGATGATGATGATGATGATGATGATGAAGAGGTTAGGGATGATGATGTTGACGATGGTGGTGGTGGAAAGAGTTTGGGCGGAAGAACTCAGGAGAGGTCGAGGGTGTCGACAGGCTGAGGGAAGGTCGGGGTCGAGGCGAGTCCGGCGGGGCTGCTCGGCGGAGTTCCGTCGACAGAGGGAGATTGCAGCAGTGGCAGTGAAGGCCGAGGGGAGAGGGGAACTGTAGTGGTGCGGGTGGTGGTTCGAGGTGATTCCGTGGCCGCCAGAGGTGGTGGAGGCAGCGAAAAGGCTTCTAGGGTCGTGGCAGCTAGAGATGGTGGAGGTAGCGGGGAGGCTGGTGGTGGCGGTGGTAGCAGTCGGGGATGGCCGAAGTAGGTGGAGGCCGGTCGGGATCATGTGTAAGGAAAAATAAGAAGAAGAAGAATGAAGAAAAAGAATGGAAGAAGGAGATGCATTGGCTGTGGGTTTCTTTGATGTAGGAGGAGAGAGAAATGGGGGGTTTCTCTAGGTGTTAGGATTAGGGCCGGCCTTTGGGGAAGTGAAGGGTGATGGTGATGTTTTATAGGGAGGTGTGATGGGTGTGTGTGGTGAGGATGAGGGTTTAAACAATGGAGGGCTAAGATTTAATATAGAGAATTTTTTATTCAAAGGAGAGGGGTGGGATTGACTAGTCAAAGAATGGAGGGCTTCTCCATTTGGCTTGAACCAATGGGGTGTTGCCACCTAGTGCAACTTTTGCAAATTAGTCCCCTAAATTTGGGTATTTGCACAAATACATGAAATAATAAAAAATTGTGGGAGAATTGGTGTTTGGTGTTTTGTAGGGTGAGGGGGTGTTGTGTATTTTGCATGGATTTAATTTAAAGGGGGTATTGGAATTAAATTGGGATTAAATGGGATTAGTCAAAGTTGGTATCCCCAATTTAATTAGAATAAATTATCATGTGCTCTTAAATTAAATGGGGGCACATGGGGTCTCAATTTGGAGTGACACAAAGGTCATTAAGGGTGTAGGCTTGGTGTCAGTCTTTGACCTTTTAATTGGTCCAGCTCAACAGGTTGAGTTGGTGTCTCAAAATTGATGGCAACGACACAGGTGCGCGACACAGGATTAAATAATAGATTTTGGATACGGGAAGTTGTGCAATTAAATTAGGGCACAAAGGATTATGATTTTGAGTGACGAAAAAGTTCAGCGCCTAAATTGGCGTGTCAAGTCTAGAATGCAATAATTTGTTGGAAATTATGGGCTGATGTTGGGCTCCGAATATTGTAATAACAGTAGGGTGCACCAAGGGTTTAATTAAAGAATCAAACATCTGCAACCTTAAATCTAAACCTCAAATACCTGATCTTAAACCAAAATTTTCTAACCCATAATCCATCTATCTAAAAAAATAAATGAGGGGGTTTACATGCCTATTCCAAGAAAAGAGAAAGAAAATGAAGAATGAATGAAGAGAGAGAAAGAAAGGGGGCTTATATAGGCTAGAGTTGAATGCTTGGCCATTTTATCAAGTCATGACCAATCCTAACCACACAATTAAACCATGAACCAAGCTTATCCAAAGAATGGTTCTAGTCTCCATATAACATCCAACTATGCTAATAAGAAATAAATACGTTCCAAATACGTATATCTGGAACGGGGAGTGACATCTCTACCCACCTTATAAAATTTTCGTCCTCGAAATTCAAACTCAAGGCTAGCCAGAGAAATCAGAACAAGCTCACTATCAACAAGCACATCTACACATGCAATCAAATTCAATCATATAATAAATAAAAGCAACATCAAACTGCATAGGTAAGCGAATCACGAGATTCGAGATACGAAGGCATAAGAATAAATATACCTTCTGAGTCAAATAGATACAGATAATGAGACCGAATATCGTTCTCGAGCTCCGATATTGACTCTCCCAAAGGGTGATGACCCCAAGCAACCTGAATAAGATGAATAGTCCGGTTCTTGAGCACCTTCTCCTTTCGGTTCAAAATAGATACGGGTTTCTCCTCATAAGACAAGTCGGTACCAACGACTAGCTCAGAATGGTTGAGAATATGACTCAGATCCGGGACATACTTACGTAACTAAGACACATGAAACACATCGTGCACCTCTTATAGCAAAGTAGGAAGGGCAAGATGATAAGCAATATCGCCTACCCACTCAAGGATATCGAACGGACCGACGTATCACAAACTAAGCTTCCTGTAGAACCTGAATCTAATGACTCCATGGGTTGGTAAAATTCGTAAGAACACGTGGTCGCCGACACAAAACTCTAAAGGCCTACGATACTGATATGTCCAATGACGATGTCTATCTTGCGCAACTCAAAGTCGCTCTCTAATATGTCTGACAACCTCTACTATCTGCGTGACCATCTCTAGCCCCAACATATTTTATTCGTTGATATCGTCCTATGCTAATGGTAATCTATACTTTTTCCCATATAATTTCTTGAAGGGTGCCATTTGAATACTCGTCTGATAGCTATTATTGTATGAGAACTCGACTATGTGAAGGTGACCTTCCCAAGACCATCTAAAATCCAAAAGTACAGGCTCGTAACATATCCTCCAATGTCTGAATGATCCTCTCTGACTGTCCGTCTGTTTGAGGATGGTAAGCAGTACTGAATCTCAACTTTGTGCCTAAACTCTGATGCAAGCTCTTCCAGAAATGAGAGATGAACCGAGTATCTCGGTCTGATACTATACTCACTGGGATACCGTACTGCCTCACTATTTGTCGTATGTATATTTTTGCCAACTGCTCTGTGGACTGCCCTACTCGGAAGGGAAGAAAGTTAGCTACTGTCATGAGTCGATCAACTATCACCCAAACTGCATCTCGAACAGTCGGGAATCTAGGTAAATCGATCAAAAATTCTATCGTGATGTGTTCCCACTTCCACTCTGGGATAGAAAGTAGCTACAGTAATCCTGCCGACATCTTCTTGTTGGCCTTCACTTGCTGACATACCAAACATCGAGAGACAAATCATAATATCTTCCTCTTTATTTTGTTCCACCAAAAATATTGTCTAATATATTGGTATATTTTTGTGCCTCCTGGATAAATGGAATATTGAGAATTGTGTGCCTCGATCATAACTTCCTGTCGGATATCTCCATTCGACATATATAGATGATTACCAAACCTAAGTGTTCCATCTTCATGAATTGTCAACTCCTTCAAGAGGCCAGACTCACATTCTTTTCTAAGCTTCTGTATCTGCGGATCCTCTGCCTGAATTGCCCTGATCCTCTCTACCAAAGTAGATTGTATCTATAAACCGGCTAACATTCCCATATCCTACGAAAGTACTACCTCAATGCCCATCTCCTGAAGATCCTCTAAGATATGTCGCTACGATATCAATATGTATGCGCTGCCCCTCATGCTAAGAGCATCTTCTACTATATTCACTTTGCCTGGATGATACTGGATCTCCAAGTCATAATCCTTTAACAATTCTAACCACCTCTTCTGTCTCATGTTCAGGTCCTTCTGGGTGAATACATACTTCAGGCTCTTCTAGTATGTATATATCTCCACTCGATCACTGTACAAGTAGTGTCTCCAAAGCTTGAGTGCAAACACCACCGCTGCCAACTCCAAGTCATGAGTCAGATAGTTCTTCTCATGATCCTGAAGCTACCGAGATGCATAAGCTATAACCCTTCCATATTGCATCAAAACACACCCAAGTCCCTTGACAAACGCATCATAATATACTGTAAACTCTCTGGACCCTACTGGAAGCGTGAGAATCAGTGTAAAAATTAACCTTTTCTTTAACTCCTCAAATATTGTCTGACATTCTATCGACCATACAAACTTAGCCTCCTTACGCGTTAAACGGGTCAATGGTACTAAAACTTTGCAAGAGTCTGCCATAAACCTTCTATAATATTCTGTTAAACCCAAAAAATTATGTACCTTTACCACTATCTTAGGAACTAACCAACTTTCTACCGCCTCATCCTTCTTCGGATCCACCTTCACTCCTGCTCTAGAGATGATGTGACCCAAGAATGATACATGATCTAACCAAAACTTGTACTTACTAAACTTTGCATACAACTGGTGTTCTCTAGGAATCTGTAAGACCTTCCGAAGATGCTCTCTATGCAAGAATATACAAGAATATCATTTATGAAAACCACTACAAACTGATTTAGGCACGACATGAAGATACGATTCATCAACTCCATAAACACCGTCGGAGCATTAGTTAACCCAAATAGCATCACTAAAAATACGTAATTTCCATATCGTGACATGAATGATGTCTTGGGTATGTCTTGCTCCCGAACTCTCACTTGATGATATCCTGATCGAAGGTCGATCTTGGAGAAAACCTTAGCTTTACTCAACTGATCAAACAAGTCATTAATCCTCGGTAATGGATAATTATTCTTTACCATCACCTCATTCAGTTGTCTATAGTCGATACACAACCGTGTGGACCTATCATTCTTTCTGAGTAAAACTACTGGCGCTCTCCAAGGTGATCTACTAGTTTGGATGAACTTCTTCGCCTTTAACTCTTCTACGTGTTGGTACAGCTTATCTACTCTGATTGTCCCATATAGTAAAGCTTACAAGATATTGGTCCTGCTCTGGGAGTCAACTTTATGCAAAATTCTATCTCCCTTATTCGGGGTAACCCTGGAAGTTATTCTAGCAAAACATCTAAAATTTCCTTGACTATCTCCAGAATCTGCTCTTCCGTCACCACTGTTGCTGCAATCATGTTCTTATACTAGTCTCCCATAGATCTGACAAAGATGAAGTTCTTTGTGCTTGGGATACTAAATAATACTCTACCTTTATGAAAATCTATCATAGAATTATTGTCTCTCAGCCAGTCCATGCCTAGGTTAACGTCAAAGTTATCCATAGAAAACTCGATCAATCATGCAGGTAATGAATGCCCATACACTATGACCGGACATGATATACACACTTTACTAACTCCTACGGGTCCATTACCAGTGAGTATATCCAACCTCTCTGGCAATGCCTCAAACTCCAATGTAATGCGTGTCACAAATCATATAGATATAAATGAATGAGATACACCTGAATCAAACAATACTACAGCGAAAAAAGGAGACAAAAATATTATCTGACACCACGTCACTTGATGCCAAAGCCTCCTCCAAAGAAAGAGTGAATGCCTGCCCCTGGCCCTGCTGTGCTCCTTGTGGCTGCTTCCCTTGGAAATATTATGGGGGTCTCTGATGACCCTGTTGTTAGTTCCTCTGTTGGTATATTTGAGCCTGCATCGGCAATGGACGCGGGCTAGTGGCTGCACTGCTAACGCTGGCCCTCTGTACTGCATTGCCCCAGGTGCTGACAATGCAAAAATTGCTGAACTGGCCCTCTTGGACTCTGCATCAATGGACAAGTGACAATCCGGTGATCAGGAATTCCATACCTTATACATAGCCCGTTAAATATCCTACACACATCTCTAGTGTGGACTCCCGTGTTATAGTAAGTGTTGTAGAAGTATAGAAAATCTGCTCCATGCGCCCTAGAAACCTTGCTCTATGCACAATAATAATGTGCTTAGTCGTCTAACTCCTTGTTCCTCAAAGATTCTGGCCAATGCGCCAACACTCTAAGTAGAGTCTCATGTGCCCGCAGTGCCATGTGCCCTCCTACATCTAGGTGTCTAATGTGCCCATAGTGCCATGCATCGTCCTACATCTAGGTGTCTCATATGCCAACAGTGCTATGCGCCCACCTACATCTGGGTGTCTTATGTGCCTGCATTGCCATGTGCCCCTATGTATCTAAGTGTGTCATGCGCCCATCGTGCCATGCGCCGTTATGATCCTGCCAACTCTCATGCGCTTTCAGTGTCATGCACTATGTAATTCAAGTACATGCGCCTATGTGATTCCATGTTGAAGGCTATAAATAGTGGATGTTTTTCCCCATATACAGGGCATTGAGTGATCCATACACCCACACGTAAAAGAAAAAGGAAGCAGAGTTAGCCACCTCTATAAGAGAAGGAGATAGAGCGCTGCCAAAGCCTCGTCGACCCCCCTTGGTCCCAGATTGTCAATGGTGTAAAGGAGCCGTTGTAGTGCTCGAGATCCTCCGTCACACTTATCCCAGATCTTTTGCACTTAGATTCTCTTGTATAAGGTTTCTCTTATACTCTTTGTCAATTTACAAACAAAATAAAAACACATGTATATATATATATATATATATATATATATATATATATATATATATATATATATATATATATATATATATTCTTTTTGCGATATCAAAACAAAAGAAGACTTTGATGGGAAAGAGATTCTTCTCCAACGTGAAGCTGGTGATGTAATCTGATGTGACCAAGATAGGTTCAAATCCGAGGATGTTGGTCGTCCTCTTCGACCAACAGGCGTTTGAAGACATGCTGGATAAGCCGAACTCTACTATGAGGCCCGTACGACCTCGAAGGACTAAAAAAATTTGGGATGTTAGTGCCGCTGTGCCAATCCTGAAGTTGATACCCGATAAATTATCAACCTACGTCGTAGTCACTTACGCGGTTGACCTGTACTCTGCCAACAAGTCGAGTTCCTTGGCGAGGCCTGTATGACATCAAAAAGTTTGCAGGGTATGGGTTGCCAAAGCCGATGCGCTAGACCCAACCTCCACTCTAGAAATATCGCAAACCTTAGCCGCTGTGTTCGATAATAAACGAAAAAAATAAAACTAGGTTTATCCGAAACCCTTTCTTTGGTTTACAAACAAGAAAAAGAAGTATAATTAATCCTATACGAGAATGTTAAGTACAAAAATTTGCTTCTGGGGAAATATTTCTATAGGAGTCTGATCTGCGGTCGATCACTTTGTCCCTTGGACCACACGATGACGAAGAAGTGCTGTAGAAGACGAAAAAGAAGCTTCAAAGACTGCAGGAGGGATTGAACTCTCGTTGCCGAAACACTCTCTGAATATACTCTCTTTTCTTGGAAAATCCTCGACTTTCCTCCCTTTTTCTCGACTCCTCGACCCCGGACCTCCGTAGCCGGAGGTCTCTATTTATAGAGTTCAGCTACAATCGGCGTAGAAACCGAACAGCGGTGAGAGCTGCACCTTTTACACGGCGATTATAATAACTGCTACCCACGTATAAATGATCTCTTGAATTGGCGTGTGACGCATGTTCCATCATGAGGTAACGCGTATAATCGTTCATCGAAGATCACGGCATGCAAGCCAAGTAGATAACTGCCCCTCGCGTAGAGATGGTTGGCATAAAAGCCAAATAACTGTCTCGTTGGTGTAAAAACCAAATAGCTGTTCTGATGGCGTAAAAGCCAAGTAGCTGTTCTGATGGCGTAAAAGCCAAGTAGCTGTTCTGATGGCGTAAAAGTCAAATAGCTATTCTGATGGCGTAAAAGCTAAATAGCTGTCCAGTTAGCGTAGAAACCAAGTAGGCGTAGAACTTGATGTTGCATAGATAGGTTACGCTGAAGCAGTCTGGAAATACTGTATTACGCGGGTTGTTCTGGAGCTATATTTTTTGCTGAAATAGCGTTGAAGCTCTGCTGTACGTCAACGGCTCTGAAGTCATATCTTACGCCACCCAGTGCTGGAGCTCTGTTTTCGCGGCTTCCTGCATGTTGAGGGTTTTATGCGTATAATTGTTCAGCATATTTTTTATGCTTCTACAAGACCACCTTCAAAGTTTTCAAATTCCTCGTAATTTGAAACACTTTGAATAAAGCATGAAACGATCAAGGTTGACTCGTTCTGCGAGGCTGATTTCTCGGCAAATTTCTAGGAGTTTGTTGAGATTCGGTGTGTTCTCCTCTGCCTATATAAAGGCGACTGAGTTAAACTGTTTTCCCATATTTCCTTCACCACAAAGAAATGGTTGCCGAGCTCCGTCGGGTTGATTTGAGGAAGAAGAAGATCATGTTCTTCCAACATGTAAGGAGCCGAAAAAAGAGTCATCTTCGAGCAAATGTCCTCTGCTACGATGTATCATGGAAGGATATCATAGCTTCCTTTGATCGGGATGATCAGCAATTTCATATGGCAATTCGTCCAGGAGAGAGGAAGGGTAGTATTAGACCACACAGCTTGCAAGCTGTATTTTCTTCCATCATGGTGCTGGATGGAGGCAGACAGCTTGGCCCTGTCTTCCAGTATTGAGTTGGGTCTGAACCCCCAACACAATTTCTAGGGCATGCCGGCCATGGCGTATGGAGGGTGGGCTTGAATAATTTATACAGGCCTAGTTCTGTATCCTCCCGCCATTCACTATTTTCTTGTTTATCGGTGGTAGAAGCCGATGAAGTGTCGTAGAAGACAAAAAAATCTACACCAATATGAGAACCTGGCGCAGCAGATTCTTGGTGTGATCTTAAATAAAAATGAGAAACCCTTTGTAAAAAAAAGGATTTCCATCATATGTAATCATGAAGATGAAAAACCCTTTGTAGACTGGATTTCTATCATATGTAATCATGATTAATAAGATTGTCTTCTTTTACGCATATGATGATTTGCCATATCTGCTGTGAGAAAGTCTGAATATGTGCAGCTTCAGCACGTCTGAATAACTTTACGTCAACTCTGATAAAAGAGTATCTGATCTCGTCCCGTCTTTTACGCGTAACTAAAGACGCGTAGAAAGCTTCTTTAAGTTGAAGATCCAAACTGTCATGCTATTTTGGACGAGGAGTCGCGTAGAATTTCTGAACTGTCACTTCTTTGAGACGAAAGATTCTTGTTCAGACCATTATCTTCAAGAATGGTTTCCCGAAAATCCCTTGAAAAATAGGACGAGAAATGGCCGTCAAACAGGCCATACTTGAACTTTTGAGAAAGATTCCGGCTGGACTTCGGATGAGCTTCCAATTGACCCAAGAAGAAGAGTTATCTTCAATGTTGAACTCTGTATGTTTTGGGCACTTGGAATATTTTGTAGCCAAGAAGGAACATCTGTATCTTCTGAGCGTAGATCCTTGTAATTGACCTTCTTGAAAATTGTTCAGATATACACATATTCTGGCCTGCGTATTTTAAGATATGCGGAAAGTCATAGACTCATAGTATCTGTATCTTCTGAGTATAGAATCGTAGATTTGTAGCCTCTGAGCGTAAAAAGCTTCTGAGCATGAAATCATAGATTTGTAGCCTCTGAGCGTAAAATCGTAGGTTTGTAGCCTCTCGAGCGTAAAAGCTACTGAGCGTAAAAGCATCTGGGCATAAAACCATAGACTTATAGCCTCTAAGCGTAAAACCGTAAATTTATAGCCTCTCGAGTGTAAAAAAGCTCCTAAGCGTAAAATCGTAGATTTGCTCTGCACGTAAAATCTGGATCCGCTGACTGTCCGTCTTCCCTAAATGATAGGCTGACGTGGTCCCAAATCATAACCGAATATTAAATATCGAATTTGGTTAGAAATTCGAAGAGTTATCCAAACTCTATAAAGAGTCCAAAGTCCTGAGAGAGAAAACTTTTATCTGTCTTCCCAAAACCCTTGCTTTTCAAGGACCCTTCTTCTTCGTCTCTTTTCTTGAGAACTCAGAATCGCCATGGCACCTAAACAGGCTTCCACTAATAAGGGAAAGAAGGTCGCTTCCTCTTCCCCTTCCTCTGCTCAACCATGAACAACTCCCATTAGGCTGAGCGAACCTCGATCAGAACGCAGTGCTCCGCCGTCGAGCTGTGCTCCGGATATTACAGGTATAGACTTCGGGAGGAAAAATCCTTCGCACACGTTTTACGTGCACGCGCAAGGTCATCTTTTATGCTGAGAGCCTCTTCGAGGATGATGATGTACGGAGATGTTTTATTATTATGCGCACATTTCTAATGTGTCGGCGTAAGAACTCCATATTTTTGCAGTCTGGTGTAAAAACTCAGACTGTCGAAATTTAGAGTAGAACTGTAAACTTTGAATTTTACGCGTTGGATATGACTTCCGGCGTAAAAAATTCAAATTTTGTCAATCTGGCGTAAAAGCTCAGATTGTCAGATTTTGGTGTCTACTACCAACCTTGAATTTTATTCATTGGAAATAAGTCCCAGCGTAAGACTCAAGTTTTTACAGTCTTGGCGTAAAAGCTTAGACTAATAATCTTTGGCGTAAAGTGCAAGAGTGTATCGTCTAGTGTAGAGACTGACTGATTTTCTTGTATTTTGTAGTAGACTTGCAGATTTCTCCTTTGGCTGAAGTTATGGGCTCTGCTGCCGGGATGTTGAGCTCAAACTATTTGGAGGACCTGTCCCACGTGACATTCCCTATTTCTGGAGCCAATTATCCTGAAGAAAGGGAAACCCTACTCTCGTCCCAAGGGGAACGCATGCTGCTGAGTATGATCAGTAGGGAGCCTCTGACATACATAGACGAGATAGAGTATAAGAAGCCAGGCTTCTTGTTCGGGGATGCGATTGACAAACAGTCCCAGACTAAACCCAAAAAGGAGGATTGGGTGTTTACTGCTGAGGGCACGGTCATATATCTGCCCCGGATGCTCAGGGATTACCCTATCTCTGCGTTCTTCCATGCCACACATCCTAGGAAGATGTCATGGACCCTGACCCCGATTCATGGAAACCCGAGGAAAATCTTATATAGCAAGGAATACTACGGGGGGGCCTATATGAGTCGTCCCTCGGGCCCTGTTATGCCATTTAGGGGATTACTGCCGGGTAGTATTCCGAGTGAGGACACTTCGCTGATCCAGCCGGTTCAGATATCGACCTTCTGCAATGACTTTATGGGGCAGAAAGGAATGTACCCCAGGGTCAACCCTCGGTCCAGTGGATGGTTGAACCCGAAGAATCTTCGACGGGCCAGTTTGACTGCTTGGGCCCTGAAGCACTTCCAGACGGAGCTGGAAAGTATTGGTCTATTCGCGGCTGTGAGTGCCACAAGTGTTGGGCTGCCTCTCAACCTTAACTTGTTCTTAGCCTTGATGGAGCGATATAACTCGCTTACTGGGACTTTTGCCACTCTGCTAGGTGAGTTAGGCTTAGCCCTTCATGAGATGGCAGAGATTTTAAAGCTGCCGATGGGGGACGTTCCTTATGAAGAGTACGTCCCTACAAATAGGGAGTTGAGGGATGCAAACCCTTGGGCAGTAGCAGTATATCAGGAGCTGATGTGCCACTATCTTGCCTGTACCACTTTCTACAAGGAGCTCTCTGACTTGGCTCACATCAACAAGTGGGCAACCTATCTCTTCTTCCTCCAAGCCAGGAATATTAAGTTGGACAAGGTGGTAGATAGCCGAGATAGGCCTTTGAACCTCCTGAGCATGCTCAATACTGACACGGTCGATGACCTTATTGAAGACGCAGGGGCTCCAGATCATATTTTTGACGAGGAGATAGAGGGTTACCATGCCGAAACAAAAGCCTTCAGTTATATGAGGCATTATCGTAAGCCTCTGTCAAGGGAAGCTCAATTGCTGGCTTCCTCTCCGTCTGGCTTCGCCGCTGGGTAGTACCTGGCATCGCGTCTGCAGGTCGCATCCATCATAACACCTTATGGCCTGTAGTGCGTTTGGTGTTCGGAGCAATACTGGACTTGCTTCCTGCTATGGTATGTAGAATACAAGCAGGTTTAAGGGCCCTTATTGATGGGCTGCTTGCGGATAATACGCAGCGCAAAAGCTTTCTCCGACTGTAATTACCATTCCTATATTTGATGGGATGGTTAGTTTTTCACAACACCAGGGTGATGTCTCCCGATCCTGCCAGCGGTTCGGAAAATAACTTCTTGTTGAGTTACAAGAATTCCTCTTGGAATGTGGCGACCGTCATAGATTGCCGGCGGGCGTTAAATGTTGCCCACAACTGAAAGCTCTTATGTATCGTCCCCCCCGAACATATCAATCAACAGGGGAAGAAGCTTAAGGATGGGGGTCAAGGGAGGACCATTCATTCTCCTGAAGCCTTCTATTGGTTGGTCTGTATTAGACCTTCCCATTTGCTGTACAGAAGCGATGACTACTGCTGTCTGGAGCCTTATCTGCCCAGTCGGTTTGCCAGGCAGTTTGGGTACAACCAGTTGTATGTAGGGAATGTCATTACCAGCTTCAAGTCCAAAGGTGGACTTATTGATGGAGCCCGAGGATGGCGATACTTCATCACGGGCTGTACTGGTACAATTTTTGCTGTGCCGTAACTTCTCTCTCTATAGAGTTGCGCATCCTATACTCGTATGCGCAGTTCTATGCATCCATCAATAGCTTCCATCGCGATTTTGATATGCGTAGAAGTTTTAGGATGCCCTCCCATAGACCTGGTGGAAGGAAGGAGATTTCGTCTGTTTCCTCGGACGAGAATAAGGACACCGCCGGGGCAGACAAAATCTTGACGACAATACCAAGAGGCATAATTGCTCCGCAAGCTGAGCCTCTCGTTATCCACCAGAAACGAAAGGCTTCTACTCCGAAAGAGCCTTCCACTCGCAAGAAGGAGATTGCCAAAGGTCCGAAGAGGGCTTCCACCAGGGGGGACTCCTAGGAGCGAGCCTGTCGTTTCCCCTGTTGGGGATAATTTTTTGATTGGAGGTCCTTCGCCTTTTAGAGAGGGGACCTCCATAGTTCCGGCTGGCAGTGCCGAAGATTCTTTGCTCGAGATCGCTGCTACTACTGCTTCTGGTAGTGCTACGAGATCGCCTCCGAGGCCGAGCATAATAAGGATGCATATACCTTTATCTAGACCAATAATAGGATTAACCCTACTTAGTATGTAAGTATACCCAGCGAGATTCCACTCGATGAGCCTCGAGTGGATCTTGGTGATGATTGGGAAGACTACCCTCCAGTGTCAGTTGGTGCACCCCCTTCTCCAGGTATGATAGCTTGTCTAGCATCATTAAGAGATGATTTAGCTATTCAGGCTGCGGACGCGACATATATACCATCGACCATGGGTAAATGTTGTCCTTATGCCCTTTTTAGGAAAATTAATCATCAATTTGATATTAACTTTCTCTTGTCTTCTTCAGGTGCAGACGTCTCAGGGAGGGCGGAGTTGATGCAACCTTTGATTTTGTTGCAGATACTGTCGATGAAACAACGACATTTGATATCGAAGAGGCATGCTTTGAAGCTGCCGATCCTTCGTCTACCATGTTATCAAGTGTCGTCTCGCCAACGGCAGTTCAGATATCTTTAGAGGATGATGAGCCCGTCATCTCGACTGTTCCTCCTTCATTGAGTACGCCAGCAACTTCTACTATTGCTGATGTTCATTCTTTTATAGTACCCTCTGTAGAGGCGACGACCGTGGCAACATCCTCTGCAGTCATTCTTGGAGGGGGATTCACCGATATCGCAGCCACTCCCAACGTCCACTCGAGCTATGCCATGCTAGTTGAACAATATACTAGCGTATTCTATATCACTTTGAAAATATTGATATCGATGGTGCTGGAGAAGAATCTAGGCTTCGATGCTATGAAGATGTCCTCCAATCTCACTATAGCGCAGATTAGAAATTTCAGTGACGCTGAAAGGGCTAATGCGCTAGAGCAAATAGTTAATGGTTTAGAACAACCCATTAACGAGTATTTGTAACTATCTCGAGGCAACATCAATAATATGATTCAGGCAGAGTATGACTCCTTGACTGCGAAGCTTGCTGAACAAATGGAAACTCTGAATAAATCCATCCAGAAACAGCAGCAGGAGATGGATAAAGAGCGGGCTGTATTGGTGGATTTTATTCCTCAGCTAACTAAGTACCAGGCTGAATATGATGGAGATGAAGCGAGGGTTCGAGATTTGGAAGCTGAACTCGCTCAGGCCAGGGAGAGGCTTCTCAAGACATCGGCAGCTCATGATGTATTTAAGGGCCAAGTGGAGATAGCTCAGCAGAACTTGACGCGTGCTGGTGTCATCCATGCCAGTTTTGTTGATGCTCGGTCCGAGCTATCTCGCTTGAGCGATGACGAGGCACGACTGGAACAGGCTCGTAGCACTATCTTGAACTCTAGGAATGATACGATGGCTGCTTTGGCGCGACAGATTAGGGATTTAACTGCTCCTCCCCAATGATATACTTTTTTGCTTTTCTATATAATTTGCTCTTTCCGGAGGTAATAAAGAGACTTTATCTGACTTTGTGAACCCATCATTTTTGAATATAAATGATAGGCTAAGATAAAAGTGATATCAGAGGTATCATTAACATGACATACTTTCGTTAAGTTTTTGCTGAAAGTAAATCTATTCAGAAGTAATATGAACCTGATAGAATATAATCCAACTAAATTTGTATACTAAACACTATCAGAGGTAATATGAACATGATAGGTTTACAAATTAGTTAAGGATATCTATTCAGAGGTTACATGAATCTGATAGAATATGATCCAGCTAACTTTTATGTATGGTATCGTCAGAATAAGATCTTCATCATACTCCGTTTAGACAAAGGAGATCAAGTATAGTACTTCTTCGAGAATTTACCGTTGATAGTGGCCATTTATCAAATTTTTCATTAAACTTGGCTAATCTGTAAGCGCCATTTACAATCATATAAGGACCTTCCATTTTCTTATGATTGTTTATGCGAATTTTGGACATCGTACCAGAGATAATATGGACGTGATACGATACCGTGTTTGTTGAGGACATCCCACTGGAGGATCTTTGGTGGACCTATTATTTGTCACGCACGTTGAGTGCAAATAATAAGTTCGAAACAAGTCCCGTCAGAGGTAATATAGCCGCGATAAAATATGACTCTGTGGAGATAGGGGAGAGATATAGTTCAGAGGTAATATGGACATGAACAATTAGTTTCCATTGCGGGCATTCCATAGAATATTTTTGGTGGACCTATTACTTCTTGTGCATGTTGAGTGCAAGTAATAAGTTTTAGGACAAGCCCTGCTAGAGAAACTTTGGACGTGACAGTTTTTGTGGACCTAACACCATTGGCGTACTTAAAGTTAAGTACGGGTGCTAAGTTGATATGCCAACTGATATCAGAGGTAATATGGACATGACAAACTCAGCCCGAGGGAAATATTATGACAGCAGTTCAGAGGTAATATGGACGTGAACTAGTGTCCGAAAAACCCTTTGAAAGAGTGATTCATTGAGTGTGGTCTATCCAATCATGAAGATAAACCCAGGATCGCTCCGCTGGGGAGATTGATGGGACGATAGCTCAGAGGTAATATGGACATGGCTAATTCAGCTGGGGAAACAAAAGTTTGGACAATAGTTCAGAGGTAATATGGACGTGAACTCATGTCCGAAAAAACTCTTTGTGGAGTGATTTTATTGAGTGGGGATAGACCTGAAGAATCCGCTGGGGAAACTTTAGGGACTCATCATCTGGTACTTCTTGAGGGAGCACATTGTCACGTTAGAGTGAAATCAATTTGTAGTGATCGTCCCCTCGTTTATAAATACAAAGTGATGACTTTAGCGTCGATCAACTCCTGGATTCTCCTTTTGAGTACATAGCATGCCCTTGTGGGGTGATGAATGTACCGATGGAAGAGGCAATAATCTGGGTTATCGACCTTGCTAGCCCTTTCAGGATATCTGATGTTGGGTAGTCGAAGTTTGTTTCCTTCATCAATACATTGAAGATTTCAATGATGTCATCTTCATTAAAGGAGAAAGTGCTCTGCGGCCTTTGGGCTCCCGAGGCCTGAGTTTGACGGTCTTTCGGGAAGATGGTCATCGTTGCATTATCTTCGGACTCAGGGGAAATTCTACCCCCAGCTTTGGATGCTGCCCTATTTTGTCGAGGTAGACTACCCCCGGACATGTCGTAGCGTTTGTCCACAGAAGTTGATTTAGAAGGACCTGGCTCTGATATTACAGGTTTTGACCGTAGAGGTTTGGAGTTTGCAGGGGATGTGGTATATCCTAACCCAAAACGAGTTTGTTGACAGTAAGGATTACCATGCAACGGTGTTTGTCTGCATTTTCCATAGTTGAGGCCTTGTTTCAACTTCCAATCATAACCCATGCTTTGTATAATCTTTAAAGCCTGTGGGCTATATCTGTGGATTTGTATTCTCCCAGCATCAGACTCGTGAGAATCTTCTTGTTCAATCTGTCTATTCCGCATTCGACCGAAGATTATTTGATGCTGATTGTTGCGAGTAGGTGGAATAATGAAGAAAGATCCTTCATATGGCCCATCTGTCGTGACGACATTAGATGTTGGCGCACTTTCCCACATGACCTCCCTACGCTTGGTAGTTAGGGGCACTGCATCTTGATTGCATTTTTGAATCAAGAAATCACGCAAATCAGGAAGATGGTCCGAAGAAGAAGAAGGCTTATTCCGCCTTTTTACATCAGTAGGGACATATTGATTGGGAACCCTAACCCTTTCCCTGCCATATGAATATAGCAGTTCAGCCATGTGAGTAGCACATGATCCATGAGGAGCGTATCTTCCCATAAACTGGGTCTTTTTTACGCTGAGGGGCTTGTCCTGGCGTAATCTGGAACTTTGCACATGTTGGCGTAAAACTGAGGAAGTCCTCAATCAGCCATCAGCCTTCCGCATAATCTGAAGAGCGGGCAGATTCTTCTCTTGATGGCGTAAAAGTCGAGAGATCGGAAAATTTGCCACTTGTTTTCCCTTGTGGTCTTTGCAAGGATCATCTGCCTCATTGCAGAGGGGAGATAGATTTTTACGCGCGGAGCACGTTTGGAATTTCTGAATTGGCGCTGAGGCATTATCAGAAATTTTATCTGCCACGTCACAAACGGGAGACTAAATTTTATGCGCAGGGTGCGGTGTAGAATTTTGGACTGGTACTAAGGCATTGCCAGAAGCGATGTAAATTTTACGAGCGGGGCACGGTTTAGATTTTACGTGCGGGGCACGGTGTAGATTTCAGAATCAACCAGCCGTACGCAGCTATCTGGGACGAGGTCCCTTTCCTTCCTAAATATAAACCACAAACTATGGCTTTGTTTGAGGGAAAGACATTACCGAGCCAGTACATGAACTACTTTAGTATGATGACGGTGTTATTGCAAGGGAATGACGCCCTTCTCACTCGAGTGTTCAAAGGCTGTCTCTCGGGAGTGGCTTATCAGTGGTACCGTAGTCTTGCGGACAACTGTATTACTTCCTTTGAAGATTTCAAGACTTTGTTCTTCGTGCGATTCTATGAAGGAGGGATGGATATGTCTATGTCCTCTCTCATCGAAGTAAAGCAGAAGGAAAAAGAGAACGTTCGCACTTTTATTGAACGTTTTCGTCAAGCCACTTTGCAAATGCCTCCGGGAGTTCCAGACTCAGCGTTGGTGGACATTTGCAGGAAGAACCTTCTTCCAGTAATCTCGGTATTCACAGGACCATATCAGTTCCATGATTGGCCCTTATTTATTATCTCAGCGGTAGCCGCTGAAGACAACAGTCAGAAGGCGCGTGATAATAGAATTATGATATCTACCTCCGATAAAGGCAAGAGGTCATCTTCCAACAGCGACCATCCTCGTGGTTCCAAAGGAAAAGAAGCTCTGGCGATCAATACATCCAGGCAAAAGACTGCGGCAACCACACAGACGAAACCTGGGACTTCCAGGCCCATTAAACAGACGAGATTAACGGAGTTCCCATTGTACGTATTGATGTGTACTCTTTCAACGACGATGATATTCCGAGCATATTCGAGTGTCTCGTCAAAAGCGGCAAGATTACCCTCCCTGAGGTAAAGCGACCTAATGAAGTCGGCAGTACCAATAACCCCAAGTACTGTATTTTCCATAGGTACATACATCACCCCACAAAGGTGTGTTATGTACTGAAGAGGAAGATCCAGGAGTTGATCGATGCTAAGGCCATCACTCTGCGCAACAGTGAGAAGACGGTCACAGCCAACATGATCTCTCTACAATTTGGCAATCTGCCTCCCCAAGAAGTTTCGGATGGTATTGTACCTATTTCTCGGATAACAATGAACATCGTTAATCTCCCTCCAGCCAGGGGTCAAAATCATGACCTGGTACCCCTAACTACCCAGCGGGGCGAGATTATATGGGTTCATCCAGATCTGGTGTCAGAGATCGAGGAAGAGACTCAAGCTGCTAAGGCTAAGTCTAAGAAGACCTCGAAGCGTAAACCATGTCATATGGTTACGATATCCTCGACATCAGAAGAAGAGGTTTTGGCTACTGGAACCCGTTCAGGGAAAGCCTACCTCAAGGATTATAGAGGAAGTCAGGAAAAAGCATCGGCAGACGCTCCAGCTGCCAAGCCTTCAGAACCGGAACCTGTCATACCAGAGGCCGGTCCTTCGAGACCAACTTCAGCGGACAAGGGGAAACAAAAGGAAGTGCGCTTCGATAAACCTTTAAAGAATATTCAAAGTAAAGGTTTAGAGAAGCCGTATAACTTCGATATCTTAGCCCAGTTGGCTCATACACCCGCCAGATTATCCATTTTTGAACTACTCAGGCTCTCTAAAGACACTCGTCAGGCCCTGAGTGAAGCGTTGATACAGGCGGATGCATACTTAACCCAGCTCAAGTCCCCTGATGAAGAACCTGTGGCATATCCTCAATGTCATAGTGTGATGGAGGTGGTCCCGAATATCACTTTCACTCAAGATGACATGCTGTTAAAACACAACAAGCATGACAGACCCCTCTATTACACCGGATATGTCGGTTCCATGGAGGTTGACCAGATTCACATAGATTCAGGATCATCGATCAGCATCATTCCTCATAGTCTGCTCAGACCATTGAGGATTCCTACCAGCAAATTGGCTTACACCACCACTACAATCGTGGGTTTCAACGCCAGGAAAAGTAAGCCGTTGGGGAAGATTCGTCTGAGGATCCAGATTGGCGACCTCAGATCAGTGGCTACACGTTATGTCATTGATTCAGAGGTGTCCTACAATATTGTACTGGGCAGACCATGGATCCACGACCACAACATCGTGCCTTCGACTCTACATCAATGCTTTAAATATGTAGATGCCCAAGGAATGGTACAAACAGAGTTTGCTGACCTTAACCCGTTTAAAGGAGTAGAATCCTACTATTCTGATGACATGTTATATACCCAAGACTACATGGAGGAGGTGTCAGGCAAAATAGAGGAGGAATTCCACCGGGAGCCAGAAGAACCCTCTGCCGAACAACCTCTGTCAATCAAGGTGAAAGGGCGAACTACTCGTCCGAAAGTCATGGAACCCCTGGCTATCCACCTGAACAAAACCAAGTCAGGAAACAGAGGTGATCCTCTAGTGATCACTTTGAATCAGAAGCCTCCACCCTTGGTCATCAACATTCGGCACAACAAGCAGCCGATTGATGTAAATACAGCCAGGAACATAGTTTTTGATAATAATAAAGATCCTCTTTTCCAGTACATTGACGCTATAATTTCTGATCAGGAATCCTCTCCCCATAACGATATAGAACCTATAGCACAAAGATTCTTGAAAGCTATAGATTTCTATCATCCGTATGTATGGGAAGTAGAATCACTATCTAATGTCATCACGACATATGGGCCACATGAAGATTCTATCTTTATTGTCCCACCTACTTGCAGCGGTCAGCGTTCAATAGTCTTTGGTCACATGCGCAATGAACCGACTGTACAAGAAGATTCTTCCAATGACGATGCTGGTAAAATGCAGGTTCACAGATATAGCCCGCAAGCTTTGAAGATTATGCAAAGTATGGGTTATGACTTGAAGCTAGAACCAGGCCTCAACTATGGGAAAGGCAGACGAATGCCATTGCACGGTGATCCCTACTGTCAACGAACTCGTTTTGGGTTAGGGTATACCACCTCCCTTGCAATTTCTGAGTCAAATGGGGATATCTTTTCCTCTTCTCAAGATGGCTCACCATCTTCTGGCTTATCAGATGATCCCGAACGAGCATTATCAGTAAATATGGTATTAACAGATTCTTTCGAAGTAGACGAACAAGAATCTGAACCATTTGAGAATAACTCGTGGGCTCAACATATGGATACATAATGGGAACTCCGGTTCGAGCAGAGAGAACCTCCCACTGAAGATAAAGTTATCCAAATTGACGTTGGGGATGAACTTTTGCCAAACCGATATTTATCAGTAACAATCTTTCCGAAGAGAAAAGGAAAGAAATAGTCCAACTGATCATATTTATGTCTTTGCATAGATCTATGAGGATATGCCAGGTCTCGATCCAAAAGTGGCTACTCATAAGCTCAATATATTACCCAATTCGAAGCATGTGAAGCAACATCAACGCCGGTTCCGTCCAGACATGATGGACGCCATTGAAGCTGAAATCAAGAAGCTGATAGCTTGCGGTTTCATCCGGGAAGAACAACATCCCGACTGGTTCGCCAATGTTGTCCCGGTCATGAAGAAAAATGGGAAAGTACGTGTCTGCATAGATTACCGAGATTTGAATGCAGCCTGCCCCAAGGATGAATTTTCTCTTTCCATCACAGACGTCATGATCGATAATACATGCGGTTTTGAATGCATGTCTTTCATGGATGGATTTTCAGGATACAATCAAATCAAGATGCATCCTGAAGACGAGAAGCATACTGCCTTTTGGACACCATTGGGGGTATATTGCTATACGGTCATGCCCTTCGGACTGAAAAATGCCGGAGCTACGTACCAACGAGCCATGAGTTACATATTCCATGAGCATCTATGCAAACCGTGGAGTGCTACATAGACGATATAGCTGTCAAAAGTCGCGACAAGGATAATCATATCCAAGACCTGAAGACAGTATTCGAGTTGATGCGCCAACATCAACTCAAAATAAATCCTACAAAGTCCTTTCTGGGTGTATCCAGTGGCAAATTCCTGGGATTTGTCATTACCGCTAAAGGCATTCAAGTGGACCCTGATAAAGTCAAGGCCATCTTAGAAATGCGACCACCCCACAATTTGAGAGAACTCAGGGGATTGTAAGGTCGTCTGGCTTATATCCGGAGATTCATATCTAACCTCTCTGGAAGATGTCAGCCTTTTTCTCATCTCATGAAGAAAGGTGTATCCTTCGTATGGGACGAAGCCTGTCAGCAAGCATTTAATGATATCAAACGCTACCTCACTAATCCTCTTGTTTTGGTGCCTCCCGTCACCATTCTTGCTGTATGTTCGAGCAATGGATCATTCTTTGGGAGCTCTCCTCGCACAGAAGAACGATGAGGGTCATAAACAGGCTATCTACTACTTAAACAGGATGATGGTCGGAGCTGAACATCGGTACAATCCAGTAGAAAAAGAATATTTGGCCCTAATGTTCGCCATTCAGAAAACGCGACACTATATCACAGGCCAGACTATTCATATCATCTCAAGATCAATCCTCTTCGGGTATTGATGAATAAGCCAAGCATTCTTAATTCCTGACTCGTGACTTGGACAATATTATTAACACCGTATGATATGGTGTACGTCCCTCAGAAGTCCATCAAAGGCCAAGCATTGGCTGATTTCCTAGCTGCTCATCCGATTCCGAAAACCACCAAACTATATGAGGACATTCACGAAGAAGTTGCAGAATGTAATTCTGTGATGGAGAGTGATGCATGGCAGCTATTCTTCGATGGTGCCTCCAGGACTGGTCCCAGGGGAAACGTGGTTTCAGGAGTAGGAATTATCCTGGTCACTCTTGATAAACTCGTCATCTATCGAGCATATTCTCTTAGCGAACCCTGCTCTAATAATATGGCAGAATATAATGCTCTACTCATTGGGCTCTAAGTCGCTAAAGAATTGGACGTCGAATACCTGGAAGTTTTCGGTGATTCTCTGTTGATCGTCAATCAAGTCAGAGGAATATATGAAGTCCGGAATCCAGACCTCATCCCCTATCACCAAGCAACGATCAAAATAGCCATGTCTTTCAAAGGGTTCTTCCTAAATCATGTGCCTCGATCTCAGAATCTGGAAGCTGATGCCTTGGCCAGCCTAGCTGTAGATTTAGCTATTCCTATAAGAAGGCAGAATTCGGTGATCCTTCTTAACAGAGATTTATTCTATGTGAAAAAAAACTTTCACATAGAACGCAGCTACGCTGTGAACACAGATCTCCCAAAGAGAGACTGGAGAAGTCCCTTTATAGATTTTGTAGCATACGGAATCTTGCCAGAGGACCCTAAAAAAGCAGTATCCGTCAAAAGACGATCATTACGCTTCTATTTTGATGCGTCTTCACAATATTTATATCGCCGAACTTATGACGAACTATTATTACGATGTCTCTCTGGTGATGAAGCACAACGGATTATCCGTGAAGCACACGACAGCATATGCGGAGCACATCAACCCGGTCCTAAGCTACAGGATCGTATCAGGAGGATGGTCTATTACTGGCCTACTATGATCACAGATGCAAGGCAATGCAAAGCCTGCCAGGTTCATACAGATTTTATACATCAATCTTCTGAACATTTACATCCTACGGTGGCATCCTGGCCTTTCGAAGCATGGGGTATGGATATCATTGGTCCTATTCACCCGTCTTCTTCTAGAGGTCATCGGTTCATATTAGCCATCACCGATTATTTCTCCAAATGGGCAGAGGCGATCCCTCTTATTGAGGTGAAGACATCTAATGTGATCAGCTTCATTAAGCATCACGTCATTTATCGCTTTGGGATTCCTCGAAGGATAATTCATGACAACGGGCCTTAATTCATCCACCAAGTGTTTTACCGATTTTGCGATAAAAATTAGATACAAAATATGGCCTCTACGGCATACAATCCTGCTGCTAATGGTTTGGCAAAAACTTTCAACAAAATCATTATCAAACTCTTGAAAAAGTTCGTTTCTTCGAACAAAAGAGATTGGAATGAGAAGCTAGGAGAATATCTCTGGGCTTACCACACAACGGTATGAACACCGACGGGTTGTACCCCATTCTCACTGGTTTACGGGAGTGAAGCAGTCCTCCCCATCGAAATTCAAATTTTGTCACTCAGGATAGCAGTGGCTAATGAGTTGACTCAGGAAAAGAATGAACTATTAAGGCTTCAAGAGCTAGAAGGATTAGATGAAAAATGCCTTCAAGCCCAACAGCACATCGCGTTCTACCAGGCACGCATTTCCAGAGCTTTTAATAAAAAAGTAAAGGAAAGAGTGTTCAAAGTTGGTGAGCTAGTTCTAGCTGTAAGAAGGCCAATAATTATTACTTACAAGAGTAAGGGTAAATTCCAACCCAAATGGGAAGGCCCATATGTGATCGAGACGACGTTCTTAAATGGTTCTTATAGATTAGCCAAGCCTAACGGAGACTTGTTAATGGCTCCTATCAACGGTAAATTCCTGAAGAGGTACTATGCTTAATCTCCTTTGCTAAATGGAGTATGGTGAAGATCTCATTCTGACAATACTACTTCCAAAACTAGTTGGATCATATTCTATTATGTCCATATAACCTCTGAATAGATATGTTTAACCAATTTGGAACTTCCAGACCTATCACGTCCATATTACCTCTGATAGTATTTTGTGTACAAATTTTAGTTGGAGCATATTCTATCATGTCCATATAACCTCTGAATAGATATGTCCAGCTGAAGCTTACCGAAAGTATATCACGTCCATATTACCTCTGATATCACTTTTATCCTAGCCTATTCCAAAATGATAGGTTCACCCAAAGTCAGATAAAGCCTCTTTATTATTTCCAGAAAGAGCAAAATTATATATGAAAGCAAAAAGGTACATCATTTGGGGGGAGCGGTTAAGTCGCGAATCTGCTACGCCAGAGTAGCCATTCTCTCATCCCTGGAGTTCAAGACGTCAGCGCGAGCCCGCTCCAACCTTGCCGTCTCGTTGTTCAAAGCAGATAGCTCGGACCGAGCATGTACAAAACTTGAGTGGATGACACCCACATGTGTCAGGTTCTGCTGAGCAATCTCCATTCGATCCTTCATCATATCTCGGGTTGCCAACAAAGAGAGAGCCTTCTCCTCTGCTTGAGCGAGCTCATCTTTCAATTTGCGGACCCTCGCTGTCTGCTCCTCATATTCGGCTTCGCACTGAGTCAGCTGGGGAATGACATACTCTAATTCAGCACGCTCATGATCCATCTCCTGCTGCTGTTCCTGGACGGATTTGTTCAGAGATTCTATTTGCCCAGTAAGCTCTGTATTCAAGGAGTCATACCTAGCTTGAACGAGACTGTCAATGCTGCCTCGAGATAGCTGCAAATAGTCGTTAATGGGTTGTTCCAAACTATTAACTATCTGCTCCAGTGTATCAGCTCTCCCAGCGTCGTTGAAGTCTCTGATCGGCACTATAGCAAACTGGAAGGACCTCCTCAGAGCCTCGAATCCTAGATTCTTCTCCAGCACTATTGATATCAGTGTTTTCAAGGTGGTGTAGAAAATACTAGTATACTGCTCAGTCATTATGGCTAGATCCGAATGGACGCTAGGAGTGGCTACAATATCGACGAATCCCCCTCCAGGAATGACTGCAGACGATGTTGCCACAGTCGTCGCCTCAATAGATGGTGCGACAAAAGGAGAAGCGCCAACAACGGACGAAGTGGCCGGCGTACTCAAAGGAGGCATTATCGTAATGACAAGCTCATCCTCCTCTCGAGATATCGGAACCATTTTGGGCGAGCCGGCACCCGAAAATGTTTCCTCTTCAAAGTCAGGCACCTTCGTGCCATAGACATGAGCGGAAATAAAGCCGAAAGTTGCGTCGACGCTATCCTCCCCATAGATGTCTTCCCCTGAAAAGAAGACAAGAGAAAGTTAATAGCAACATGATGTCAATTTTTCTAAAAGGAGGCATAAAGACGACATTTACCCATGGCCGATGGTATATATGTCGCATCTGCAGCCAGTACAGCTAAATCATTTCTTAATGATGCTAAGCGAGCTGTCATACCTGGAGAAGGGGGTGTGCCAACTAAGATTGGCAGGTATTCTTCCAGGTCTTCACCGAGATCCACTCGAGGCTCATTGGGTGGAATCTCGCTGGGTATACTTACAAATGCGGCAGGGGTTTCTACCGTTGCTGATCTGGATAAAGATATCCTTATTTGACTCAGCCTCGAAGGTGATCTCGTAGCACTGCCTGAAGCGATAGCAGCGACAGCAGCCTCGAGCAAAGATTCTCCGGCACCGCCGGCCGGAACTGTGGAGGTTCCCTCTCTAAAAGGCGAGGAACCTCTAATCAAAGGATCGTCCCCAACAGGGGAAATAACAGCTCACTTCTAGGAGCCTCATGACTGGAAGCCCTGTCAGGACCACTAACAGTCTTCTTTTTGTTGCGAGGGGAAGTCTCCTTCAGAACATGAGCCCTTCACTTACCAGAGATAACCAGAGGCCCTGCAGGCAGAGGTATTTTGCCTCTCGGCACTGCCAACAAAGGCTCATCTAGATTGACAGAATCTTTACCCTCGTCAGAGGAAACTGATGGGACTTCGTCTCTTTCCGCTGACTTAGAAGAAGGCATCCTAAAACTTCCACGCATATCAAAATTGCGATAGAAGGTATTGGTTGCCACATAAAACTGGGCATACGAATGGAGGATGCACAACTCTATGGAGAGTAAAGTCGCAGGCGCAGTAAAAGATGCTTCAGTACAACCCATTATGAAGTACCGCCATCCTCTCGCTCCATCAATGAGTCTACCCCTGGACTTGAAGCTGGTGAAGGCATTGCCTACGAACAATTGGTCATACCCAAACTGCCTGGCGAACCGATTAGGCAGGTAGGGCTCCAAGAAGCATTGGTCTTCGCTTCTGTACAATAAATGGGAAGGTCTAATACAGACCAACCAATTAAAAGCTTCAGGAGAAAGAATGGTCTTCCCTTCAGCTGAGTCCTGAAGTCTGCTCCCCTGTTGATTGAGATGTACAGAGGGGACGGTGCAGAAGAGCTTCTAGCTGTGAGCAAAATTCAGTGCCCGCCGACAGTCTAAAACTTTGGTCACGTTCCAGGTGGAATTCTTGTAATTCAACAAAAAATTACTCCCCGAACTACTGCCAGGGCCGGGAGACATCACTCTGGGGTTATGGAGAATTAACCATCCCATCAAGTACAGGAACGGTAGTTCTATCCTGGGAAAGCTGTCACGCCGTGTTTCATCGGCAAGCAGCCCATAAGTAATGGTCCTCAGGCTATCTTGTATGCGGTATACCATGGCAGGGAGCAAGCCCAGTCTTGCCCCGAATACCAGACGCACTGCAGGCCATAATGTGTTGTGGTGAATACAATCCGCAGATGCAATGCCGGGTACTACTAGTCGGCGTAGCCATATAGAGAGGATGCCAGCCAGTTGAGCTTCCTTGGACAGAGGCCTGCGGCAATGCCTTAAATAACTATAGGCTTTAGTGCTCGCAGGATATTTCCCTATCCCTTCGTCGAGAATTTGATCTGAAGCCCCAGCGTCTTCAATAAGGTCATTGACTACTTGAGCACTAAGCACGCTCAGAAAACTCAAAGGCCTATCCCTGCTATCCATAACTTTGTCTGGCTTAGCAGTCCTGGCCTGATGGAAGAAGAGGTAGGACGCCCATTTGTTGGTATGAGCCAAATTAGAGGGCTCATTATAGAAGGCGGTGCGCGCAAAATAGTGATACATCAGCTCTTGGTACACTGCCACTACCCGAGGGTCTGTATCCTCCAGCTCCCGGTTTGTGGGAACATACTCTTCATAAGGAGTATCCCCAATTGGCAGTCTTGAAATATCTGCCATTTCGTGAAGGGCCAATCCCAACTCCCCCAGTGGAATGGCGAAAGTCCCAGTGAACGAAATATATCGCTCCATCAAAGCCAGAAACAGGTTAGGGTTGAGAGGTAACCCAACACTGGTAGCATTCACAGCCGGGTACAGACCAATGCTCTCCAGCTCAGTCTGAAAATGCTTCAGGGCCCAGTCAGCTAAACGAGTCCATCGAAGATTTGTAGGGGTAACCCACCCATTGGTCCGAGGATTAACCTTGGGGTATACTCCTCCGTGCCCCATGAAGTCATTAAAGAAAGTCGGTAATTGGACTGGTTGGAGCTGTGAAGTGTCTTCACTCGGGACACTGCCTGGATACAATCCCCTGAACGACATGACCGGGCCGGAAGGGCGGCTTACAAATGACCCTTTGTCGGATCCTTTCTGGTAAAATATCTTCCCCGGTTGGCCGTAAAGATTGGAAGTCAGGGTCCACGACATCCTCCTCGGATGCGTAGCATGGAAGAATGCCGAGATAGGGTAATCTCTCAGCATCTTAGGCAGATACAGAACCAGGCCCCCGGCAGGAAAAACCCAGTTTTCTTTCTTGGGCTTCGCTTGGGATTGCTTGTCAATCATATCCCCGAAGAGGAAAGCCAGTTTTATGTATTGTGCCCCATCTATATACGCCAGAGGCTCCCCGTTAATCATGCTCAACAGCATTCGCTCTCCTTGAGAGGATATTAGGATTTCCCTTCTTTCAGGATATTGGGGTCCAGAAATAGGAAATGTCATATGGGACAAATCCTCCAGGTAATTGGAGTGCAGCATCCCAGCAGCAGAACCCTTCACCTCAGCCAACGGAGATACATGCAAGTTAACTACAAAATACAAGAAAAACACGTCAGTTTCTATACTAGACCTCATAATCTTGCAGCTTATGCCAAAAGAGCAACAGTCTGTGCTTTTACGCCAAGACTGTAAAAACTTGACTTTTTACGCTGGAATCTCATTCCAAGGCGTAAAATTCAAGATTGGCAGTATACACAAAAATCTGATAGTCTGTGTTTTAAGCCAGACTGCCAAAATTTGAGTTATTACGCTGGAATTCTCATCCAGAGCGTAACACTCAAAGTTTGTAGTATACGCCAAATTTCGACAGTCAAAGCTTTTACGCCAGACTGCAAAAATATGGAGTTTTTACGCTGACACATTAGAAATATGGGCGTAAAAGATAAAAAATCTCTGTGCATCATCTTCCTCGAAGAGGCTATCAGCACATAAGATGACCTAGCGCATTCACGTACAATGTGTGCGAAGGGTTTTCTTCGTTCTTGTCATCCCAAAAGCTTGACCTATAACGCCCGGTGCACAGCTCGTCGGTGGAACACTTCGTTCAAAGCGGGGCTCGCCCTGCCCGACGGGAGTAGTTCTTGCTTGGGCAGAGGAGTGAGAAGAGGAGGCAGCCTTCTTTCCCTTAGTGGAGGAGATTGGTTTTGGTGCCATTGCTAAGAAACTCAGAATGCTCAGAGAAGAAACGAAGAAGAGTACTCAAAGAGAAGAAAGTTTTCTTTTGCAAAAGATAAGTGAAGAGTCTTCTCTCTAAAAGCCTTGGGGTACTTATAGAGTTCGGATGGACTCCTCGAAACCCTAACCAAATCTGATAGTTAATATTCGGTTATGATTGGGGACTACGTCAGCCTATTACTCAGGGAAGGCGGACAGTCAGCGAATTCAAAAAGTTTTCGTGCAGAGCAAATTCGTAATTTTATGCCAAGGAGCTTTTTACGCTCGGGAAGCTACAAATCTACGGTTTTACACTCAGAGGCTATAAGTCTATGGTTTTTACGCCCGGATGCTTTTATGCTCGGTAGCTTTTATGCTCGAGAGGCTACAAACCTACGACTTTATGCTCAGAAGCTACAAATCTATGATTTCACGCTCAGAAGCTTTTTACGCTTATAGGCGACAAATCTATGACTTCACGCTCGAAAGTTTTCTTTACAGAGGCTACAGATCTACAGTTTTTCGCCCGGATGCTTTTATGCTCAGTAGCTTTTTCGCTCGAGAGGCCACAAACTCATGATCTTATGCTCATCTACACTACGGATCTATGATTTTTCGTATATCTTAAAATACGTGGGCCAGAGTATGCGTATATCTGAATAAATCTCAAGACGGCCAATTGTAAGGGTTCACACAAAAGATACTCTTTCTTTGCCTCAAAATATTCCAAGTACCCAAAGCATGCAGAGTTCAATATTGAAAATAACTTTTCTTCTTGGATCGATTGGAGTTTCATCCAGAATCCAGTCTGAATATTTTCTCTACAGTTCAAGATGGCGACTCAGTTGTTGACAGCCATTTCTCGCCCTATTTCAAGGGATTTTCAAGAAATCATTCTTGAAGACGATGGTCTGAACAATAATTCTCCTTCTCAGAAGAGTGATAGTTCAGAATTCTACGCAGTTCTCCATTCCAAACAGCAGGACAGTTTGAATATTTGACTTAAATGCTAAACAAGCTTTCTGTGCATCTTCAGTTATGCGTAAAAGACAGGACGGGACCAAATAATCTTTTTATCAGAGTCAGCGTAAAGTTATTCAGACATGGCGAAGCTACACATATTCAGACTTCATCACAGCAAAAAAATATGGCAAATCATCAGATATGCAAGAGAAGACGATTTCATTAAATCATGATTACATATGAGGGAAATCCAGTCTACAAAGGGTTTTTTTTATCTTCATGATTACATATGAGGGAAATTCCGTCTACAAAGGGTTTCTCATCCTCATTTAAAGATCATGCCCAAAATCTATTTTGTCAGGTTCTAGCATTGGGGGAGATCATTATCCGTCTTCTACAGTAGTTTATCGACTTTCACAGTCGATGAGCAAGAAAATAATTAATGGCAGGAGTATACAACTGGCCTGTATAAATTATTCAAGAGCCCATCCCCCATACGCCATGACAGATTGAGTTGAGGTGTTAGACCCACTCAGTACTGGAAGACAGGGCTAGTTTGTCTGCCCTCGTCCATGAACAACGGAAGAAAATACAGCTTGCAAGCTGTATGGTCGAATGTGACCCTTTCTCTCTCCTGAACGAATCGCCAAATAAAGTTGCTGATTATTCCGAGCAAAGGAAGCTATGATATCCTTCCATAATCCATCGTTGCAGAGGATATTTGCTCGAAGACGCCTTCTTTTTCGGCTCCTTACATGCTGGAAGAACATGATCTTCTTCTTCCTCAAGTCGATCCGACGAACTCCGAAAATCATCTCTGTGTGGTGAAGGAAATATGGAAAGAACAGGTTAACTCCTCAGCCTTTATATAGGCAAAAGAGAACACACCGAATCCCAACAAATCCTAAAAAATCCGCTAAAAAATCAGCCTCGAGTAACGAGTCAGACTTTGACCGTTTCATGCTTCATTCAAAGTGTTTCAAATTACGAGGATTTTGAAAACTTTGAAGGGGGTCTTGTAGAAGCATGAAAAATATGCTGTAGAGTTTTACGTAACATTTTAGTGCTGTGCGGCATAAAATATGACTTCAGAGCCATCGGCGTACAACAGAGCTTTATCGCTAGTACAGCGTAAAATATAAGCTCCAGGACAATCCACGTAATACAGTATTTTCAGGCCGCTTTAGCGTAAAAGGGTTGTTACATCGCCTTTATGGCGTAAAACTCATCCACTTTTAATGCAGCATGGAAGTGTACAAGGAATGCTTCGTATTCCTCGGATGAATCTGTCAGATCATGCAGTAAACCTGACTCCTGACAATGAGTACTGCACAGCTATCCAGACGACGGCTGTAATGATGGTGCGGCATAGAGACCCAAATCATCGTTTAGTGATGTTTCCCTGATACAAAAGTATTTTTTACGCATATAAGGGAATACGCTGCCTAGTTTTACACAGGCAGATGTGAGCTTTTACGCTCAGCAGAAGACAAAACGAACTGCCCCGTCAAAAGCTGCTCTTCGTACAGAGCTCGAGGCACGTCTCTGCATTTAATGCTCAGAATGGTGGCAGATCTTCGTACAGAGCTCGAGACATGTCTCTGCATTTAATGCTCAGAATGGTGGCAGATCTCTGCATTAAATGCATGAGATTTGGTTATATTTTCAAAGACCAGGCGAGCCATAATTTTGGCTAATACGTCCACATCATCACCTTTGCATATTACGCCATCAGGCTATTTTTAGCCATAGGAGCACGCTGTACGCTATCTCCTTGAAATACGCCTTCGGGCTATTTTTAGCTATAAGGAGCACGCTGTACGCTATCTCCTTGAAATATGCCAACTCAGGCTATATTTGCATTTGTGCGTGAGAAGGCTATTTGGCCCAGAATTCGCTCAAGGCCTCAGTCAAAGAAGGAGGATCAACTATCTTTTACGCTAGCTACCTATCCACGCAGCATCAGGCCTCTACGCCTACAAAGCTTCTACGCCTATTTGGTTTCTACACCAACCTGACAACTATTTGGCTTCTACGCCATGGTGACAGTTATTGGCTTCTACGCCAACCTTTTTTACGTAAGGGGCAGTTACCTACGTGCCTTGCATGCCATGATCTTCGCAGCAATTATACGCATTTTCTCATCATGGGATACGCGTCACACGCAGATTCAGAAGATCATCTATACGTGGGTGGCAGTTATTATAACCCTCGCGTAAAAAGTGCCATACTCTCCACTGTCCGGCTTCTACGCCGACTGGACGGTTACTGTCACTAAAACCCTATAAATAGAGACCTCTATTGACAGAGGTCCAGGGTCGAAAAGAGGATGGAAAATTCCAGAGTTGGAGAACTTAAGGTCAGAAATTGACTTTGAGAGAGAAGAATCCAGAGCACAGACAGAGAGTAGTGATCGACGATTTTGGCATCAAGCATCCACTCCCTCCTGCAATCTTTGAAGCATCTCCTTCTTCTACATCACTTCTTCATCATCGTGTGGTCCAAGGGACAATGTGATCGACTGCAGATCAGACTCCTATAGCAATATTTACCCAGATTAAAATTTGTACTTAACATCCTCGTATAGGATTAATAATACTTCTTGTTTGTAAACCTAAGAAAGGATTTTGTATAAACCTAGTTTTATTTCTTCCGTTTATTATCAAACAACAACCACCTCTACGAGCACAGCTACCGCCACTGCCAACAACAGTCGAGCACCACCACCATCACCACCTCACGACTTTACCACCATCACCACCGTATGCCTCACCCCACCCCAACAACACCAACACCTTCACCATCGCAGCACAACCACCACCTCCAGCCACCTACAACACCACCCCGACCACACTACCTATACCACCACCTCCATCGAGCACCACCACCACCACCACGGTCGACACGAGCACCACACCCGCGGTCAACACCGTCCCTTACCGAAGCCGCAGCACCGCTGCTGCCACCACCCGCAGCCACCTGGTTAACTTCTCCTCCTTTGTCCTTGTTTTATAGTTTTTCTATGTGTTAACGAAACCCTATTTAGGTTTAGATTTCCCTGAGTAATACCCATGCATATTTTAATGGCATTGTCTGGCAGTATATATATATATATATGTGAAAATAAATATTTCAATAGCAATTGTTTGATGGCATTGTCTAGCAGTATATATATATGTGAAAAAAATATTTCAATAGCAATTATTTGAGGTTATATATATATATATATATATATATATATATATATTTTAAAAAATGCATATTTTAATAGCAATTGTTTGAGATTATATATATGGTAAAATACATATTATGGGGATGTTGTTCTAATAAATTTTAGTGCGTTAGTTTGATAATATTATTAAGGATATTATATGTAAACATTATGCGTATTTAGGTGCGACAACTAAATTAGGTTTATGCATTTATGTCTATGGTTACAGGGATGGTATGGTCGAGGATGAACATTATATATAGATGACTAAAATTACTGTGATGAACATTAGGGTTTTAAAATATTATTTGAGGATGTTGTGCTATTTGATGATTCGAATTTGATGCAACGTTATCCTAGTCAACTTGGGTCAACCCTCTAGTTAGTACCTTAGACATGAGTCATGTAACTAAGACAAAAACTATGCTAGTCTTGATATCATCTCTTATTTTAGATAGTTTTATGCTAGATTATTAATTAATTTTGTATATCATCTCTAGGTACTTTGGGATCCTCGAACTTGGATATTGTACTGGAGCCCCGCCTTCAGTATCCGAATCCAGGCAAGTATACCTTGTCACTCTGTAACTCAGTTCCAGATTTATTATTTATTTTATCTATACACTGTATGCGTTTTGGATCAAAATCGTTACTTATTGTCCGGGTCATATCCGAGTGAAAACGTTCGTCGATAACGTCTAGTATCAATTTTTAGATGTTTCTCGATACCTTGATGTACCTAATTGGTTACATCATAACCCTAGGACACATTCAGACACTCTCATCGTGCCAGACTTCCTGTATCCTGAAAGTGTCAACATGACTGGAATCTGTGATGACTATAGGATCATGATTGTTGCTAGTTACTTCAGTATGACGAGACTGTTAGATAGAGGTTCAGGCTCAGCGAGCAGCGGATGCGTCTCGTTGACAGTATTGGAAGAAAAAGATAGTTACTAGACGCTTATGCTACTTTCCACGTGCTATATATATATATATATATATATATATTCTTATTTACATAGAGATCCTGTATCCGGAGTCATAGTATTACCGGTGTGACTCTATGCTCAGAGCTACGGTACGCACCGTGTGTCTCTATGCCTCAGAGCCATGGATTTATATTTGGAAAGCCCACATGTTGAACACTGTCTTCAAGTTATGTCTCACTTAGGTGGTTATTCTAGATTACACCGACGTATCATTTGTTTTCTTTTTGTTTTACTAAGGCATAGTATTTTTGTACCTTGTTACGTCCCTCTGAGGACGTGATTCCCTGCCAGAATGTAGGATCGATAGCTGACAGGTGGTTGGAGCTGCTGATGAGTATTATACCGGTATGCAGGCATTGTTACTTGATATTTGTATCACTTTTTCATTGTTCAGCTATTATGATCTTTGCTTTTTTTGCTAGTATAGTCCAGTATTTGTAGACTCATATTATATTTTTGAGTATATTCAGACGAGTATAGTGTGTGGTACACACTATGTTACATGTTGCCCCTTCTTTATTACATATCCTTATGGTTTAAGACATAAACATGTATACCGTATTATCTAGATAGTGACCCTCATTTACAGCTTATATGTACTAGAGTCGGACTGGAGTCCCCTTGGTACGTAGCTGGCCATTGCTACGTGGCCTAGTCCTGTGTATTCTGGGACTTGGGTGTGACATAGTTTTTATGGTGGCCCATGCAGGTCAGAGCATATCGTTTCAGTTACGTTACTGTACCAAATGAGCCTGCAATTTAGGATTATTGTTGAATAAGATCTCAATCCATAACCGATTTTAAAACTCCCTTTATATTTGATTATTACCCTTGGACTTTAAAATTTTATTCATTCCTTTTCCATCAATATCATTATCATTGTTTCTTATCTTCCTTTATTTTGGAGAGACGAATGCTTATGCTTGGTGGTTCCCTCAAGAAGAAGATTGTAGTCCAGACGAAAGAAGGCATGATTAATGTAATATTTTTTGAGAAGATTGTTACCCTTAGTAGGGTAGGTTGATAGATTCTTTTTATATTCTAGAACTAGTGTAGATTTTTAGCAAGAGAATTTGACCTAGTAGTAAGTTCCTAGAACTGATAAAATCCTACCCTTACTTAAGATAATAGTAATTTAGGAATTATTGGAAGCTAGAAAGAATATTGATCCTAACCCTCTAAAATGATTTATGGAAATGCATAGCTAGATGCTAGAAATTAGTTGTAGCCCATGATAGCTATACCAGGAATGGTATTATGAATTTGAGAAAATAAATTTTTAGGCTCTCACCTTGAAGATGATTATCTGATACCAGAAATTCTAGCATGTGCTTGGGTGATACCATTATTAAAATTATACTATGGTGACTCGGAGAAATAAATAACAGAAAGAAGAAAATTGAGGAATAAATTTTTAGGTAGAATAAGCTGTGTTTTGATACGGTATGCGGAGGATTTACTTAACGAAATAGTGGATTACATTGTATACCATAGAAAATTTAAGCCCAATAGTAGGTATGAACTATTACAAGGATAACACTGGTTATGACCGTTTAATTAGACGATTACACCTGGAGGATATAAAAAAATTAATACAAAAAATTATGTTTATGATAAAGGAAAGATGAATATATAGATAGAAGAATTTGGGAATATCAGATAAGAGAACTAAACAAAAATTTGATTGTTGATAAAGAAACGATACCATTGAAATTGAGGTATAAAATGGAACAAAACTCGAGGAATTTTTTGAGGAGAAGAGTATTTATACATTAAGGGGGGAGAAAACATAATTTTTTTTAAGGAGGATTAGTGTTTATAAATAGAACGAAAGAATTTATTATAAGGTCAAGTCTAGACTATGGCATTATCCTAAGCATAGACTGGTTGTGCCAATACCATGCGACGCTAGATTGCCGACATGGATGCGTTATATTTAGACCACCAGATCATCCTGAGTTTGAGTTTCTTCGGGGAGCCCGAGAGTATGGTGTCCAACCTACCTTAGCGACACACATTATAGAAGGTGAACCAGTGTACCCCCATATTATATCAGAGTTTGAGGATATATTTCCCAAGGATCTTCCAGGCCTGCCACCTGATAGAGAGATAGAGTTTACTATATAGTTGACCCCCGGAGACGAGCCAGTTACTTTCCCCGTCTACAAACTAGCACCGAAAGAGTTGGTTGAGTTGAAGGTCTAGGTAGATGATCTCTTAGACAAGGGTTTCGTTAAGTCTAGTATTTCTCCATAGGAAGCACCCATCTTATTTGGGGCGAAGAAGGATTGGACGGTAAGCTTGTGTATCGATTACAGGGCGCCAAATGCTGTAACGATAAAAAACAAGTACCCTTTGTCGTACATCGATGATTTATTTAATCAGCTAAGCGGTGCATGTGTATTCTCGAAGATCAATCTCAGATCCAGCTATCATCAGATTAAGGTGAGAAAGGAGGACATTTTGAATACAGCTTTTTGGATGAAGTATGGGCACTATGAGTTTTTAGTCATGCCATTTGGTTTAACCAACGCGCCAGCAGTATTTATGAGCCTGATGAACAAGATTTTCCACCAGTACTTGGATAAGTTCATGGTGGTATTTATCAACGACATCTTGGTATATTTCAAAAGTCGGGAGGAGCACAAAGAGCATCTCAGGATCGTCTTGGAGACGTTGAGGCAGGAGAGGCAGTATGCCAAGCTCAGCAAGTATGAGTTCTGCTTGGATAGGGTACCATTCCTGGGTCACATAATCACTGGAGATGGACTATCAGTTGACCCAGAGAAGATCACCGCAGTGGAGACGTGGCCTATGTTTTCTCGGACTTGCCGGATATTATTAGAGGTTCGTGGAAAACTTTTCGAAGATCGCTGCACCTATGACTCGATAGACGCGTAAAGATAAGGAGTTTATCTGGACTAAGGAGTGTCAGACAACTTTCGATGAGCTAAAGAAGCGTATGACGACGACGCTAATCTTGACACTTCTTTCTGGATTTGGAGGATTTATGGTATATAACGATGCATCTGCGAGCGGACTAGGATATGTACTGATGCAGCATGGCAAGGTGATAGCTTACGCATCGAGACAACTGAGGGTTCATGAGAAGAATTACCCGACACATGATCTAGAGCTAGCTGCGATGATTTTTGTACTAAAGCTATTGCGGCACTACCTTTATGGAGAGTGGATTGAGATTTACATAGATCATAAAAGTCTAAAGTATGTCTACACTCAGAAGGAGCTCAATATAAGACAGAGGCATTGGCTAGAGTTGATGACATACTATGATATTGAGTTACAGTACCACCCTGGCAAGATGAATATTGTAGCAGATGCCTTAAGCATGAAGCCTATAACATACTTTTTTGATGACTTAGTGACATTTGTTAAGGATCTTCAGGAGCTCGGGATAGAGGTTGTATTACCGGGCATGGATGGACAGTTAGCCAATCTAGAGGTTCAGTCTACATTGGATAAGAGGATCAAGGCCGCCTTAACTACCGATGCAAGATTTCAGAGACTGCGAGAGAGGACAAAGGCCGACATACAGATAGGACTCCAAATTCATGAAGACAGAATATTGAAGTGTGGAGATCGCCTATATATTCTGAGTGGCGAGCTATGCCAGGAGTTGATGACCAAGGCCGATAGTTTGATTTATTCTATTCATCCCAGGGGTATAAAGATGTACCGAGATTTGAGACAATACTACTGGTGGCATTGGATGAAGAGGGAGATTATGAGATTCATGGCAAGATGTTTGGTCTGTCAGCAAGTCAAGGCCGAATATCAGAGAACTACAGGACTAATGCAGCCGCTTTCCATTCCTGAGTAGAAGTGGGAGCACATTACCATGAACTTCATCACGAGATTTTCGAGGAGCCCTAGTAGGAAGAATGCAGTCTGGGTTATCGTGGACCGACTCACCAAGTTGGCGTATTTTTTGCCTTTCAGAGTTGGGCAATCCACGGAGATATTGGCCGACATATACATGAGGCAGATAGTACGACTACATGGAGTGCTTATCAGCATTATATCGGATCGTAATTCCAGATTCACGTTATATTTTTGGCAGAGTATACAAGAGAGTCTAGGAACTCACCTCAAGTTCAACACTGTATATCATCTATAGACTGATGGTCAGTCAGAGCACACGATTCAGATACTAGAGGATATATTGAGGGCGTATATGATCAACTTTAGAGGATCTTGGGAGGACCATCTACACAATAACAGCTACCAAGCAAGCATACATATGACACCTTATGAGGCACTGTACGACAAGAAGTACAGGTCGTCGGTATATTGGAGTGACGTGAGAGCGCGTCGGATACTTGGTCCAGAGTTCGTGACACAGACAGTGGAGAAAGTAAAACAGATTCAGGGCCATCTTCGATCAGCACAGGACAGGTAGAAGCATTGGGCAGATGCACACCGTAGATCTTTAGAATTCAAGGAAGGTGACCATATATTTTTAAATATATCGTCTACTTATGGTACCATCAGATTTGGGGGCAAAGGCAAGCTGAGTCCTAGGTACATCGGACCTTTTGACATCTTGGAGCATGTTGGCGAAGTGGCTTATCATCTTGCATTGCCTCTGTCATTAGACGGCGTGTACAAAGTATTTTACGTATCTTAGTTTAGAAGGTACCTGGCAGACCCTAGCCACGTGCTCGATCATTCAGATATTACATTCGGACCCAGTTTATTGTATGTGGAGCAACCAATAGGGATACTCGATCGTAGAGAGAAGATTTTGAGGGGACAGACTATTCGACTGGTCAGGGTTGCATGGAAGCATCATTAACCGGACGAGTCTACTTGGGAGTGCGAGGATTCTATTCAACAACAATTTTCGTATTTATTTGAGGACCGAGGTACAAATTTACTTACTGCATTTCGATTACCTATTTACTTTTTAATTCTCATAACTCTTATTCGTGCTTTACTTTTAATTTTGGGAACAAAATTCTTTTAATTGGGAAGGATGTAAACCCTCAAAAATAATTTTTGGGTAGACAAGATATTGTAAGAATTTTGGTTTAGCTTTAGGTTGATTAAGGATTAGAAATTAGGGTTTTGTAGACTGGTTCTTTAATTTAAACTCTTGGTGCACCTTACTGTTGCTACAATAATTGGAGCACAACAATAGCCTTTACTTTCCGACAAATTTTGCACTCTGACCTGACAAGCCAACCAAGGCACTGGATATTTCTGTCACTCATAAACATACTCCCTTGTGATCTATTTTAATTGCATAAATTTCCAGTCACAAAAATTAATTATTTAATCCTATGCCTTGTACATTTTTTGTTGCCATCGATTTGGGGACATAAACTCAACCCGTTACGCCTAACCAATTAAAGAGACCAAGTCTGACACCAAGCCCACACTATCTATGATTTTGTGTCACTCCCAATTGAGACCTCATGTACTCCCATTTTATTTAAGAGCACCTATAATAAATTATTTAATTAAATTAGGGAAAATAACTTAACCTAACCTTAATTAACCCAACACCCATTCATGGGGCTCATACAAAACATCCAACACCAACCCATCCTAAAAAAAACCAAACACAACTTTCCACATCAAATCCTCACTCTTTTTCCTTCATGTGTAAACACTCAAATGTTAAGGGGCTAAAATGCAAAGAGGTTGCTAGGTGTCACCCTCTTATTGGTGCAAACCAAATAAAGAAACCCCTCTATCCTCATATGACCGATCACCTCATACTCTCTCTTCCCTTGCAGTATTTTTCTCTCATGTTAAATCCAATCTATTGATTCAAATCCCCCCATCATAACCACTCATCCCCCTATATTAACACACACACACCCCTCATATGTGGCCAGCCCTAATCCCAAGAGGAGACATAAAAATTTCCACTACCCTCTCTCTCCTTCCCTTACGACACTTCAGCCAAAACTCTTCTTCTTCTTCTCGTCTTCTTTATCTCCATTCTTCTTCTTATTATTATTATTCTTCTTCTTCTCCATTCTTACACCACTACCCTATACCACCGGCTGTGTAAACCCCCTCGACCAAATTAAATTAATTAACTTAGATAGAGAGATTAGGGTTATTTTGGTGCTAATTAGGAACATTGCTTGTGCACACCAGAGTTCCAGGCAAGTATACCTTGCCTTGTTGATTATTGTTTAAATTCAGATATTTATCTAGTTGCACATCTTATTGTTTTAATATTAACTGTGCGCATCCGAGAAGACTCGGGTGCAGTCAACGAAGGCGTTGACGTTAGGACTTGTGTCTGACCTAGTGTCTAGTGGACCCACCTAAAGTTGAGGATTTATCAATATAACTTCCTAGGCCTTGACACGTATCTTAACACGTCATATAGTGAGTTCAAGTAGGGACGCGTGCTTCATGATCGACTGGCCATCAGCATGAGCAGCACGTGTGACGGCATTTAGCTTAGTTGTTTATTTTCTGTAGCGACTTGCATCATAGCATGAGGTATCCACGTCACATTCGCGACTTATACATTGACATTGGACGGGGAAGACAATTAGTAGGCGTATGGGACAGACATTTGGTCGCCGTAGTTTCAGAGTAAACTGCGGGGCCGTGAGCCTCAGTGTTACCCGGTTATGGGCCATGTGTTACCCAGATATGGGCTCAGGTTCTCGGTTATGGGCATATATGCTTGTCGATATATCCAGCAGAGGTTACTAGCTGCGCGCTATCATGATCGGTGATGTAGTCAGCATATATTCCTGGCGTTCAGTTTACAGCTAATGCCAGGTACTTAGCCTCTGGCTCGACGCTACGCATTATACCTTTCCCCTACCCATACGCACCAGGGTTATCTTCAAAGTGCATTTTACTTAGCTGGTTAGACTACCCTTGAGTTTACACAGTATAGACTTTATGGCATATATTTTTGTATCTTGTTTTGTCCCTCTGAGGACCTGGTTCTCTTCCAGATCCGGACGAGCACTTGTACCCGACCATCTACGGAGCAGGAGTAGAGACAGGATTCCTGATTGAGGACTTTGAGGCATTTCTAGGGGAGTTCCCGTGATTTGAGTACACAGTTACATCGGACTAGAGTTTTTATATCTAGCTAGTTGATACTCTAGTCTAGTTATCTTACTTCTTTCTGCACTTTATTTCCATTTCTGTATTTCAGTGGGTTTGTCGCCACTAGACTATTTCAAATGTATTATGGATATTTAGACTCTTGTATTTTATTTACCAGTATTTTGTTTCAGCATTATGATATTATATTTTGTGGATGAGATTAGACATTGCCTGCTATATATTAGCATATTAGACTTGTTAGTATTTTAGGACAGCGTAGCACACTTCGTTAGGATCCATTAAATTGGAATATCCTTCGGAGTCGTGTCAACTGGCCAATGCCACGTAGCTTGGTCCCGTGTATTTTGGGACTGGAGTGTGACATGGTTTTAGTGGTAGCCCATGCTAGTTATGTTTATCGCTTGTGGTATGGTAACATGCCCGCGAGCCTGCAATAGGATAAAAATTAATAGATCTCATCCACTTTAATTTCCGCCTTTGAACCTCCTTCGCATTTGATTAATTGAATATCTGCATCCTGCTTGTTATTTCCGTACTCTTTTAATGAAGTTATATTTCTTGCAGCAAGATGAACTTGCACAGCAGACGTGAGGCATACGGCGCCATTGTGACATCCACCACCGCACCAAGGGAGGATACACCCCCTGGACCACCCGGAGAGCAGCCTCTACCACAGGCACCGGTGATTCCCCAGGCTCCGATGATACATTGGCACCAGGCTTCTCCTGGCGATCAAAAGCAACAGCCAGAGGGCCAGACTTCTCAGACTGTCCCGCAACACTTCGAGGGCCAGACGTCCAGAGCTACGCCGATGCCTCAGTCTGAGAGACCGACATCTGAGGGGACACCTACGACGCAACCAGAGGCCCCATTGCCACCACCTCCATTCTTTCTACCACAGATGCCACGTCCAGAGGAACAGCCGCAGATGTTCCAACTCTTTCAGACTATGATGCAAGTGTAATGGCATCAAACTGAGACATTGAGACAGAGTTTGATGGAAGTAATAGAGAGGACACCTGCCACAGCACCCGTACCAGCACCTCCACCAACTCAGGCAGTTGGTATGGTACGATGGTTCCGCCAGATGGGCCTGGATACATTTTCGGGCAGCAAGACCGCAAAAGAGATCTTCGATTGGGTCACCAATACGGAGATGCTACTAGAGGCTTCACAGTTACACCCAGACCTCTGGATGACCGCAGTGAGGGCCCAGCTGAAAGGTAATGCCCATCACTGGTGGGACTCCATAGAGCGCAGCGTAGGCAAGACGCAGACGTGGGACCAGTTTTTAGAGTACTTTAATATGAAGTATTTCCCGGCTACGGTCAGGAATGCCCTCTATTCCCAATTCCTGTACCTGGAGCAAGGGAATCTGTCCGTAGATGCCTACGACACAGAGTTTAGTAGGCTCAGCCTATTTGGTGCCGCCCTGATACCCAACGACCTGGAGAAAGCCAGGAGATTCCATCACGGCCTTACCTTCGAGCTGCAGAGGTACACTACTACTCAGGCGAGGATCTCTTATGAGGAAGTTCTGTCAGAGGCCAGGATCCAGGAGGCTATTAGCAAAGGATCGAGACGTTCCAACACGACTACACCAGCCAGAGCTCAGCCCAGAGCAGGAGAACCGATTCGTTATCCAGGAGTGCAGACACAATAGAAGATTGTGCCATATCAGCAGAGAGAGCTACCGACGTGTCACTTTTGCAGAAAGAAGGGACATGTCCATAAAGATTGTAGAAGAAGATTAGGACTGTGCTTGAGGTATGGATCGACCCAACATCAAGCTCAGGAGTATTCCCAGTATAGAGATAGAGCCCGACAGATAGTATAAATGCCAGCCTCACCAAACCTAGGTATGTCCGTAGCATTGCTTGATAATTTATAGCTTATTATGTGTTATCTTAATTTCGAGGACAAAATTCTTATAAGTTTGGTAGATTATAAACCCCCTCGACCAAATTCAATTAATTAATTAACTTAGATAGAGAGATTAGGGTTATTTTGGTGCTAATTAGAATTTTTATGCATAATTTTATTATTTGTGCAGTATGTTTATCACTTAGGACACCTTACCGTTGTCCCAATAATTAGAACACTACCCTAGTTGTTACCCTGAAACAAATTCCATACACTTTGCCTAGATATACCAACCTACCATAATGACCCCTGTGTAACCCCCATATACTGATTTTTGTGTCTGATTTTAGTCGCACAAAAGTCGTTACAAACGTCCGTACGTAAAATAAATTATTTGTATATTTATGTCCGTTGTCCATTCCAATCGAAATTGAGACCCAACCTCAACCCATTTTGACCAACCCCGATCATGACATTATTATACTCTAAGCCTACCACGCCAATGATGCTTGTGCCACCCAATTTAGACCCCCTGTATTTATTAAATTAATTTAGGGACACCCGGTGCATTAATTATAATTTAATTAATGTAGTGAACCAACCTCACTCAAATTAGACCCAACTCCAACCCAAACCCATACACACACCCACAAGCCTCATACAAAGCACCATACACCATTCTAGTCCAATACAAAATACCAAATATGGTATTTTGTCACATCAAATCCTCAATTCCAGATTTTGTGCAATTTCCAAATTATTCAGGGGCCTTTGTGCAATTTAGAAATGAGGTGCCCCCCTCCCATTGGCCCAACCATATGAAGAAGATAGCCCCTATTATTTGACCGGTCTACAAGAATTCCCCCCCCATTTTTATGTACTTTACATCATATTTGGTGGACACATCCTAATCCTACATTTCAAATACCCTTAATCCTAGCCAAATGTCCAACATGTGGAGACCCTCACACAACCCTAGGCACATACCCAGCCGGCCCTAATCCCAAGGCAGCCCCCATCTCTCTCTCCTACATATACAACATGTCACCTCACATTAATTTACACACAAACCTAAAAATACCCAAACAAAACCCTATTTTCCTAAAACCTACACACACCCGGCCACCCCCTACCCGACGTCCCGCAGCCTCCTTCCGGCCAGCCTGTCACCCCCACATTTTGGTTCAGGGGTATTTTCGTCTTTTTGTAATTAATGAGTAAATAATTACCTGATAATCAATTTCTTTAAATTACGGTGATCGTTAATTGATGACTTTGTCCCACGTAAATATCCAGCCCTTTGTACTTCTAATTAATTATAGAACCGCCTTGCATTTAATTTCAATTAAGCCAACAATAACCTATTTCACGCAAATTATGATCCTTGGCACGGTTATGTGAAAGAGCATTAAGTATACACCTATTTGACACGACACGTATGATAAACCTATTTTACCCCTTCATGTATATTTTTCCATAATTTTGGGACTGAGAAAGTGCAACATAAATCTCTATTAAACCATGGCCTCCAAACCTTAGACCAATAAAATTCTCACAATTTCATTAAACCCATTCGAAACCTAGCCCATTGAAATATCTCCAAAACAAGCCAAGGCCTTTACCTAGTGTGGACCAAGTCAATATAATTAGGTCAACCCAAGTCTACACATATATATATATAGTATCCCTTTCCCTTTAATTTCTTCCCATCTAACCTAGCTACAGCCGACAGTCCCTTCCCCCTTGTTTTCCTGCCGAACCTAGCCGAACTTCATCCCCTTTCACGTCTCATCTACCCGTCGACAGGAGGACAGCCGTACCCGCTATCCCTGAGTGCCAGACGATGCCACACCGAGCGCTGCACTGCCCGAGCGTCGGACCCACTGCACCGCTGAGCGCCGGACCCACTGTACCCATTGCCGAGTGCTGTACCCGTTGCCGAACCCGCTGTACCTATTGCCTGAGTACTGCACCCGCTGCCGACCGAGCCGTCGGATCCCATCGACAATGCCGCACGCCGCTGACCTCGCTGTACCCGACCGGAGCAGCCCTTCGACTCGACGACGCCGCGACACGCACGTCTCTATTCCGCACGCAGGTTCGAGTTCCTTCTTGCTTATACGTGTATGCATGCATATAATTCCCTTGGATACCTTCGCACTTGCTACGTTGAATACCGGTATATAGACATATATAAACTTGATGCGTACGTAAGTACGTATGAGTATTTGGTATACGTATGTAGTTACTCTGTGTACCTTAATATATATGTATAAACCATAACGTATGCGAACCTAATTAGTATATACGTAGAGTACATGCATTAAAATGAGATTTAAAATGTGATATTAGATGTATTGTGTATATCTCCATAGTACCTGGTTAATATGGTGCAAGATATAAATTTTTTTAAAGTATATGTATATACAATATCTAATATAATGGTAACTAATAGACAATTATGTATGTTAGATCATATTATAGATGACTTGAATGTAATCAAGGATACCCTGCAGTTACATCGACTGTGACCCTGTAGCATGATAACAGACTGCCAAATGTACACTGACGTACTGGCAAGACCATACCATTGACTGTCTGTTGTACACAACAACGACAGACGTGACCACCCCTAGTGTAGCCTGTTGTGATCATTATGTTGATTGTGTGCTAGAATAACGTCTGATGTAGTATTGTATTATATGGCATGTCTATAGGACTGTGGGATCATCCAGACGATACCTTGGAACCCGGATATTGGTATTGCCAGCTAAGGACCACAGGCGAGTACATTCTCTGACAGTTTCCATTATGTTGATTATCTCTATAATTCTTGTTTTATAGCGTACATGACTCTGACACTGTCTTTTACACGAGTTGGCATCATTGAGACCTGTCACGAGGAGTCGTGATTGGAATCCGTCGTGCTAGCTGGAGAAACGGGGAAATATTAGTAGTTATGTGATCATACCCCTTACATGCAGCATTAGCTCACCCACATTTCACGTCGGTGCAGCCTTACCCTTACATGCCTCATCGCTGTTATATTCTGGTTAGCCTGACCTGTTGGGGATGATCGCTAATCCATGTAATGAGTCATATAGCCCAAGCCGATCACATGATATACTAATATTTCACACACTTAGTTAGATGATTCTTGACATGTATCTTGATAGATTGATCCTGTATTTCCACATGTTCTAGTTGCTATTCTTATATGCACTTACATACCAGTTCTTTGTACTTGCGTACACTTATAGTTCTATTCCTTGTCAGATGCTATTGATGATGATGTTCCAGTACTTTATTCCAGTATTTCTTATTGCCAGTTAGTTCATATCTGTCTTGTATTTCTTTACACTATTTTATAGTTTTTGTCAATATATGTGGAACTGCTGTTAGAGGTGTATTTTCGTTCAATCCTGACTGGATATTTTTTTCAGAGAATCTTGAGGATTTCTGTACCACGCATTACGGACCAGGTATAGAAGCAGACTATGCACCAGAGATCCCAGAAGAGACTATGCTTCTAGATGAGACTTTGCCTACAGCTATTTAGATAATAATTATTTATGCTTGAGTCTTATGGAGGTTATTTCAGTTTATGTTAGACTTATGCTAAGTTTAATTGGAGACTTGTGTTGGACAGCTAGACTGTGAGTTATCCTTATGGTTGAGACATGGTGTTTAACTATGTTATTTCTTTTATCTTTTATCGTGCCTTATAGTTGTTGTGATTGAGTTATATTGTGAGATCATGGAGATGTATATCATTGACAGGTGTTTAGTTATTTAGTATTACTGTGACCTAGACATCGTTCTACCGCCGATGTTGCGGCGTAGGCTGGACGTACCCACGCTCTCGTGCCCCTATACTGGGTGCGGGTCGTGACACGTTTTTTGTGGTGGCCCATACAGGTCATGTTTTACAAGTTATGCGATATCGTGGTAGTGCGACAACTTAGTTGTACTACTGCGAGCCTGTGCTAAGATATAGGAAATAAGGATCTAGGATGAGAGTATGCTCAATCACACTAGAAAATTCTGAACTTCTTATTGCTATTCTAATGGATTGCTTCCCTTAGCACTTTAGTATCTTCCTTGATAATGTCACGTCTATCACCTTAATTGATTCTTTGATCTGTATTCAGGATGTCGTCGAATACTAGATCCATGAGAATGGGAGCAGCCAATTCAGAGAGGACTGCCACCTCTTAACCTGACGAACAGATACCTGGAGATTCTCCTATATCTTCTGTTCGTGTGGGAGTGTCTGCAACTAACGGGATTCCTCCTCCACCTATACAGAGGATTGCCCCAACTATGACGGACAACCTTCCACCACCACCGACACCGATTTCCGGAGGAGTGCCCGCTGACGGGGCACAGATTTCGCATTAATACAGGGCATGCTAGAGGCCCAGGGAGTAACAGCAGAAGCTCAGCGTGTTCAAGCTGAGGCTCAGAGAATGCAAGCAAAAGCACACCAGACGCAGACCGAACTGATGAGAGAGAGCATGGAGAATGCTAATCAGATGACTCTCCAGGCTGTGGAGAGAGTAGTACGACAATCGCAACATCAAGGTCAGCAACAACAGAGGCCCGGTACCATAGTGGACTTTAAGAGGATGATGCCTCGAGAGTTCAAAGGCACAGAAGGAATACTATATGCTGACGAATGGTTAAAAGACATAGAAATGAATTTGCGCTTATCACAGATTCCAGAGATTCTTCAGATAGAGGCCGCTGGCAGCCAGATGTTTGATATCGCACTGACGTGGTATCGTACAGAGCCGAGACTCGCTGCTGAAGGACTTACTTGGGATAACTTTAAAGAACTCTTCAAAGAGAAATTCTTTCCTAACGTAGCCTTGGGAGCATTAGAAAGTCAGTTCTATGAATTAGTCCAAGGAGGCATGTCAGTCGACGAATATGCTGCAGAGTTTTGCCGATTAAGTCGATTTGTGCCATCGATGATTCGAGACCCAGGAGACAGAGCTCGAAAATTCAGGAAGGGACTAAACTTGGAGATCAAGTCTCGTACTTCGAGACGACGCACTGCTACATTTGAGGGTATTCTGATGGATGCCCAGATTACCGAAGACGACTTGGACCTCAGGCCCAAGAGAGGACGCGATATATCTGGAGCAACAGGAGGTAACACAGGACCAGCCAAGCGCCCACACTTTCAACAACAACATAGGCCGTACCAGCAGCAACACCAGCAACAACACCCGAAGCAACACCAGCAACAGGCACCAGTTCGAGGACATGCTCAACAACAGCTACCAGGCCAGCATTGAGATGTCACCATTCGAGGCTTTATATGGACGGAGGTATCGCACACCTTTATCTTGGGATAATGTTGGAGAAAGAGCCTTGTTAGGACCAGAAATGGTAGTAGATGCAGCAGAAAAGGTGAAACTTATCAGAGACAGACTGCGGGTGGCGCAGGACAGACAGCGGCATTGGGCCGATAGCCACCGTAGACCCCTAGAGTTTCAGGTATTGTTTGATTGTTTTGTTTGTTTAGATTGTTTTGTTTAGATTGCGTGTTAAGATCGTTGTTCTAGGTTGGCGATTTGGTGTTCTTACGGATTTCTCCGACACGGGGCACGATTTATTTCGGCAGAGGAGGAAAGCTTAGTCCACGATACATCGGGCCCTTCAGTATTCTTGCAAGGGTCGGTGCAGTGGCCTACAAACTCGACTTGCCGCCTGCTCTAGATGGAGTGCATAACGTGTTCCACGTGTCATAGCTGAGACGGTACATGGCAGATCCTAGTCACGTATTAGATCACTAGGAGATCGAAGTTGGACCGATACTCAGCTATCCTGAATAACCGGTGGAGATCTTGGATCGTAGAGAGAAGATATTGCGTAACCAGACTATTCCCTTGGTTCGTGTTGCATGGAGAAATTACTCTCCAGGAGAATCAACTTGGGAGAGAGAGGACGAAATGCGCGAACGATATCCATATCTCTTCGAGACTTGAGGTATAATTCATTAATAGATTGCTTGTTCTTATGATAGTTAATTTAAAATTTCGAGGACGAAATTCTTTTAAGGAGGGTAGACTTGTCACCCCCACTTTTTGGTTCAGGGGTATTTTTGTCTTTTTGTAATTAATGAGTAAATAATTACCTGATAATCAATTTCTTTAAATTACGGTGATCGTTAATTGATGACTTTGTCCCACGTAAATATCCAGCCCTTTGTACTTCTAATTAATTGTAGAACCGCCTTGCATTTAATTTTAATTAAGCCAACAATAACCTATTTCACGCAAATTACGATCCTTGGCACGGTTATGTGAAAGAGCATTAAGTATACACCTGTTTGACATGACACGTATGATAAACCCATTTTACCCCTTCATGTATATTTTTCCATAATTTTGGGACTGAGAAAGTGCAACATAAATCTCTAGTAAACCGTGGCCTCCAAACCTTAGACCAATAAAATTCTCAAAATTTCATTAAACCCATTTGAAACCTAGCCCATTGGAATATCTCCAAAACAAGCCAAGGCCTTTACCTAGTGTGGACCAAGTCAATATAATTAGGTCAACCCAAGTCTACACATATATATATATATATATAGTATTCCTTTCCCTTTTATTTCTTCCCATCTAACCTAGCTACAGCCGACAGTCCCTTCCCCCTTGTTTTCCCGCCGAACCTAGCCGAACTTCATCCCCTTCCACGTCTCATCTTCCCGTCGACAGGAGGACAGTCGTACCCGCTGTCCCTGAGTGCCAGACGACGCCACACCGAGTGCTGCACTGCCCGAGCGCCGGACCCGCTGCACCGCTGAGCGCCGGACCCGCTGTACCCGTTGCCGAGTGTTGTACCCATTGTCGGACCCGCTGTACCTGTTGCCCGAGCACTGCACCCGCTGCCGACCGAGCCGTCGGATCCCGCCGACAATGTCGCACGTCGCTGACCTTGCTGTACCCGACCGGAGCAGCCCTTCGACTCGACGACGCCGCGACACGCACGTCTCTATTCCGCACGCAGGTTCGAGTTCCTTCTTGCTTATATGTGTACGCATGCATATAATTCCCTTGGAGACCTTCGCACTTGCTACGTTGAATACCGGTATATAGACATATATAAACTTGATGCGTACGTAAGTACATATGAGTATTTGGTATACGTATATAGTTACTCTGTGTACCTTGATATATTTGTATAAACCATAACGTATGCGAACCTAATTAGTATATACGTAGAGTACATGCATTAAAATAAGATTTAAAATGTGATGTTAGATGTATTGTGTATATCTCCATAGTACCTGGTTAATATGGTGCAAGATATAAATTTTTTTAAAGTATATGTATATACAATATCTAATATAATGGTAACTAATAGACAATTATGTATGTTAGATCATATTATAGATGACTTGAATGTAATCAAGGATACCCTGCAGTTACATCGACTGTGACCCTGTAGCATGATAACAGACTGCCAAATGTACACTGACGTACTGACAAGACCATACCATTGACTGTCTGTTGTATACAACAACGACAGACGTGACCACCCCTAGTGTAGCCTGTTGTGATCATTATGTTGATTGTGTGCTAGAATAAAGTCTGATATAGTATTGTATTATATGGCATGTCTATAGGACTGTGGGATCATCCAGACGACACCTTGGAACCCGGATATTGGTATTGCCAGCTAAGGACCACAGGCGAGTACATTCTCTGACAGTTTCTATTATGTTGATTATCTCTATAATTCTTGTTGTATAGCGTACATGACTCTGACACTGTCTTTTACACGAGTTGGCATCATTGAGACCTGTCACGAGGAGTCGTGATTGGAATCCGTCGTGCTAGCTGGGGAAACGTAGAAATATTAGTAGTTATGTGATCATACCCCTTACATGCAGCATTAGCTCACCCACATTTCACGTCGGTACAGCCTTACCCTTACATGCCTCATCGCTGTTACATTCTGGTTAGCCTGACCTGGTGGGGATGATCGCTAATCCATGTAATGAGTCATATAGCCCAAGCCGATCACATGATATACTGATGTTTCACACACTTAGTTCGATGATTCTTGACATGTATCTTGATAGATTGATCCTGTATTTTCACATGTTCTAGTTGCTATTCTTATATGCACTTACATACCAGTTCTTTGTACTTGCGTACACTTGTAGTTCTATTCCTTGTCAGATGCTATTGATGATGATATTCCAGTACTTTATTCCAGCATTTCCTTATTCCAGTATTTCTTATTGCCAGTTAGTTCATATCTGTCTTGTATTTCTTTACACTATTTTATAGTTTTTGTCAATATATGTGGAAATGCTATTAGAGGTGTATTTTTGTTCAATCCTGACTGGATATTTTTTCCAGAGAATCTTGAGGATTTCTGTACCACGCATTACGGACCAGGTATAGAAGCAGACTATGCACCAGAGATCCCAGAAGAGACTATGCTTCTAGATGAGACTTTGCCTACAGCTATTTAGATAATAATTATTTATGCCTGAGTCTTATGGAGGTTATTTCAGTTTATGTTAGACTTATGCTAAGTTTAATTGGAGACTTGTGTTGGACAGCTAGACTATGAGTTATCCTTATGGTTGAGACATGGTGTTTAACTATGTCATTTCTTTTATCTTTTATCGTGCCTTATAGTTGTTGTGATTGAGTTATATTGTGAGATCATGGAGATGTATATCATTGACAGGTGTTTAGTTATTTAGTATTACTGTGACCTAGACAGCGTTCTACCGTCGATGCTGCGGCGTAGACTGGACGTACCCACGCTCTCGTGCCCCTATACTGGGTGCGGGTCGTGATACAGCCACTACCTCCGGCCACTCCTGCGACGACCCTACTCCCTCCAGCGACCACTCCCCCACCTACAACCACCGCCCTCAGCCACCTCGCCGCCTACAGCCGCCCCCAGCTCCACTGTCCTCACCTACAGTCGGTCGCCCCCAATACTCGAGCCGACCACCCGAGCCTCCAGTAGCCCGCCACCGTAGCAGGCCCGGCCGCCAAACTCAGCCGACAACTCCTCCGGCGAGTTCCCTCCGTTCCCGCCGCGGCTCGCCCCCAGACGATGCCGCAGCCGGCCGCCACCGCCCCCGCAGTGCCACCTAGCTGCTAACTGCTGCTGTACATGCCGACTTCCCTACGCACTGTCAGAGCTCCGACCGGCCACCCACGTCGGCGATGAACCTTCCGGCGGACCCCCTCGACCCCACCTGCGTATAGGTATACAAATTATTTACTTATACTTGAATTTATACTATGTATTTAGGTTACATTGTGTATATACATGTATATATATATGTTTTCTGTATTCTATTTGGGTATTTATATATATATATATATACTGTATATTATATATATACCTCTGTATAAATACAGTATTAAATATATATATACTGTATATTATAAATGTACTTCTGTATAAACACAGTATTCTATATGTATATACTGTATTTTGTATATGTTATATATATATATATGTATATATATATATATGTATATATATATATATATATATATATATATGTATATATATATATATATATATATGTATATATATATATATATATGTATATATATATATATATATGTATATATATATATATATATGTGTATATATATATATATATATATATATATATATATATACTATGTACTTGTATTTAAATACCTTATTATATATTTAATATCTATTGTGTATATATATATATATATATATATATATATATATATACTATATACTTGTATTTAAATACCTTATTATATATTTAATATCTATTGTGTGTATATATATATATATATATATATATTTGTAATGTATTTGGAATATTATCTATATTTAATATATATTGTGTATAAATATATATTCTGAATATTAGTATACTATATATAGTATATTATTTATTGGTATATTATATAAGTATTAAATACCTTATATATATTAGTTACATATATGAATATGTATATATATAAATATAAATATAAATATAAATATATATATATAAATATATATATAAATATAAATATAAATATATATATATATATATATATATATATATATATATATATATATATATATATATATATATATATATATATATATATTGTGTATTAGTATATTAGAGTATTTAATAAATATATGAATATATATATAAATATATGTACTAATATAAATATATATTAGTGTATATTAATATGGGTACACTACTATTTTTGTATATATACATATTTATGTATAAATATAATGGTACTAAATTGTATATGTATATAGTATATATTTAAATATATATTGTGTATATATGTTTATATATATATAGTAAATATATTGGTATATAATACATAATGATATATATTTGTAAATATATGTATTTACTTACAATTGTATATGTATTTATATATATATAATTGTATATGTATTATAATGTATATGTATTTATATATAATTATATATGTGATATATATATGTGTATAAATATATGTATACTCGTATTTATATATATATATATAGGTATATGTATATATATATATACATGTGTATTAATTAATATATGTATTAAGTATGTATATATGTATAATTGTATTTTGTATATATATGTATATATATATGTATTATGTAATTATGTTAGGTATATATGTATACATGTTATTTAATGTATAAATTCAACATGTATTATTTTTATACAAGTATTTATTTTATGTATTAATGCATTATTGTATATATTAACTAATGAATATATGTAATTATATATGTATGGTTGTATTAATATAAAATATTTTAATACCATATCTATGTACTATAGTAGTATGTACATATTTATATATACGTTATTAAATTCCCTATACATAATGAACAATATATATATGTTATGTATTATTAATGCATTATGTATATATGTACATATGTCTAAATACAGTTGTATATATAAGTATATAGGTTATTAAATTATCTATAGTATATATATGTATATGTGTTAGGCATGTATACTTGTGCTAGGTTAACATAAGTAATTAAGCATGGTATAAATTAGTGATTTATAATTTTGGGTTATCTGTTCGTAGGCACCCGAGACAGTGCTACCTTGACTGCTGGTTCCGGAACATTGCTTGTGCACACCAGAGTTCCAGGAAAGTATACCTTGACTTGTTGATTACTGTTTAAATTTTAATGTTTATCTAGTTGCACATCTTATTATTTTAATATTAAATGTGCGCGTCCGAGAAGACTCGGGTGCAGTCAACGAAGGCGTTGACGTTAGGACTTGTGTCTGACCTAGTGTCTAGTGGACCCACCTAAAGTTGAGGAGTTATCAATATAACTTCCTAGGCCTTGACACGTATCTTAACACGTCACAGAGTGAGTTCATGTAGGGACGCGTACTTCATGATCGACTGGCCATCAGCATGAGCAGCACGTATGATGGCATTTAGCTTAGTTGTTTATTTTCTGTAGCAACTTGCATCATAGCATGAGGTGTCCACGTCGCATTCGCGACTTGTACATTAACATTGGGTGGGGAAGACAATTAGTAAGCATATGGGACAGACATTTGGCCCCCGTTATTTCAGAGTAAACTGCGGGGCCGTGAGCCTCAGTGTTACCCTGTTATGGGCCATGTGTTACCCGGATATGGGCTCAGGTTCCCGGTTATGGGCATATATGTTTGTCGATACATCCAGCAGAGGTTACTAGCTGCGCGCTATCATGATCGGTGATGTAGTCAGCATATATTCCTGGTATTCAGTTTACATATAATGCCAGGTACTTAGCCTCTGGCTCGACGCTATGCATTATACCTTTCCCCTACCCATACGCACCAGGGTTGTCTTCAAAGTGCATTTCACTTAGTTGGTTAGACTACCATTGAGTTTACACAGTATATACTTTATGGCATGCATTTTTGTATCTTGTTACGTCCCTCTGAGGACCTGGTTCTTTTCAAGATCCGGACGAGCACTTGTACCCGACCATCTATGGAGCAGGAGTAGAGACAGGATTCCTGATTGAGGACTTCGAGGCATTTCCAGGGGAGTTCCCGTGATTTGAGTACGTAGCTGCATCGGACTAGAGTTTTCATATCTAGCTAATTGATACTCTAGTCTAGTTATCTTACTCCTTTCTGCACTTTATTTCTATTTCTGTATTTCAGTGGGTTTGTCCCCACCAGACTATTTCAGATGTATTATCGATATTCAGACTCTTGTATTTTATTTACCAACATTTTGTTTCAACATTATGATATTGTATTCTGTGGATGAGATTAGACATTGCCTGCTATATATTAGCATATTAGACATGTTAGTATTTTAGGACAGCATAGCATGCTTCGTTAGGATCCATTAAATTAGGATATCCTTCGGAGTCGTGTCATCTGGCCAATGCCACGTAGCCTGGTCCAGTATATTTTGGGACTGGGGCGTGACAGGCTGGACCACCGCAGCACCACCATCATAATTACCTCTACCGGAGCACCAGAGCCGACCGCTGCTCTAATACTACCATCACAAGCCTCCATCGTATCCTACCCCGACTATATCACCGGCCGGACCATACCCCCCGCTGCCACCAAGACCCGCCATTGATGCCATCACCGTCACCTACTCCACTGCTGCCACCATGACCCACCATTGCCACCATCACCATCACCGTTACCTACACTACCGCCTCCACCATAACCCGCAGCCACTATCACCACCACCGACAGCCACCAATGGCTACCAACACGACTACCGACAGCCACTTCCATCACCACCTTCACCTACACCACCACCTCCACGAGCACCGCTACCGCCACTGCCAACAACAGCCAAGCACCACCACCATCACCACCTCACGACTTCACCACCATCATCACCGCCGGCCTCACCCCACCCCGACAATACCAATACCTTCAACACTGCAGCACAACCACCACCTCCAGCCATATACAATACCACCCCGACCACACTACCTATACTGCCACCTCCGCCGAGCACCACCACCACGGTCGACACGAGCACCACCCCCATGGTCAATATCGTCACTGACCGAAGCCGCAGCACCGCCGCTGCCACCACCCACAGCCACCTAGGTAACTTTTTCTCCTTCTTCCTTGTTTTATAGTTTTTTTACGTGTTAAAGAAACCCTAGTTAGGTTTAGGGTTCCCTAAGTAATACCCATGCATATTTTAATGGCATTTTCTGGCAGTATATATATATGTGAAAATACATATTTTAATAGCAATTGTTTGAGATTATATATATGATAAAATGCATATAATGGGGATGTTGTTCCAATGAATTTTGGTGTATTAGTTTGATGATATGATTGAGGATATTATATGTGAACATTATGCGTATCTAGGTGCGATAACTAAATTGGGTTTATGGATTTATGTCTATGATTACAGGGATGGTATGGTCGAGGATGGACATTATACATAGATGACTGAAATCACTGTGATGAATATTAGGGTTTGAAGATATTATTTGAGGACGTTATGCTATTTGATAATTCATATTTGATGCAACATTACCCTAGTTAAATTGGGTCAACCCTCTAGTTAGTACCTTAGACGTGAGTTATGTAACTAAGATAAAAACCTATGCTAGTCTTGATGTCATCTCTTATTTTAGATAGTTTTAAGCTAGATTATTAATTAATTTTATATCTAGGTACTTTGGGATCATCAGATTTGGACGTTGTACCGGAGCCCCACCTTCAGCATCCGAATCCAGGCAAGTATACCTTGCTACTCTGTAACTCAGTTCCAGATTTACTGTTTATTTCATCTATACATTGTGTGCGCTTTGGATCAAAATCATTACTTAGCGTTCGGGTCATATCCAGGTGCAGACGTTCGTCGGTAACGGCTAGTATCAATTGTTACATGTTTCTTGATACCTTGATGTACTTACTTAGTTATATTGGAATCCTAGAACACATTCAGACACTGTCATCGTGCCAGACTTCCTGTATCCTAATAGTATCAGCATGACCGGAATCTGTGATGACTATAGGATCGTGATTGTTGCTAGTTACTTCAGTATGACGAGACTGATAAATAAAGGTTCAGACTCAGCGAGCAGCGGATGCGTATCGTTGACCGCATTGGGAGAAAAAGACAGTTACTAGACGCTTGGGCTACTTTGCACGCGCTATATATATATATATATATATATATATATATATATATATATATATATATATATATATATATATATATATATTCTTATTTACATAGAGATCATGTATTTGGAGTCATAGTATTATCCGTGTGACTCTATTCTCAGAGCTATGGTACGCACCGTGTGTCTCTATGCCTCAAAGCTATGGATTTATATTTGGAAGGCCCACGTGTCAAACATTATCTTCAAGTTGTGTCTCACTTAGGTGGTTATTCTAGATTACACCGGCGTATCACTTGTTTCCTTTCTGTTTTACTATGGCATACTATTTTTGTACCTTGTTACTCTCTCTGAGGCCTGCCAGATTATAGGGTCGATGGCTGACCGGAGGCTGGAACTCCTGATGAGTATTATACTGGTATATAGGTATTGTTACTCGATATTTGTATCACTTTTTCATTGTTCAGCTATTATGATCTTTACTTACTTTCTTCTAGTATAGCTCATTTTTTATAGACTCATATTATTTTCTTCGAGTCTATTCAGACGAGTTTAGTGTGGGGTGCACACCATGTTACATGTTGTCCCTTCTTTATTACATATCCTTGTGGATTGAGACATAGATATGTATACCGTATTATCTAGATAATGACCCTCATTTACAACTTATACGTATTAGAGTCGGACTGGAGTCCCCTTAGTACATAGTTGGCCATTTCTACGTAGCCTAGTCCTGTGTATTCTGGGACTGAGGCATGACAATACCATCACCGACGGCCAACAGGTGATCGACCATCAGAGGGAGAGGGTCGACGAACCGCTCGACGGACTTTCCCGTGCACGACTTCAACAAAGACATGGCAAAGGAAGTAAAATGCACTACTCTCATTCTTCTTAGCCCTTTAGTTATAGCAGGGACGCCATAATAGCTCACATGTTCCTGGGCACTAAAATTATGAAATAAACCTACGGGTCAAAGAATGAATCTTCTCCCCATTCTGCTGTGCCCAACAGTCTAATGCGCCTAGAAGTCCGATGCGCTTAGCCAGGCTACTCCATGCGCCCAACAACCAAATATGCCAAACAACGCGCTGCACTGAAGGAAAAATACTATACAGATACACCGTATATGGGGATGCTTCATACGTGTACCAAAATAATTCCTCCACCCATGTTCTCCGTGCTTCTGTTCAAAGTATTATGTACTTTTTTAAAAAACTTACAAAGTTTTAAAAGTTCTGAAACTATGAAGGGGGTCTTGTAGAAGTATGGAAAATCTGCTTCATGCGCCCTAGCGACCTTGCTTCTTGCATCATAATGATGTGCCTCAGTCGTCTAACTCCTTGTGCCTCAAAGATTCTGGCCAATGCAGCAATAGTCTAAGTAGAGTTTCATGTGCCCGCAGAGCCATGCGCCCTCCTACATTAAGGTATCTTATGTGCCCGTAGTGCCATGTGCCCTCCTATATCTGTGTCTCATGTGCCCGTAGTGCTATGTGTCCACCTACATCTATGTATCTCATGTGCCTATAGTGCCATGTGCCCCTATGTATCTAAGTATGTCATGCGCCCATTGTGCCATATACCATTATGATCCTGCAACTCTCATGCGCATGCAGTGTCATGTGCCATACAATTCACGTATATGTGCCTACTTTATGCCTTATTGAAGGCAATAAATAGTGGGTATTTTTTCCCATATATAGGGCATCGAGAGATCCATACACCCGCAAGTAAAAAAAGAAGAAGCAGAGCTAGTCACCTCTACAAAAGAAGAATATAGAGCACCGTCAAAGCCTCGTCGACCCCCCTTGGTCACGGATCGTCAACGGAGTAAATGAGCCGCTGTAGTGCTCGATCTCCGCCGTCACACTTATCTCAGATCTTTTGTACTTATATTCTCTTGTATAGGGTTTCTCTTGTACTCTTTATCAATTTGCAAAAAAAAATACATATATATATATATATATTTTGCGATGTCGATAAGTGCAACCTGTCGGTGTTCCCTGGAGCTGCGACTGTGGTTATTGCTTCGGCTGTTGCCGAGCTAGTACTATTACTATTGAAACTGCCACCCTTCGTGGTGCTAAATCATGAATACAAATGCCAGGTGAAGGTGCTGACGTCCGGAGTACTACTCCTCCTCTACTGCTTTGGGCATGAGACCTCTTCTCCCCCCTCCCCCCCGCCCTTGCGGACAACCTCTGCATGGTGAGCTAATACCTTCTAATTGCTATCAATACTTTCTTATAAGTCTAATAATCATGCCCCTCTACTAGTTATAAAATCTCCAGATGAAGTCCTTGTTGAAAACTTGTCGATCTATCTGACTCCGTAGCCACTATCGTCGGAGCAAATCTACTCAGTCTGTATAACTCTGCTGCATACCCGTCCACAGTCTTACCGCCTACTTAAGACCGATAAACCTTTACTTAAGCTAATATGCTGCTACGACTCCAAAATACTTAGCCCTGAAATGGGTCCTAAAACTATTCCAAGGAATAGGATGCCTCAAGCCAACTTCCGCCGATGCCCACCAATCACGGCCAAGGTCCTGAAGCTGCAATCAGATCTGGTCAACCTTTTCCTCAGCTGGAACCTTCGCTACTGCCAATATAGCCTCAATGTCCTAGAGCCAAGAATCTGCTGTGATGGCATCCTCCATGTCATCGGAGTACCTTGAGTTAAGTTAGCAAAACCTAACTGACACCCCCGAATCAGTCCTTCCGTCCCTCTCCAAAGCTGTTTGTAAATCTTTAGTCAACAAGACATTCTGCTCTTGTTGCTGGTGTAGAAGTATAAAAGAATACGCAGAAACCATGCGCTTATACTAAATTCACTTGCACTGAAGCACCTATCCGGTATAAGGTATATGCGACACCTATGAACCGAAAGAGCATTCAGTAGAAGGCCTAGGCGCATACTATTGCCATTGACCCAAAGTTCAACGAACTTTGTTGTTTAACAAACGAAAGAAGTATAGAGAAATCCTAAACAAAAAAATTTAAGTACAATATTTTTTATTCTGGGGTGTATGACGATGGAGATCGAGTATTGCAGTGACTCATTTACTCCATTGATGGTTCGACGAAGGAATGAGGATGTTTTCTTCCCATTTCCCTCTCTTGTGTCTTTCCTTGCGTGCCCATGTGGATATGCCACCCTGTTATTTATAGCCGTAATGTTGATGGGCTCATGCACGCACATATGCTATGCGCACATAGATCTTGTTATTAACACGTGTCCGTTCTTAACAGAATGGTTGTAACCATGAACGCATGTCACGATTGATCTGCCATATGGTGTCTCGTTGGGATCTATTTATTATTGAAGATCTAGTTTTTTATTTTTTGTGTGTACGTGACTGGGTCAGCTTAACACATAGCTTGCACTTAGTTGTAGAGAGTCTCCTTAGTTAAAATAGAAAGACTTGGTCGCACAGGGTTATATAGGGACCGATCCGCATAGGGGTTGAGCTTCACAGAGATCGGGCTTTAGAGTCGTTTAGACGCATAAGGGCTACGATGCATATGGCATTTGGCTCATGGAGAGCTTGACGCATAGATAGTTTGTTGCATGAGGAACCTTCTTGTCTATATACATGGCACTGTATAGTTGTATTCAGTCAAAAGTAATCATGGCAGGTGATGTAAGCACTGACGTATGTTGTCAATATCAGAACTAAGGCATTCAAAGCCATTATTTCTTGTCAAAGTCATAAATACTATGACTGACATAAGGGGCACCAGGTGCCTAGGTCATTACGCGACTTTTAACTTCTATCGCATAAAATCTTTGGCGCATAAATATAGATGAGATCTTTCATGCGGCTTGATGTATGAGCGCATATTTCTCCAACATTTTTTATGCTTCTACAAGAACCCCTTCAAAGTTTCAAAACTATTAGCAAAGGATCCAGGAGGCTATTAGCAAAGGATTGAGACGTTCCAGCATGACTACACCAGCCAGAGCTCAGCCTAGAGTAGGAGGACCGATTCATTATCCAGGAGTGCAGACACAACAGAAGATTGTGCCATATCAGCAGAGAGAGCTACCGACGTGTCACTTTTACAGAAAGAAGGGACATATCCAGAAAGATTGCAGAAGAAGATTAGGACTATGCTTGAGGTGTGGATCGACCCAATATCAAGCTCAGGAGTGTTCCCAGTATAGAGATAGAGCCCGACAGATAGTATAAACGCCAGCCTCACCAGCCCTAGGTATGTCCGTAGCATTGCTTGATAATTTATAGCTTATTATGTGTTATCTTAATTTTGAGGACAAAATTCTTATAAGTTGGGTAGATTGTAAACCCCCTCGACCAAATTCAATTAATTAATTAACTTAGATAGAGAGATTAGGGTTATTTTGGTGCTAATTAGAATTTTTATGCATAGTTTTATTATTTGTGCAGATTTATCACTTAGGACACCTTATCGTTGTCCCGATAATTAGGATACTACCCTAGTTGTTACCCTGAAACAAATTCCATACACTTTGCCTAGACATACCAACCTACCATAATGACCCTTGTGTAACCCCCAGATACTAATTTTTGTGCCTGATTTTAGTCGCACAAAAGTCGTTACAAACGTCCGTACGTAAAATAAATTAATTGCATATTTATGTCCGTTGTCCGTTTCAATCGAAATTGAGACCCAACCTCAACCCGTTTTGACCAACCCCGATTATGACATTATTATACTCTAAGCCTACCACGCCAATGACGCTTGTGCTACCCAATTTAGACCCCCTGTATTTATTAAATTAATTTAGGGACACCCGGTGCATTAATTATAATTTAATTAATGTAGTGAAGCAACCTCACTCAAATTAGACCAAACTCCAACCCAAACCCATACACACACCCACAAGCCTCATACAAAACACCATACACCATTCTAGTCTAATATAAAATACCAAACATGGTATTTTGTCACATCAAATCCTCAATTCTAGATTTTATGCAATTTCTAAATTGTTAAGGGGCCCTTGTGCAATTTAGCAATGAGGTGCCCCCCTCCCATTGGCCCAACCATATGAAGAAGAGAGCCCATATTATTTGATCGGTCCACAAGAATCCCCCCCCCCCCATTTTTCCTGTACTTTACATCATATTTGGTGGACACATCATAACCCTACATTTCAAATACCCTTAATCCTAGCCAAATGTCCAACATGTGGAGACCCTCACACAACCCTAGGTACATACCCAGCCGGCCCTAATCCCAAGGCAGCCCCCATCTCTCTCTCCTACATATACAACATGTCACCTCATATTAATTTACACACAAACCTAAAAATACCCAAACAAAACCCTATTTTCCTAAAACCTACACACACCCGGCCACCCCCTACCCGACGTCCCGCAACCTCCTCCCGGCCAGCCACTGCCTCCGGCCACCCCCGCGATGACCCTACTCCCTCCAGCGACCACTCCCCCACCTACAACCACCGCCCTAAGCCACCTCGCCGCCTACAGCAGCCCCCAGCTCCACTGTCCTCACCTACAGCCGGTCGCCCCCAATACTCGAGCCGACCACCCGAGCCTCCAGTAGCCCGCCACCGTAGCACGCCCAGCCGCCAAACTCAGCCGACAACTCCCCTGGCGAGTTCCCTCCGTTCCCGCCGCGGCTCGCCCCCAGACGATGCCGCAACCGGCCGCCACCGCCCCCGCAGTGCCACCTAGCTGCTAACTGCTGCTGTAGCTGCCGACTTTCCTACGCACTGTCGGAGCTCCGACCGGCCACCCACGTCGGCGATGAACAATCCGGCGGACCCCCTCGACACCACCTGCGTATAGGTATACAAATTATATACTTATACTTGAATTTATACTATGTATTTAGGTTACATTGTGTATATACATGTATATATATATATATGTTTTCTGTATTCTATTTGGGTATATATATATATATACTGTATATTATATATATACCTCTGTATAAATATAGTATTAAATATATATATAATGTATATTATAAATGTACTTCTGTATAAACACAGTATTCTATATGTATATACTGTATTTTGTATATGTTATATATACTATATATATATATATATATATATATATATATATATATATATATATATATATATATATATATATATATATATATATATATATATATATATACTATATACTTGTATTTAAATACCTTATTATATATTTAATATCTATTGTGTATATATGTATATATATATATATATATATATATATATATATATATATATATATATATATATTGTAATGTATTTGGAATATTATCTATATTTAATATATATTGTGTATAAATATATATTCTGAATATTAGTATACTATATATAGTATATTATTTATTGGTATATTATATAAGTATTTGTCAAGACCCGCACCCGGTATAAGGGCACGAGAGCGTGGGTACGTCCAGCCTACGCCGCAGCATCGGCGGTAGAACGCTGTCTAGGTCAAGTACTATCTAAAATAATCTCACACTAGTATCCAACTCCATAAGGAGACACGGATACCACTATAAAATGAACAACATACTCAATCACAAATACAATACGATAAGAATTTAAAGAAAACAAAAGAATCCAACACAAGTCTAATAACAAAATAATCATACCTGCAATCAGTAACAACCAATCCCCAAGTGTCAGAAACAAGTCCACTAAGGTCACAGTCTGGAAAAATATTTTCCAGTTAGGAAGGAGCAAAGTACATCTCTAAATAGCAGTTCTATATAAATGACATAAACTATGTAGCAGTTCTAGATGGAAAAATACCAGATGCATGTATAGGTACGAGAAATGTACAATGAAAGAAATACTGGAAAATACTGTAAGTAACTGCAGGAAAAGAAACAATATGTCCATGAGCAAGAAACCTATGACTAAGTGTGTGAGTACTAGCTTTAACATGTGATCGGCTTGGGAACTTGATCAGGCTGGTTACATGTGATTAGCTATGATTCACGAAGGTCAGGCTAACCGTTGGTTAGCTATGATGCATGTATAGGTCAGGCTAATCACACGTAACAGCTATGAAGCATGGAGAGGGTCAGGCCGCACCCGACGTGAGATGTGGGATGAGCTATGATGCATGAAAAGTTGGGTATGATCACATATCGATACTAAAATACTCCCCACCCCGACTGGTATAGTAGATCCAATCATGGTACGCTATGGCACTAGATTCCCTAGGAAGGTAGCAAATCTCCCCGGGAATCAGTGTCTGTACATGCACAAGATAACAAGGAAAACAAGTCTTGTACAAGCTACACCATGAATAAGGAATAATATCTCATGACGAGATCCGTGTATACCAATCCGTGTAACCAATGTGTCAAGAACATGGATATTTACACTAGATACAGTGAACATAGGAGATATCATAAATTAGAAACTAATCAGAGAATGTACTCGCCTTGGGTCCTTAGCTGGTAATTATTGATGTCCTGTTCTAGAGTATCCCCTGGGTAAACCAACAGTCCTATAAACATAACACAAGCAAAACCACATTTGCATCAGATGCTACACTAACACATCATAATTACATGAACTCAGGGGCTCTGCCAGGTATGGCACTAGTCAACTAGGGTCATCTATTAGGGATACGTATATAATACACATTTACACTCAGAGTATATACCAATAAAACGTACATAATATATATATATAAGTCTCTTAGTAATTGTACAAAATACGTATTTGTGTATATACACTAATAGATGTATATAATATACTTTTATACCAAATACATATTTGTATATATATATATATCAATCAAATATATTTTATACATATTAAACTAATCAGAGAATGTACATAATGCCACACTTCTCAAGGTGATCCCAAATGAATTAATAGTTAGTTCCAATGGGTCCGGAGCAGTCCAAATAGCTAGAAACTATATAAAGAAGTCCATGATCGGAGTTCGGCACAAAAACCGAGATAAGGATTCCAGGCTAATAAGAGGAAGGGTCGTTGTTTGTTATTAAGGTAACACCTTAATTTAATGAAAATCATTTCGAAATTATTTTTGAACAGTAATTACAAGTAAAATTTTATTTATAAAAATCTAAAATTTACGTAAAAGCCAATATATATATATATCCCTAGAAATTTCAGTTACCAATCCAAATAACCAATTTTTGAACCAATTTTATTATTGAAACTAAAATTTTTAATTAATTATAAAACCCCAAAATTATTATATCTTACATAATCGAAAATCCTTATATATACATAACTAAATTTTCACACATAATAATTAACTAAATTCGTACATTAAAACAATAAAACTAATTATATTTTATTTACTAAACTAATTAGAAATTAACTAATTGATTACAAATAACTATTGATTAATAAATTAATGCTGATTAATAACTTAATTAACTGATTAATAAATTAATTAACTGATTATAAATAATTTACTGATTAAGAATTAATTACTACTTAACTAAACTAATCTAATTATAACTTAACTAAACTAATATAAATTAACTAACTTGATTAATTATCTAAACTAATTATAATTTAATTAACTAATTAATATACTTTACATTAACTTAACCATTATTTACTAAAACTACTTAGAAATTTTACTAATCACATTCACTACTCCAACAATTCACAGAACCGAAGAAGGGGAGAGAAACGAGGGCTCACGTTTGGGGGAGGGGTTTCCCGGCGTCGGCGCGGGGAAGTCCGCCGGAATCAGGCCGGGCAGGGCAGTCCACGACTTCGAGGCTGAACTGGGAGGAGCGCTCGTCGGCTTCGACAACCAAATCGGCGGCGAAACTCGGCTCGGGTCTGCTGTGGCGGCGGGGCTCGACTCGAGGCGGCGACGGACCTGATCGAGGAGGCGGTCGGCGGATCTGGGTTCGACGGATCTGAGGCGGCCACGGCTCGACGCGGTGAGGAGGTCCGAGGCGACGGTGGTTCGAGGAAGCGGTCTCGCATCCACCGGCGAGCTCGACGACGACGAGGAGGAGCCACAGTCACCGGATCTAGGTTAGGGTTAGGGTCTGCTGTGGATGTGTCGGTTTGGAACGTGTCCGGGGCTGGACACGATGGGTTTGATGTACTGTGGTGTGGGGGCGGACGTGTCCGGGTGTGTCGGACACGAAAATTAGATTGTAATATTGTAAATTTGGACACAAGAAATGAATGGATACGGTGGGACACCCGGGGTCAGACCCGAGGCCAACACGGCTGACACGGTGATGCTGGACACACGGACATGAGCACACAAAATGGTGGTGGTTGTTGGCTTGTGGAAATTGTGGGGGCTAGCTAATAAATTGGAGATTAGGGTTTCTTGGGAATGGTGATGAGGGACTTAAATAGGGAGAGAGGGTGTGGGATGAAGGGTGAGGGTTGGCCCAAATAATGAATGGCCCAGATAATAAATAAACGAGTTTTCATGTGGGAAAAATGAGGGTGTGTAGGCTAGTTAATGGGAAATGGCAACTTGTAAAATTTAAAAAAAAAAGATTATAATTTCAGAAAATGTTTTTAGGAAAGCTAGCTGATTTCCAATTTAACTACTAATTAAACCCTTATTTGAAAACCCTAGAGAATATGAAATTCATGTATTTACTATTCCAAAAATGGATATGAAAATTTTATTATGAACAACTAGTCCTTCAATAATTTTTATTAACAAATAATTTCATAATTTCAAACCAATAAATATTCGAAGCTATATACATATTATTTATCTATTTATTTATAATAAAATCGACATTTAGGAAAAATAAATTTTATAAAAGATTTCAAATCACCTACAAAAATCAAACATTGCTCAAAATCTAATACTACAATTTCAAGGAGAAAATATGCTATAATCTTGATATAAAAATTAAAAATCTAATTATTTCGGAAATTTGAAAATCGGAGGTTACAAGTCTACCCACCTTAGAAAAATTTCGTCCTCGAAATTTAGGATTCTCAATAATTGCTTTTACTCATCATATTATTTCTATCAAAATTTAAATTTTAAACCAATAATCATGAAGTAATTTCATAATGTTATTTCACAACCTTTCAAAAATTTTATAACATCATATTCCGAAAAATCTTCAAGGTTTAAAATCAAATTCAAATTTTTATCAGAATCTCCTCCAAAATTTAAATTCGCATCTAAATACTCAAGGATTTAATATCCAATCCTCCAATTGGAATCCAATCAATGCATATTTATAAAAACAAAAAAATCGGTATCCCAAAATTTAAATTTTAAACACTAATCCATCAATCATCTTACTCCTCTAACTCAATTTCAGTTGATGCTTATTCAAATCTAAATCCTCATCCCGAGAATTGAATTCGACACTATTCCATTAACGATATTTTTTTTTCCTCAAATACTCAACGATGCGATACTTTCAGAATCTTCAATGCAACATTCATAATATGAACTATAAATTTCTATCTTGCAATCAAATAGAAAAATGATAATCTCTCAAATTTTCTCAAATTTTAATAATCACTTCCATCATATCGAGACCTTCCTAAAATTAATAAATCCTCAATTTTGCCCTGTGAATTTCTTAATTCTCTATTTAAGTTAATGTCTGTCCTCGAATTTCAATCATACCTTGATTTCATAAAATCAATGATCCATCAACTCTGTTATAATAACCCCTAAATTCTTTATTTAAATTAATGCTCATCCACAATTTAATCCTCTTGTCTCTTTTTGCCAGTCATAACCTCGTCACAGATCTTTGCTATGGTCAAAACCCTAATGATCATGATTTAAGAAAACTCTACCTACAGCCATGCAATTTAAGAAAAAATAGGTCATGTATCTTGTCATGGTATTTTAGTCTCTGTTAAGGTGTACTACTAGTTTTATTCTAACAAGGAATCATGCATACAACTACAGTACTAGGAAAATCAATCAATCGAAAGGCGAAAAAAGAACATTATGAGGGAAAGAAAGAACCTGCTAACATATTACTTACGGTATCTCCTATCTCTAACAAACACTTAACTCTAGCACATTCACTAACTAATTCCTATCCCTGTACACTGGTACCCATATCAACTAATCATTAGTCCACAAGACATCCATGATTACATCCTCATTGCATACACCTGCCTATTGATACCTAAATCTGATACCAAGAATCTTTAATATATCTATGGTTTAATAATGCATCCAAGGTTTGATACCTCTATCTCTTTAGTACCCTACTCTCTGTCGGTTCCCGTTCCTACTATAATTGTTCATACTAGTCGTCCTTATCACTCAATATACGTCAAATGCAACACCATACTAAATACTGCTCTTTCCAATACAACTTTAGATGGACACCCAAGTCAGTCTGCGGTGCCATCTCAATCATGCTCAAATCTTCAGATCCTTACACATGTATATCATCTACTCATATATTAATATTCATATCTCTCATCTACCATAAAATTAATCCTCAAAATAATCGTCAAGGTTTAACTTCTCGATCAACTTAAAATAAATTGTATATACTTCCTCAAAATCAGATACTCAATATCGAAAATAAAATTTAATCACTCCTAAAATCTTTGTAGCCTTAACCATGTTTATTGAATTCATATTTGAAATCCTCAAAAATTTAATGACATAATCTCAACTCCTCAATTATTCTAAAATAAACATTTTATTTCCCCCTTTCGATTTATAACTCCACAAAGGTACATATCAGTGCTCACGGTCTCTGATACTCAAGGTGCACTCAATGCATCTAGTGTCTATAATTGTGTACTAAAATTGTACTGCCTGAATCACTTGTACTATTACCTCCAATGATCAAAGTTATCATCACATGTATTTTCTTCCATGATTTTCAATCTATATTAACTGGTATATCATCCGAGTATCATCACGCAGAGTGCTTACTGTTTTGAGCGTCATTCTCGACTAACTCTCGAAATAGAACCATTAGCACTCTTGGTATTATATCACTAGCTTCATTAATGGATCATCTCATCAAGCTCATTAGAACTCATGTTTACCTGTTCCTTCTATAATACTCATGTTTCTTTACTCTCATGGGCATGTGTATGGTTGTTCATCTCGATTGATGTATAGGTATTCCCCTTTAACTTTTTCAGTCTGTTAAACTGATTTGTGATACGCTTCACCATCTTCATTACCAATTCCGATATTTCTCTTCTCATGACAGCCCATTAACTCTTTTATGCATATACAATTCCTTACCTTTAACACACCCGATATCAATCATCAAATTGAACATCATGCTCCATAAATCCTTAACACAATTCCTGGATACTTAATTGTTCACGTAGATCATCCAATTGCATAATCGTGATTATCCAGGGTGAGTATGTTGGCTCTGATACTAACTCTGAGAACTATCACTGATACTCTTACTCCTCTTTCTATAATACCAATACTAATTATAATAACACCTATCATAGAACTACTACTACAAGGTACTATACTATGGATATCTCTAGATTAATGCCTAATGCTCCCATGTCCAACATAAGAAACACTTACAAACTCACAAGTCACACTCGGTCAAACTAATACAAGACACAACCAAAATTGCAAGTCACTAATTATCATACTAACAAGGAATCCTCAAAGAAAATAAGCTCAAAAAGGAACTGGATCAAGGGCGGAAGGTATCTTTACTGCTAGTAAAGAGAAGAAGCGATGGAACAAAGTCCTGGAATAACATAAATAGATAAGTCTTGAGAAGATACTTTAAGAACCAATTTAAGATACAACCTGATAATCATACACGTCTGTCAGAAATCATGACACACAGAATCCTCGCCACGCCAGTAAGCATATATGCGATAAACGACAGGTTCCGTAACTAAGGTATGCAACCCTATAATCATGTCATCTAGAATCCTCGCTACGCAAACCGGTATGGCTGCGAGAAACTCTAAATCTTATAACTAAAGTATGTACATCCAAGTTAGGTTCCTACGTTCTCGTCACGATAGCTAATATGGCTGCGATAAACTCTAGGTCCCATAACCAAAGTAGACGTTTTACCTTTCTCACTGTCCTCATCAATATATGTCATCAGATGATACCATAAATTCTAGTCCATAAAATTCATCTCAATATGAAATCAACTCAACAACGATACCAGAAATTAAAGTTAACAACTGGTCAACAAGAATTAAACTCAACAATGATACCAAGATTTTAATTTAATAACTAATCAATAAGGATCAAGTTCAATAACAACAAGCGAAAGTGGACGGAAACAAGGAAAGATTTAAATTGTAAATTATAATAAGATTCTCAAGGGGTCGTCCCAGGAATCTCTCAAGAATTTATGATTGAGTATCCTCTCTCATCCTAGTATCCTATGTCCTATATTCTATAGCAGGTACGCAGTAGTACAACTATGACGTCGCACTACTACGACATCGCACAACTAGCGAAGTCTGACCTGCATGGGCCACCACTAAAAATGTGTCACGACCCGCAGCCGGTATAAGGGCACGAGAGCGTGGGTACGTCCAGCCTACGCCGCAGCATCGGCGGTAGAACGCTGTCTAGGTCAAGTACTATCTAAAATAATCTCACACTAGTATCCAACTCCATAAGGAGACACGGATACCACTATAAAATGAACAACATACTCAATCACAAATACAGTACGATAAGAATTTGAAGAAAACAAAAGAATCCAACACAAGTCTAATGACAAAATAATCATACCTGCAATCAGTAACAACCAATCCCCAAGTGTCAGAAACAAGTCCACTAAGGTCACAGTCTGGAAAAATATTTTCCAGTCAGGAAGGAGCAAAGTACATCTCTAAATAGCAGTTCTATATAAATGACATAAACTATGTAGCAGTTCTAGATGGAAATATACCAGATGCATGTATAGGTACGAGAAATGTACAATGAAAGAAATACTGGAAAATACTGTAAGTAACTGCAGAAAAAGAAACAATATGTCCATGAGCAAGAAACCTATGACTAAGTGTGTGAGTACTAGCTTTAACATGTGATCGACTTGGGAACTTGATCAGGCTGGTTACATGTGATTAGCTATGATTCACGAAGGTCAGGCTAACCGTTGGTTAGCTATGATGCATGTATAGGTCAGGCTAATCACACGTAACAGCTATGAAGCATGGAGAGGGTCAGGCCGCACCCGACGTGAGATGTGGGATGAGCTATGATGCATGAAAAGTTGGGTATGATCACATATCTACACTAAAATACTCCCCACCCCGACTGGTATAGTAGATCCAATCATGGTACGCTATGGCACTAGATTCCCTAGGAAGGTAGCAAATCTCCCCGGGAATCAGTGTCTGTACATGCACAAGATAACAAGGAAAATAAGTCTTGTACAAGCTACACCATGAATAAGGAATAACATCTCATGACGAGATCCGTGTATACCAATCCGTGTAACCAATGTGTCAAGAACATGGATATTTATACTAGATATAGTGAACATAGGAGATATCATAAATTAGAAACTAATCAGAGAATGTACTCGCCTTGGGTCCTTAGCTGGTAATTATTGATGTCCTGTTCTAGAGTATCCCCTGGGTAAACCATCAGTCCTATAAACATAACACAAGCAAAACCATATTTGCATCAGATGCTACACTAACACATCATAATTACATGAACTCAGGGGCTCTGCCAGGTATGGTACTAGTCAACTAGGGTCATCTATTAGGGATACGTATATAATACACATTTACACTCAGAGTATATACCAATAAAACGTACATAATATATATATATAAGTCTCTTAGTAATTGTACAAAATACGTATTTGTGTATATACACTAATAGATGTATATAATATACTTTTATACCAAATACATATTTGTATATATATATATATCAATCAAATATATTTTATACATATTAAACTAATCAGAGAATGTACATAATGCCACACTTCTCAAGGTGATCCCAAATGAATTAATAGTTAGTTCCAATGGGTCCGGAGCAGTCCAAATAGCTAGAAACTATATAAAGAAGTCCATGATCGGAGTTCGGCACGAAAACCGAGATAAGGATTCCAGGCTAATAAGAGGAAGGGTCGTTGTTTGTTATTAAGGTAACACCTTAATTTAATGAAAATCATTTCGAAATTATTTTTGAACAGTAATTACAAGTAAAAGTTTATTTATAAAAATCTAAAATTTACGTAAAAGCCAATATATATATATATATCCCTAGAAATTTCAGTTACCAATCCAAATAACCAATTTTTGAACCAATTTTATTATTGAAACTAAAATTTTTAATTAATTATAAAACCCCAAAATTATTATATCTTACATAATCGAAAATTCTTATATATACATAACTAAATTTTCACACATAATAATTAACTAAATTCGTACATTAAAATAATAAAACTAATTATATTTTATTTACTAAACTAATTAGAAATTAACTAATTGATTACAAATAACTATTGATTAATAAATTAATGCTGATTAATAACTTAATTAACTGATTAATAAATTAATTAACTGATTATAAATAATTTACTGATTAAGAATTAATTACTACTTAACTAAACTAATCTAATTATAACTTAACTAAACTAATATAAATTAACTAACTTGATTAATTATCTAAACTAATTATAATTTAATTAACTAATTAATATACTTTACATTAACTTAACCATTATTTACTAAAACTACTTAGAAATTTTACTAATCACATTCACTACTCCAATAATTCACAGAACCGAAGAAGGGGAGAGAAACGAGGGCTCACGTTTGGGGGAGGGGTTTCCCGGCGTCGGCACGGGGAAGTCCGCCAGAATCAGGCCGGGCAGGGCAGTCCACGACTTCGAGGCTGAACTGGGAGGAGCGCTCGTCGGCTTCGACAACCAAATCGGCGGCAAAACTCGGCTCGGGTCTGCTGTGGCGGCGGGGCTCGACTCGAGGCGGCGGCGGACCTGATCGAGGAGGCGGTCGGCGGATCTGGGTTCGACGGATCTGAGGCGGCCACGGCTCGACGCGGTGAGGAGGTCCGAGGCGGCGGTGGTTCGAGGAAGCGGTCTCGCATCCACCGGCGAGCTCGACGACGACGAGGAGGAGCCAGAGTCACCGGAGCTAGGTTAGGGTTAGGGTCTGCTGTGGATGTGTCGGTTTGGAACGTGTCCGGGGCTGGACACGATGGGTTTGATGTACTGTGGTGTGGGGGCGGACGTGTCCGGGTGTGTCGGACACGAAAATTAGATTGTAATGTTGTAAATCTGGACACAGGAAATGAATGGATACGGTGGGACACCCGGGGTCGGACCCGAGGCCAACACGGCTGACACGGTGATGCTGGACACACGGACACGAGCACACAAAATGGTGGTGGTTGTTGGCTTGTGGAAATTATGGGGGCTAGCTAATAAATTGGAGATTAGGGTTTCTTGGGAATGGTGATGAGGGACTTAAATAGGGAGAGAGGGTGTGGGATGAAGGGTGAGGGTTGGCCCAAATAATGAATGGCCCAGATAATAAATAAACGAGTTTTCATGTGGGAAAAATGAGGGTGTGTAGGCTAGTTAATGGGAAATGGCAACTTGTAAAATTTAAAAAAAAAGATTATAATTTTAGAAAATGTTTTTAGGAAAGCTAGCTGATTTCCAATTTAACTACTAATTAAACCCTTATTTGAAAACCCTAGAGAATATGAAATTCATGTATTTACTATTCCAAAAATGGATATGAAAATTTTATTATGAATAACTAGTCCTTCAATAATTTTTATTAACAAATAATTTCATAATTTCAAACCAATAAATATTCGAAGCTATATACATATTATTTATCTATTTATTTATAATAAAATCGACATTTAGGAAAAATGAATTTTATAAAAGATTTCAAATCACCTACAAAAATCAAACATTGCTCAAAATCTAATACTACAATTTCAAGGAGAAAATATGCTATAATCTTGATATAAAAATTAAAAATCTAATTATTTCGGAAATTTGAAAATCGGAGGTTACAGTATTAAATACCTTATATATATTAGTTACATATATGAATATGTATATATATAAATATATATATATATATATATACATATATATATATATATATATATATATATATATATATATATATATATATATATATATATATATATATATATATATATATATATTGTGTATTAGTATATTAGAGTATTTAATAAATATATCAATATATATATATAAATATATATATACTTTGTGTACTAATATAAATATATATTAGTGTATATTAATATGGGTACACTACTATTTTTGTATATATACATATTTATGTATAAATATAATGGTACTAAATTGTATATGTATATAGTATATATTTAAATATATATTGTGTATATATGTTTATATATATATAGTAAATATATTGGTATATAATACATATTGATATATATATGTAAATATATGTATTTGCTTACAATTGTATATGTATTTATATATATATAATTGTATATGTATTATAATGTATATGTATTTATATATAATAATATATGTGATATATATATGTGTATGAATATATGTATACTCGTATTTATATATATATATATATATATAGGTATATGTATATATATATACATGTGTATTAATTAATATATGTATTAAGTATGTATATATGTATAATTGTATTTTGTATATATATGTATATATATATGTATTATGTAATTATGTTAGGTATATATGTATACATGTTATTTAATGTATAAATTCAACATGTATTATTTTTATACAAGTATTTATTTATGTATTAATGCATTATTGTATATATTAACTAATGAATATATGTAATTATATATGTATGGTTGTATTAATATAAAATATTTTAATACCATATCTATGTACTATAGTAGTATGTACATACTTATATATACGTTATTAAATTCCCTATACATAATGAACAATATATATATGTTATGTATTATTAATGCATTATGTATATATGTACATGTGTCTAAATACAGTTGTATATATAAGTATATAGGTTATTAAATTATCTATAGTATATATATGTATATGTGTTAGGCATGTATACTTGTACTAGGTTAACATAAGTAATTAAGCATGGTGTAAATTAGTAATTTATAATTTTGGGTTATCTGTTCGTAGGCACCCGAGACAGTGCTACCTTGACTGCTGGTTCCGGAACATTGCTTGTGCACACCAGAGTTCCAGGAAAGTATACCTTGACTTGTTGATTACTGTTTAAATTTTGATGTTTATCTAGTTGCACATCTTATTATTTTAATATTAAATGTGCGCGTCCGAGAAGACTCGGGTACAGTCAACGAAGGCGTTGACGTTAGGACTTGTGTCTGACCTAGTGTCTAGTGGACCCACCTAAAGTTGAGGAGTTATCAATATAACTTCCTAGGCCTTGACACATATTTTAACACGTCACAGAGTGAGTTTATGTTGGGACACGTGCTTCATGATCGATTGGCCATCAGCATGAGCAGCACGTGTGACGACATTTAGCTTAGTTGTTTATTTTCTGTAGCAACTTGCATCATAGCATGAGGTGTCCACGTCGCATTCGCGACTTGTACGTTGACATTGGGTGGGGAAGACAATTAGTAAGCGTATGGGAGAGACATTTGGCCCCCATAGTTTCAGAGTAAACTGCGGGGCCGTGAGCCTCAGTGTTACCCGGTTATGGGCCATGTGTTACCCGGATATGGGCTCAGGTTCCCTGTTATGGGCATATATGCTTGTCGATACATCCAGCAGAGGTTACTAGCTGCGCGCTATCATGATCGGTGATGTAGTCAGCATATATTCCTGGTGGTCAGTTTACATATAATGCCAGGTACTTAGCCTCTGGCTCGACGCTATGCATTATACCTTTCCCCTACCCATACGCACCAGGGTTGTCTTCAAAGTGCATTTCACTTAGCTGGTTAGACTACCATTGAGTTTACACAGTATATACTTTATGGCATGCATTTTTGTATCTTGTTACGTCCCTCTGAGGACCTGGTTCTCTTTAAGATCCGGACGAGCACTTGTACCCGACCATCTATGGAGCAGGAGTAGAGACAGGATTCCTGATTGAGGACTTCGAGGCATTTTCAGGGGAGTTCCCGTGATTTGAGTACGTAGCTGCATCGGACTAGAGTTTTCATATCTAGCTAGTTGATACTCTAGTCTAGTTATCTTACTTCTTTCTGCACTTTATTTCCATTTCTGTATTTCAGTGGGTTTGTCCCCACCAGACTATTTCAGATGTATTATGGATATTCAGACTCTTGTATTTTATTTACCAACATTTTGTTTCAGCATTATGATATTGTATTCTGTGGATGAGATTAGACATTGCCTGCTATATATTAGCATATTAGACATGTTAGTATTTTAGGACAGCATAGCACGCTTTGTTAGGTCTATTAAATTGGGATATCCTTCGGAGTCGTGTCAGCTGGCCAATACCAAGTAGCCTGGTCCCGTATATTTTGGGACTAGGGCGTGACAGGCTGGACCACCGCAGCACCACCATCATAATTACCTCTATCGGAGCACCAGAGCAGACCGCTGCTCTAATACTACCATCACAAGCCTCCATCGTATCCTACCCCGACTATACCACCGGCCGGACCATACCCCCCGCTGCCACCAAGACCCGCCATTGATGCCATCACCGTCACCTACTCCACTGCTGCCACCACGACCCACCATTGCCACCATCACCATCACCGTCACCTACACTACCGCCTCTACCATAACCCGCAGCCACTATCACCACCACCGACAGCCACCAATGGCTACCAACACCACTACCGACAGCCACTTCCATCACCACCTTCACCTACACCACCACCTCCACGAGCACCGCTACCGCCACTGCCAACAACAGCCAAGCACCACCACCATCACCACCTCACGACTTCACCACCATCATCACCGCCGGCCTCACCCCACCCCGACAATACCAATACCTTCAACACTGCAGCACAACCACCACCTCCAGCCATATACAATACCACCCCGACCACACTACCTATACTGCCACCTCCGCCGAGCACCACCACCACGGTCGACACGAGCACCACCCCCATGGTCAATATCGTCACTGACCGAAGCTGCAGCACCGCCGCTGCCACCACCCACAGCCACCTAGGTAACTTTTTCTCCTTCTTCCTTGTTTTATAGTTTTTTTACGTGTTAAAGAAACCCTAGTTAGGTTTAGGGTTCCCTAAGTAATACCCATGCATATTTTAATGGCATTTTCTGGCAGTATATATATATGTGAAAATACATATTTTAATAGCAATTGTTTGAGATTATATATATGGTAAAATGCATATAATGGGGATGTTGTTCCAATGAATTTTGGTGTATTAGTTTGATGATATGATTGAGGATATTATATGTGAACATTATGCGTATTTAGGTGCGATAACTAAATTGGGTTTATGGATTTATGTCTATGATTACAGGGATGGTATGGTCGAGGATGGACATTATACATAGATGACTGAAATTACTGTGATGAATATTAGGGTTTGAAGATATTATTTGAGGACGTTATGCTATTTGATAATTCATATTTGATGCAACGTTACCCTAGTTAAATTGGGTCAACCCTCTAGTTAGTACCTTAGACGTGAGTTATGTAACTAAGATAAAACCTATGCTAGTCTTGATGTCATCTCTTATTTTAGATAGTTTTGAGCTAGATTATTAATTAATTTTATATATCATCTCTAGGTACTTTGGGATCCTCAGACTTGGACGTTGTACCGGAGCCCCACCTTCAGCATCCGAATCCAGGCAAGTGTACCTTGCTACTCTGTAACTCAGTTCCAGATTTACTATTTATTTCATCTATACATTGTGTGCGCTTTGGATCAAAATCATTACTTAGCGTTCGGGTCATATCCAGGTGCAGACGTTCGTCGGTAACGGCTAGTATCAATTGTTACATATTTCTTGATACCTTGATGTACCTACTTAGTTACATTGGAATCCTAGAACACATTCAGACACTGTCATCGTGCCAGACTTCTTGTATCCTGATAGTATCAGCATGACCGAAATTTGTGATGACTATAGGATCGTGATTGTTGCTAGTTACTTCAGTATGACGAGACTGATAAATAGAGGTTCAGACTCAGCGAGCAGCGGATGCGTATCGTTGACCGCAATGGGAGAAAAAGACAGTTACTAGATGCTTGGGCTACTTTGCATGCGCTATATATATATATATATATATATATATATATATATATATATATATATATATATATATATTCTTATTTACGTAGAGATCCTGTATCTGGAGTCATAGTATTATCCGTGTGACTCTGTGCTCAGAGCTATGGTACGCACCGTGTGTCTCTATGCCTCAAAGCTATGGATTTATATTTGGAAGGCCCACGTGTCAAACATTATCTTCAAGTTGTGTCTCACTTAGGTGGTTATTCTAGATTACACTGGCGTATCACTTGTTTCCTTTCTCTTTTACTATGGCATACTATTTTTGTACCTTGTTACTCTCTCTGAGGCCTGCCAGATTATAGGGTCGATGGCTGACAGGAGGCTGGAACTGCTGATGAGTATTATACTGATATATAGGTATTGTTACTCGATATTTGTATCACTTTTTCATTGTTCAGCTATTATGATCTTTACTTATTTTCTTCTAGTATAGCTCAGTTTTTATAGACTCATATTATTTTCTTCGAGTCTATTCAGACGAGTTTAGAGACATAGACATGTATACCGTTTTATCTAGATAATGACCCTCATTTACAACTTATACGTATTAGAGTCGGATTGGAGTCCCCTTGGTACATAGTTGGCCATTTCTACGTAGCCTAGTCCTGTGTATTCTGGGATTGGGGCATGACAATACCATCACCGACGGCAACAGGTGATCGACCATCAGAGGGAGAGGGTCGACGAACCGCTCGACGGACTTTCCCGTACACCACTTCAACAAAGACATGGCAAAGGAAGTGAAATGCACTACTCTCCTTCTTCTTAGCCCTTTAGTTATAGCAGGGACGCCATAATAGCTCACATGTTCCTGGGCACTAAAATTATGAAATAAACCTACGGGTCAAAGAATGAATCTTCTCCCCATTCTGCTGTGCCCAACAGTCTAATGCGCCTAGAAGTCCGATGCGCTTAGCCAGGCTACTCCATGCGCCCAACAACCAAATATGCCAAACAACGCGCTGCACTGAAGGAAAAATACTATGCAGATGTACCGTATATGGGGATGCTTCATACGTGTACCAAAATAATTCCTCCACCCATGTTCTCCGTGCTTCTGTTCAAAGTATTATGTACTTTTTTTAAAAACTTACAAAGTTTTAAAAGTCCTGAAACTATGAAGGGGGTCTTGTAGAAGTATAAAAAATCTGCTTGATGCGCCATAGCGACCTTGCTCCTTGCATCATAATGATGTGCCTCAGTCGTTTAACTCCTAGTGCCTCAAAGATTCTGGCCAATGCAGTAATAGTCTAAGTAGAGTTTTATGTGCCCGCAGAGCCATGCGCCCTCCTACATCAAGGTATCTTATGTGCCCGTAGTGCCATGTGCCCTCCTATATCTGTGTCTCATGTACCCGTAGTGCTATATGTCCACCTACATCTATGTATCTCATGTGCCTATAGTGCCATGTGCCCCTATGTATCTAAGTATGTCATGCACCCATTGTGCCATGTACCATTATGATCCTGCAACTCTCATGCGCATGCAGTGTCATATGCCATGCAATTCACGTATATATGCCTACTTTATGCCTTATTGAAGGCAATAAATAGTGGGTATTTTTTCCCATATGTAGGGCATCGAGAGATCCATACACCCGCAAGTAATAAAAAGAAGAAGCAGAGCTAGCCACCTCTACAAAAGAAGAATACAGAGCACCGTCAAAGCCTCGTCGACCCCCCTTGGTCACGGATCGTCAACGGAGTAAATGAGCCGCTGTAGTGCTCGATCTCCGCCGTCACACTTATCCCAGATCTTTTGTACTTATATTCTCTTGTATAGGGTTTCTCTTGTACTCTTTATCAATTTGCAAAAAAAATACATATATATATATATATATATATATATATATATTGCGATGTCGATAAGTGCAACCTGCCGGTGTTCCCTGGAGCTGCGACTATGGTTATTGCTTCGGCTGTTGCCGAGCTAGTACTATTACTATTGAAACTGCCACCCTTCGTGGTGCTAAATCATGAATACAAATGCCAGGTGAAGGTGCTGACGTCCGGAGTACTACTCCTCCTCTACTGCTTTGGGCATGAGACCTCTTCTCCCCCCCCGCCCTTGCGGACAACCTCTGCATGGTGAGCTAATACCTTCTAATTGCTATCAATACTTTCTTATAAGTCTGATAATCATGCCCCTCTACTAGTTATAAAATCTCCAGATGAAGTCCTTGTTGAAAACTCATCGATCTATCTGACTCCGTAGCCACCATCGTCGGAGCAAATCTACTCAGTCTGTATAACTCTGCTGCATACCCATCCACAGTCTTACCGCCTACTTAAGACCGATGAACCTTTACTTAAGCTAATATGATGCTATGACTCCAAAATACTTAGCCCTGAAATGGGTCCTAAAACTATTCCAAGTAATAGGATGCCTCAAGCCAACCTTCTCCGATGCCCACCAATCACGGCCAAGGTCCTGAAGCTGCAATCAGATCTGGTAAACCTTTTCCTCAGCTGGAACCTTCGCTACTGCCAATATAGCCTCAATGTCCTAGAGCCAAGAATCTGCTGTGATGGCATCCTCCATGCCATCGGAGTACCTTGAGTTAAGTTAGCAAAACCTAATTGACACCCCCGAATCAGTCCTTCCGTCCCTCTCCAAAGCTGTTTGTAAATCTTTAGTCAACAAGATATTCTGCTCTTGTTGCTGGTGTAGAAGCATAAAAAATACGCAGAAACCATGCGCTTATACTAAATTCACTTGCACTGAAGCACCTATGCGGTATAAGGTATATGCGACACCTATGAACCGAAAGAGCATTCAGTAGAAGGCCTAGGCGCATACTGTTGCCATTGACCCAAAGTTCAACGAACTTTGTTGTGCAACAAACGAAAGAAGTATAGAGAAATTCGAAACAAAAAAAATTTAAGTACAATATTTTTTATTCTGGGGTGTATGACGATGGAGATCGAGTATTGCAGCGACTCATTTACTCCATTGATGGTTCGACGAAGGAATGAGGATATTTTCTTCCCATTTCCCTCTCTTGTGTCTTTCCTTGCGTGCCCATGTGGATATGCCACCCTGTTATTTATAGCCGTAATATTGATGGGCTCATGCACGCACATATGCTATGCGCACATAGATCTTGTTATTAACACGTGTCCGTTCTTAACAGAATGGTTGTAACCATGAACGCATGTCACAATTGATCTGCCATATGGTGTCTCGTTGGGATCTATTTATTATTGAAGATCTAGTTTTTTATTTTTTTATGTGTACGTGACTGGGTCAGCTTAACACATAGCTTGCACTTGGTTGTAGAGGGTCTCCTTAGTTAAAATAGAAAGACTTGGTCGCACAGGGTTATATAGGGACTGATCCGCATAGGGGTTGAGCTTCACAGAGATCGGGCTTTAGAGTAGTTTAGACGCATAAGGGCTACGATGCATAGGGCATTTGGCTCATGGAGAGCTTGACGCATAGATAGTTTGTTGCATGAGGAACCTTGTTGTCTATATACGTGGCACTGTATAGTTGTATTCAGTCAAAAGTAATCATGGCAGGTGATGTAAGCACTGATGTCTATTGTCAATATCAGAACTGAGGCATTCAAAGCCATTATTTCTTGTCAAAGTCATAAATGCTATGAATGACATAAGGGGCACCAGGTGCCTAGGTCATCACGCGACTTTTAACTTCTATCGCATAAAATCTATGCCGCATAAATGTGGATGAGATCTTTCATGCGGCTTGATGTATGAGCACATATTTCTCCAAGATTTTTTATACTTCTACAAGAACCCCTTCAAAGTTTCAAAACTATTGATAAGTTTGAAATACTTTAAATAAGAAGCTTGGAAAGAGACTTTCTGTATGCATAAGTTGTCTGTCGCATGAGTTTACTTATAGCATATGATTGCCGGTGCATGGACAACTCTTCCAGGCTGTCAAATCTGTATTAAATGCTGGATTTAACTCAATTTTTTAGAAGATCTCTTGGGATTCTGAGCCGCCTTTCTACGCTTTTATCGAGATGATGGTTTACTAAGGAGATGGCATATCAAAAAGCCTAAGCGTCGACCTTATCTCTCGTCGCCACGTAGACTGTGGGAATTAAGGCATGCTTTGCCTATAAAATAGGGAGAGTCTGGAGAGAGAAAGGCCCTTTGCTTTCCTTCTCTCTTCAGAGATCCTTCCTCCTCTCCTCAGAACTCTTACTTTCTTTCAAACGATGGCTATGGCCTCTAGAGCTCCTTCCTCGTCTGCGGCTGCCAAAGGCAAGGGCCCCACCGCTGAAGCTGCTGTGACTAAAAAGATGGGGAAGAGAACAAAAAAGGGCCTTGTCGCTAAAGTCGAACCCCCAATATCCCCTTCGACATTCAAAAACTTATTTCAGGTAGGGTTCTTTCTGGGGAAGATAATGAATTGGAACACAGAGACACTACTTGCATGGTTTGTCGATGGATGTAGAGACATGCAAAACTTTCTCACACAGTCCAGTCCAGTGGGTGGGTGCCTGTCATGTGCCGGTTTGTCATATGCGTACCATGATTTGTCACATAGGTTGAAAGCCATCATGCGTGGGCCCTACTTGACACATAATCAATTTGTGTAGAGTCCTCTTACGGATGATGCGCATAGCCTTTACTGTAACTTATGTATAGTTTGCTTCTTAGGTTATTCTAATTGTGCCTCTTCTGTATTTTGTAGTAATTTTGCCCACTACTTCTTTTGGTGAATTGGTGCTCAACCTGGAGCAGGTTTTATTGAGTATGAACTTCGAAGACTTGACTATCTCCATGCAAGTCCAATTGGATAGGGGTTTCCCGCCCGAAAGGCAGAAACTGATTGCTAACCAGAGCGAGTTTTATTTCCTAAGTCAAATGAACTTAGGGAAGGCTGCTGCTGGGCAGGATTATTCTTTCAGGAAGCCATACTTTCTTTTTGGGGATGCACTGGCCATATCTTTTTCTGACTTGGGGAAGTCTAAGGAGAACTAAAATTTTACCCACCGTGGGATAGAGATGTCCATGTCCACCTTTGAATATCATATGCCGCTATCGGACTTCCGTATAGTAATGGGCCAGAGGACGATGGGCTGGAACTTGATGCCTGAACAACGGGGGGCTCTCACTAGCAAGATACGGCCTGGCATCGGTCAGAACAAAGGGCCTTTCTTCTGCCAGAAGGAGTCACCCTCTTATTCTTCTCTTGGGTTAGCACGCGGTGTCATCAGGAGTGACTTGGGGCCAAACCTCGATATTTATGTCACTTATACTTTCCTTTATCAAGTTACCAAGAAACGATCGTACCTATCTGGGCAATTGCGAACTCTCGGTTTGGCCCACTACAGTCCTTCGTGGTGTCGATTGACCAAGTGGATGTTGAAGCGCTACAAGCGGGAGCTTAAAGCTTCTGGTATATTCTTTGCCATGAGGGGCATATGTTACGGTCTAGAGATGAATCGTTGCCTCTTCATCGCTCTGATGGAGATGTATAACTGTCACATGGGGACTTTCTTTATGCCTGGTGGGGAGATGGAGCTAGCTTTGAATGAGATGCACTCAATATCGAAGCTCTCCTGGGACAAAGTTCCCTATGAGGAATACGCTCCGAGCAATGACAAGCTAGGAGATTTCAAACAAGAGAATCCAAAATTCTTGGTCATATATAAGGAATTATTGTGCCATCATAACATCTGTCAGAAAGTGTATAAGGAGGACAAATCTTCCAAAGGGCCTATCCCCTTTTGGACAATATTTATGTTCGGGGGCCGCAATCCCAAAGAACTGTCACGGCTTTGATCCAGAAATGTCTTGAATCTTCTGCTAAAGTCGAGAAATTGGGCTACTTCCTTATGGATACCCATGATATATCTGATAAGGCGCTGCTAGCAGGGTACTTGATGATTTAGCTACGCAGTTGTGTGGTTGTAGGGGGTCCAGGCTCGATCGAGAGGATTAGTCATAATCTCATCCTCCCGGCTGTGAGACTAGCTTTTGGCCACCCACTCGTGTTACTGTCTGTGATGGTCTGCTGCATCCACCGCGATCTTCGGCATTTTGCCACAAAGGTAAAGTAGCACAAAGGTGTTGGAGAATTCAACAGGCTAGATTTACCCTATCACTACCTGATGGGTTGGCTTTTATTGCACCATCGGTCCTTGATGCACCCCATTACCCAGGAGGGGATATTGGAGGGAGATGCCAACATTCGCCGCTATAGAGGGATGAAATGCCAGTATGAAGATGAGCCCTCCTGTAGGAGGGAGCTTGCCCACTTGAATGGTTGGACATTTTTCAAAATGGTCCCAGAGTTCACTGAGGAGAAAAGGACTGATGTATATTTGTAACCCTATCTACCCAACCGGTTTGCCCGTCTATTTAGGTATAGCCAACTCTAGCTGGACACACCTAGTGCTTCCTTTGGGCATTATAGAGGTCTTCTTGATGGGGCTCGGGCGTGGAGCTATTATGCCACTACTAGTACACAGGCTGAGTTCGGTCTACCTGCGGCTAATGCTCTTTCGCATATATTGTTTGCTGCGGGGAGCTTCTATTATTGCACAGTCAATACTCTACCAGCGGATTACAAGCCTGAGACAAGTTATCTCGCGGGCATAATATTTGTGCCTTCGTCGTCCAATGGTCGATGATTGCCCAAGAAAGAAAAATGTGTGGCCAGGCCTTTGCTAGTCGACTCGGACCCGATGTCTGAGGAGAGGAATTTTTCTGATGACCCATGTCATGCCTCAGTCCCAAAATACCGAGGGACTAGCCACATGGTAATGGCCAACAGCACAACTCTAATGGGCAAACCCAATTTAATTGATCCATTAGAGTGCACTTAAGATGTAATCTAGATAAATAAAGTCTACTACTCCTGTCACAGTATATAATCTAAACTAATCTCATCCACAGATAGTAATCATAATACAAGGAGATAGAACGGTCAAGAAAATAAATAAGGAAACTCTCCATCACAAGTCCAAAATTATATAATATTTCGGGGAAACAACCAATCACAATAAATAAAAGAGAATAACACCAAATATATATGTCCATAAGACCAAGTCCAAATATGAAATAACACTAAGCATAAATAACTAAATAAGTAACTGAGTACTCAGGAGAAATCCTCTGGCACAACCTCGTCCTCTGGTGCCAGTACCGCTCCAGCGTCAGCTCCTGTCCCGTATACCTCGGGGTAATCCTCCTCTGCTATACCTGGGGACATAATCCGGATCTAGGTTCTCATGGGACATAGCAAGGTACAAGAATAATTTAACCCAAAGTACAGTAAATAAAATAAGTATGCTCAGGGTATTTAACATAATCTATATAAGTAAAATGCAAATGAGAACATACTTGTCCGCTAAACCACCGAATTTCATACATATACTAGGGGTACTAGTAATAGTAATAATAATAGTAGTAGGTACGTACAAGTCCCATCAAGGTACCTACAGTACTATAATACTAGTAGAGTTTGGTAGCCCAGCGGTATGGTAAGTCCTCCCCAACCCCATGTATCTCATGCCCCATGTCACAAAATGCAAGACAATCATTATCTATGTCTCAAGTCCAGATGTAAATAATATCATGTGAACTATCATATGTCTCAAGTCATGTCCTAAAATAGAAGCCGGAATCCTCGAATATCTCAAATGAGGCTTCTGTACATGAGAGTCGTGTATAGTGTCCTAAGATAATTAGTGTAAGTGTTATATGTATACGTTATACGATGACAATGTAATCTAATGATACCCGACTCTACGCACGGAAGTTGGCACCCGAATATGATTTAGACGCAAAGTATCATCACAGTCCTAGGGTCACAATAAATTATATGTATTAAAATATAAACTATAAACTGCAGTTAAAATTAAGCATAATTTACTGAGACCAAGGCAATGTACACTTGCCTGCTGCCTGATGCTGAGTTGTAGTAGATCCAAAGTTCACGTCCGATGGTAATGCAACACCCACGTACCCTGCCATCATTACTTGAATTAATTCTAATTCTACCATTATCTACTTTATGTAAAATTATAGAGTCGATATACACATCAACATAGTAGCAACGTTCGTTCTAATAATTCCAACAGTCGCACAGCTTTAGTTAACGTGCCAACAACCAAGTTCCATACTATTGTTTAAAACGTTGTAAGGTCCTCGTATATTGATATACCATGCGTACGTATTGTCTTTTACCTGTGATTCAATAACGTATTCCTACACATACGTAGGTAGTATTCAATGTCGCAAAATGCTATACAACGCTAACTGAGTAATTCAGCATGCATGGAATTATTTTATTTAACAAATTAACATCTTAAAATACAAAAATAAATTTTATTAATATTCTGAAATTTATTTTATTTATTAATAAAAATTTATGCACACCTTTATATATATTTAAGCTTATGTTCATGTAATAAACTACACATAGTCATCACTACCTTGCATGCACTCAACCCTTCTTTTAGTTCATCAACTAAGTCTCCAAATATAAATTTTAATACATATATAATTCTGAATTTTAATATTAATATTCTGAAATTAATTTAAATATAATGAACAACATATTTTTTATAGTAAAATAATATAACATGTACACTAGTTTACCAATATTATCCATACAACCTACCTATGAATTATTCATACTTTAAAATACTAAAATAAACATTTTAATACATATAATATTCTGATTAATATACATATAATTCTGGAATTTATTTTATAATGGCAAAAAAACTCATTTTTAATAATATAATATTAATACAACATTCCTATAATTATACTATTACTATCCATGCAAATCTCATCCATTCTCTATAATTTTAACCCAAAAAATACATATTTTAATATGTATATATTCTTAAATTATGATTATAACTCTAAAATAATTAACCATAAAATTCTGAAATAAAAAATACTATATTGCAACAACTCATAAAAAAAATATCCATGCACTAGTTAACAAGTAGTATATTTTATCAAAGCATGAAGATAAGTATACCTTACTCTAATGAAATAAGTTCAAATAAATCAAGAATGGATGTAGGAGGGATGAGGGTGATACCTATGAACTTAGTTGAGGTTGTATGAAATTTGGTGGAACTCGGGCGATATTTTTGACTTCAAGGAGGGGTTGCACCACCACTAGGCCAATCTTGCTCCAAGAAGGTGGAAGATGAGTGAAATGTGAGGGAGAGAGAAAGAGGAGAGGGAGAAGAAGAGATGGATTTGGTTTGGAAAGAGTGTGTAGTCGAATGGTTCAGCTTGGGGGAGGGGGGTTACACTCCAATGTGATTACTACATGAAATAATGGATGGGAGGTAAAAGGTTGGGGGTTACTTGCTAAGACCAAAGATCACTAGGATATATTACATAGAGACTATACCCCATGTATTGGCTGCAGGTTGGTTCCCCTCCCCCTCCATATATGTACACATGGTTCAATTTAAGTTAACATAGTCCAAAGTTCATGTTATTTGGGTAAAAGTTAAATTTAAATTTAAATGAGGTAAAAATATGATTTTATGTGGAAAAAAATTATGTTTGGTGTGTAAAAAGATGAGGGAATGGTGTGTGGTATTGTGTACGTGTTAGTCAAGTTAGTTTGAGGGTTCAAGTTGAGGATTCAGGCTCGGTCAGGTGCAATTAATCAAAAAGGATCATTTTTGACTAATTAAAATGTACGGTGTTTCTATATTATTTTTGAAGCCTACGGGGACTCAAATAAATGTGATACCAATTTTATGTGCATAGTTGGTCGTGTTAGACTAGGGGTTATAAAAGTCAGTATCAAAATTTGGGTTCATGTTGCTCGTCTAAATTGACCACAACGGAAAATTGTCCAAATGTTATATTTTGAGTCAAAAAATGTTACGGTTGTTGTGCAACCAAAACGAAGTATAGGTTTATAAAATTATGAGTGACATACATATCATGAGCCCAATTTGGCTCGGCTAAGCCTATTATCCAAAGTTGGTTGGAAAGAAAAAGCTAGTGTTGTGGCATTAAGACTACACTAAAGGGTTTCTAAATTCTAGAAATTATTTTAATATTTTATAATTAAAAAATACCAAAATATTCTTATCAAAATTTTAGGGGGTTTACAACCCTCCTGCTCCCAAGCGTAAGCCCACCGTAGCTCAGCATTCTGCCACTAAAAAAAGGCGCAAGTTGAAGCAGTTCCGAGGACGAAACTTATAAAAGAATCTGGCCCTTCTTTGGTTACCATTGTAACGGAAGAGGTAGGCCCCCTTGCACTGGTGGTTTATGACCCAGACCCCACTTTAGATGCTATGGCGGTGTTGGTAAAATCTCTTAGTTTAATCCTAATGTCTTCTCTTCATGAATCTATCTTCTGGTCTGTGTGACACCTTGCAGACACGGGGGAGGAGGGATCGTCCTCGATGGTCCACAGCTGCAAAGATCACCTATGTAGAGGTAGACGAAGAGATAATGTCTTCTGAGTTTGAGGCCGCCACTAAAGAGCCTGCATCCGAGGGTTCGGGTGGTCATGCCCCAAAGGGACCACTGGTGGAACCGGCCACTCCCAATATCTCGGTAGACGACCTAGATGCCATAGGGATGACCCTGACTGTACCGAATGAGCCACAAGTTCGTCCATCTACTCCGGGTATGTTGCTTCACTCTTTCTCGAGGGATGAGATTTTTTACCTTCAATTTTCTATTCTCTGGGTGAGGTTGATCATATTTTTTTTGGTCCTATCGGCCCTGCTTCTCCCTTGAAGACGGTGAATATGACTGTCGAAGAAGGCGTGGAGGAAGAAAGAGGTGGAGAGATTGTTCGAAAGAGGCATGCGTCCCTTCCTCGCTCTTCTAGAGGTGAAGAACACACTGCGGAGATTATTTTGGAAATGGTTTCTATAATCGTGGATCCATCTGGCGTGATGGATGCCCCTCCATCTTTCGTTGTCAGGTTGTCTGATGTCAGCACATCTTCGGGTGCCACGGTTGCGGTGATCTATATTGCCTAGTTGCCTAGCATTCAGATGCTTCTTTTGACTGGGAGGCAGCTGGCCGAAGTTAAGGCATTTCGTCTTTATGTGGCTACCGTTCTGCTTCCTGGGCCGTCTATCGCTGTTATGCCTACTTCCCGGCCGGTGACAACCTCTTCTGTTTCGGCTCCTTTGACACCTTATACCTTAGTCGATATAGAAGAATCCTCCAGGATTACTATTCAAAGCTTCTACACGTTGCTGAAGCAGGGGGTACAAACCGTCCTGGGGCGGAACAAGCCTTTCTCCTGGGCTAAGCACTGTACCAGGGGTCAAGTCCAGATTTTGAGGACTCTTCCCGGCCTTGAGAAAACAACCAACTTGTTGCTCCATAAGTTGATTGAGGTGGAGCAACGCCTAAAGGAATTACAGCAGGCACGAAAGATTGACCCAGGTGTAGCAGTGGCAGAGGAGCATGGATTTATCTTAAATTCTATGGAGAAGGTAAAGACTGCATATGCAAAGAACAAGGAGGCCATGGAGCGATACCTAAGAAGATGGCACTTAAGCATAATGAGTTGAATGACCGAGGGGAGGCCTGCCTTGTTCGGGAAGATTGCATGACCCGTACAATGGTTGGGATTAATGAGCAAATCGTACAACTCCAAGCCAAACTTATGATCTTGGAGGGCGATCTTCAGGAGGCTCGTCGAGAAATGGAGGCCATTTATGCACAGTCTAGTAAGGTGGCTCAGTCTTCTGCCAGCCTAGAGGACACTTTGAAGAAACTAGAGGACAAGCACCAGGCCTATGCCCATCTTGAGGATCCTGCAGTTTTAGTTCAAGAAGTCGAGCACAGTGTTAGAAGAGGATTGATGCTACTATTGCCCGGCTTCGAGGGCGAATAGAAAAATTGTGTTCTGATACCTAGCCCTTAGCAGTTTTGTTTTGTCTTTCTTTAAATCTTTGCCCTACTGGATTTTGAATTAAGGTGTTAGTAAATCCTCAAATGTAGTTTCCTCTTGGTTTCCTTTATGCAAAAGAAATAAAAACTTCTCTTTTTTGTTGCCATCATGTGCGAACTTTGGATTTACTAGAGGTAATATGGGCATAGTACGATATCGTAGTTGATAAGGACATACTACTTAGAGATCTTTGGTGGACCTATTATTTTCTGTGTACTTGAGTGCAAGTAATATGTTCAAAATAAAATCCTATCAGAGATGATATGGACGTGATAGGTTTGGGGGACTTACAATCGCTGGCGTACCTAAAGTTGAGTGCGGATGATAAGTTTGGGTGATGGCCGATATCAGAGGTATTATGGATGTGACAATCGATATTCAAAATTGGGAGGTTTTCTCAGAGGTAATATTGACATGGAAAATCCTAGCGGGGAGAATGTTAGGACGATGTTCAGAGGTAATATGGACGTGAGCTAGTGTCCCAAGGAACCAAATATGGAGTAGTTTGTTGAAGGATGCTCCACTAGGGTGCTTTTGAGCATCCATTATCTATTGTGTTTTCATAACTCCTGAATACAAATAATAGCTTTTTACAATAATTTATAGGGAAAAATGCATTTTTACTTACACACTTGCTGTGGATAAACCATAAAAAATATAAAACTTTGCATCTTAGTTGTCCTGTTGGGGATAAGAGGAGTACAAGTCTGGATTAGACATAGTACATTTTGAAGATCTTACCATTGATAGGAATCATGAGCAACCCTCCATTAGATTTTGCGAGCCGGTCGGTGCCGTTGGAATATGCAAATTCCACGATAAAAGGGCCTTCCCATTTAGCTTAGAATTTTCCGGCTGTCTTGTGTGTCATAACCATCGGTCTTCTTACGGCTAAGATGAGGTCCCCTACGTGGAATGTCTTTTACTTAACTCGTTTATTGAAGGATCCTGAAAGACATGATTGATATAACTTGATATGTTGTTGAGCTAAGAGGCAATTTTCATCGAGTGCTTCCAACTCTGGTAGCCGTCGATGGTGGTTATCATCATATCTCAGCTGGTTGGAAAGGGCCACCCAGAGTGATAGAATTTTAACCTCTAGGGGGAGTACGATATCGCTCTCGTAGACTAAGGCAAATGGCATGCTGCTAGTCAGTGTTCGGACCGTTGTGCGATAGTCCCAAAAATACTCTCCCAGCTTCTCATTCCAGTCGCGCCTTATTAGATGACACAAACTTCTTGAGTAGCTTCATGATGGTCTTATTGAATGCCTCTGCCAGCCCATTTGTTGCTTGTTTGCGAGCTAAAGGAAGGTTAACAATCTCTATTACTGCCCTCGAGATTGGGACAACTCTATCTTGGGCCTCTATTACTAGAAATTCACCAAACTGGATAGATACCATGTTGGCAGCAACTGTCTTATCCTTAAAGTCCAAGGTGAGGGCCTTAGAATCGAGCAGACACTAGATGTATCATTTTAACACATAGAAATCTCGTTTTGGATGATGGACATACCAGTGGAAGTGGCAGTATTTGGAGTTATCAACCTTGTTTGCCTCATCAGGACATTTAATCTCGGACAGCTGGAGCTGGTTGCCCTTTATCAGTATGTTAAAGATTTCTATGATGTCATCATCATCAAAAAATTAGGTCTCCCTCGACTTTGGAGCTTCAGCCGGCTTCTAATCCGGCGCGGAGGATTTTTTGGACAAATTGACGGTAAGGGCCTACTTTTCTTTGCCGTCACGTCCACTAGTGCCTCTGTTATTGTTATTGTTGATTTTATTATAAGGACACTTTTTCCTATCATCAATGATGGAGATTTGTATTCCCAGTGGTCGGACGTCCTTCATATTCTTCTCAGCAGCGACAAGACTTATGATGAATGACATCTAGTCTTTGAATTGAGTAGCGCCCGTCTAGAGTCATATTGATGGAAGTAGATTTCTCTGGCATGTGTCCATTAGTTTAAACTCAGGATTATCGGGGTAAAATTTTAGTGCAGCTTACCTGTATCATTCTATGTATTTCCATACAGACTCTTTTTCTCTCTGCGTGATGTCCATCTGAAAGGACATCGTTATGTTATTTCCTTCATCATAGAATCAGGCAAAGAAGAGACTTTTAAGATCTTCAAACGATGAGATACAATTGCCCTGGAGACAGCAAAACTAATTGAAGGCGACTCTGGACAATGCCCCAAGGAAGAGGTTGGTGAGAAGAGCATCGTTATGAGGTAGACGCCATGTCGCCATCTTAAAATAACTCATGTATTGACGAGGAGATGTCTTCCCGTCAAATGGGGTCATGGAGAAGGGCTTATACTTAGGCGGGTATGACATATTTTTCCACTCGAGAGGATATGATTATCGTATCTTGAGCTCGCGTAATGTGTCCCGATTGTCTATTGAGTCCTGGCGGGCTCGAAGTTTCTGTATATCTCGTATTGCTTCTCGAGCCTCATCTACTGTAGAAGGAGCAGATGATCCTGGCAGGGTATAATAGCCTTTGGTGGGGGGATCAGTTGCATTCGAGTCCCTTTACCTGGATCTTGGATTGCTTGTACAGAGGTTCTTGGTAGTTGTGGCACCAGGCATGCCCTGAGTTATAGTACCATCTGGATCAGAGACTATATCGAGGCACTCATGGTCTAAATTATAGCCTCAAAGGTCTCAAGGCGTTGTTGATCACTAGTGCCTTCATTATCCTCCCCAGCCATGTATATTGTCCTTACATAGGAGAAATGGAAGGGATGGTGGATCTCTCACTTTCTGCCTCGAATTCTTGCATCGAAGAGTCCTCAGGGAAAGTTGGCAACGCTGAATCTTCTTCAAATTCAGAGGGAATACTACCCCCAATGTCGGAAGGCGCTTCACTTTGATGAGGGTGACTACCCCAGGAATCTCAGAGTCATTCCTTTGAGAATTACTATCTTCTTGGAACAACGGATTGTTGTAGAATTTTGGAGGATTAATACCCCCAGCTTACGGAGTTGTCTTGGATCTTGAGAAAATACCACCCCCAGTTGTTGATAGATTTGCCTTTGAGTGGGTAACCAGGAAAACTACTTCTGTAGGTACCATTACTTGCCTCTGCCTCCTTGATACGTTGGTTGAGAGTAGAGGGTTGGAGGTGTTAGACTTCTGGCCTCCCTTCGTGGAGCGAGATCTCCAAGTAGAACAACATGAGACGAAAGGAAACTCCTCTTCCTCTGGCATTTGTACATGTTCTCCGGTATGCTCCAGATAAGTACTTTCGATTGCAGTTGCTAGAATATTGAATGCCTGTTTGCTGATACTACTACTTTGGCACAACATCCGTTGGTGATAATATTGGCATGGTGATGTCCGAGAGGGGATGTCTCATATGCCATAGATGTTTCCCTTGCTTTGCCTTTGTGATTGATCACATCTCCCAAATTGAGCGAGGGATGATTCAACTTAACATCCTCCTTATGAGCATGGGTAAACCGAGCACATGGGTATCTGGGGTTCGTACAAGAACTTTCTCTAAGTTATTAATAGAAGACTTCTGAAACTGACCCTGTCCCCGTGCCATATCTGTCACGCGCCAGTCCCAAAAATACGTAGGACTAGGACACGTAAGCATGCCAGTCGCATGGATATGGCAACTCCAATATATGGAAACCAAATCCACACGTACGCTATATTATGAATATTAAATCTATAAGTGGTATAACATATGTCATAAGTCACAGGGTATAATCTAAATCTCATCAATAAAAATCAAATATAAATAATTACCAGTATCTATGAAGCTAGATCTCAATAAGAAGTATCTAAGGATGATAGTTGGATGGAAACAAATCCACTACCAACTCGAATATAAGAGCAAATACATTATGAATACAACACAATAAACACTATATAAGAATACCAGCTATCAACCACGGCTCGAAGAGAAGACATCCTCGAAAATATATGTAACCGTCCGAATCTGCGCTCCTACGAATACTCAAGAACAGATACACCTGGCAGGGAACCAGGTCCTCAGAGGGACATAACAAGATACTTAAACACATGCCAATAAAGTACTGAAATAAATATCCAAAGGGGTCGCCTAACCGTCTAAGTGAATGCAGTTAAGAACAACTTTCCCAACGCGTAGGCTATCTGGCTAAAATAGGATTGGCATGGTTCTCTTGGAGATCCAGGGGCCTACAAAGGCACGTCGTCTTTTGAATGCCGGAGGCCCGCCTGATAATAATATAATATATAGTGGTCATCATGACCGCGCATCTCCGGCGGAGCGTACGGGTTACACAAGGAAAGTGCAACGGAGCCCACACATCTTACTTGTTGTTCTCCCCACCCTATGCTCTAAGCATGTCACATCCATGACACGATAATACCTCTAATAACTGCCAAGTCTACTGGCATACAAAGTTTCTAACAGCAGTTATTCCTAATGCACGGCCCACACGTACAGGAGGCCAAACCCTGCATGCCAGTCCGTGATCTATGTGAGACTCATAACTAGTGTATCAACTGTGTCACGGCCAATGAACCTAATGATGCTACATGATAATGGGGTAGTCTCATAAACAAGGTCAATGCAAATACATAAATAAAAATATATCGCGCGCATTTTATATAACAGTTAAAATATATGAACTAAAGACAGAAAATAAATATGCATGCAATCATATGGAATAAGAATAACAGTATAATGGCAAGGTATACTTGCCTGGCAAGAAAGTTGTGATGTACCAATAACCTGCTCCAGAAGTCGCACAGAATAAATCCAACATCCTATGTACATATAATATAATGCAAATAAATCATTAGTCATTACACTAGTGCACACACAATAATATTTACACGGGACTCAGGGGGTATACTATGGGTAACACTAGTCATCTAACACGGTCAATTATGCGTTAGATTATGTAGGGTCACATCTTCAAATGTTGTACACAATCAGACAGTCGATTGACAGGTGTCTAAGCCAGTACATTAAGGTACGCAAAGCAGAAAATTCATAAGTTCTTAGGGTCAACATGGTCAAGGTAAGTACGGGATAGTCCAAGGTGTTCTAGGGTCATACAGTCTAAATATATATATAGCCATAATTATTAATTAGCATTTACTTATATATATATTCATATTTATATAATAATATAACCAGCAATTTATTTACATAACTATTGGAATACATATATATATTAAATATGTACATAAATATATACCAATTAATACTAAGCTAATGATTAACTTAATATACATATACTAGATTGAATCATGTCTGCGTACGCGTACGTGTATGAACGCGCGTTGGGTTCTCCGACTCAGGGTCTGATATAAACTAACCATGGTGACTAAATACAAATGTCCTACTGGAACACACACAAACACACATAACAAGGAGAAGGTGGGACAGGTTCGTACCTCGGGGTACATACACGGGATCGGCTGGACGACGACGAAGAGAGGTTGACGACGATGAAGACGAGGGTGACAACTAAAACGACGATAATGGTGATGACGATGATGAGATGACGGTGAAGTGATGATGAGGATAAGGGTGATGGAATGATAATGATGATGACGAGGACGATGGTGAGATGATGATGCTAATGATTGAAAGTGATGATGATGGTAGCTACATTGAAGACGATGATGGTGGCCACGATGTAGATGACGAGGACGTTGGGGGTGATGACGAGGATGATGATATGGATGATTAGGGTTTAGGTATTGGTGAAGATGATGATTGCAAGGGTGTTAATAGCAATGGTGGAGGTGATGATAATGTATGGTGGTGATGATGATAGTGATGAGGAGTTATGGTGATGATGAGATGATGAAACTAATGGTGACGATGATGATGATGACTATGGTGTGCTCCGGCCAGGGGGTCCGACGAGGGAGATCAGTGAAGGGAAAGGAGGACAGGGAGGATGGCTTGATGGTGGTGTGGCTGGTGATCAACGGCAGGATCCCGTCGTCGGAGACGAGGGTGATGGCGGCGAGTCGAGGGAAGGAGTGGAGGTGTTCGTGGTGGTGGAGATAGAAGTATAATGGTAGTGGTGATGATGGTGGTAGTATAATCGGACGAGGAGGAGCGGGGAAATCGGCCGGACAGTCGCCGGAGTGTGGGGGAATGCACAGTCGTCAGGGGCACTGCGCCGGTCGAGGGAGAGTCGGGCCGGACGGGGGTGACTGTCCCATGGAGTCGGGACCGGAACCGCACTGTCGGCGGGCTGCACAGTCGGCGGAGCAGGTCGGGGAGCTGCTGTGTTGGGTCGCAGGCGGGTGGAGCTGCTCAGTCCGGTCGGAGCGGGCTGCATAGTCTGGCGGTGGGGAAAGCACGGCCGGCGGTCGGGGGAAGAAGACGTCAGGGAGGAGGACGTCAAGGTGGTGGGGGAGCTCCGGAATGTTCTATGGTGATATTGATGGATCCGACGAGGGGAGATAGACGGCAGAGGTGAGGTAGTGGTCGAGGAAGGGAAGTGCAGGCAAGGGGGTGCTGGTGGAGTTGTTGTGGTCGGAGAACGGCCGGTGGAGCTCCGGCCAGGTAGGGGTGCACAGGGAGAGGGAAGAAGGAGAAGATGAGATGAATATGGAATAGGGGGTGGTCGGCTGAGGTGATTTGCATTGGTTTGGTTTCCAATAGAAAAGGGGAGGAGAAATTATATATAAATACATGTGACTAAGGTTTTGGTTGACCTAGGAGTGGGCTTGGTCAACAATTCTTTGTGATGGGCCTTGAGCTTACATGAGGATGTTGGGAGGGCTAGAAATCACATCAATTAAATACCAGACTAGAATTTAAATGGGGGACGATGTGCGCATTGCACATCCCGAAAAATTACAAAAAAATTCACGTGAAGGGAAAATTGAGTTTCTTCACGTATTGTCCAATGGTGGGGACACCTCAATGTGTTTTTGCATAAAAGCCCCCCAATAATTAGAAAATTGCACAAAGGCAAAAAAATTGGATTTAATTAATTAAATTGACGCACACGATGTTCTAGAATTAATTAGGAGTACATGGGATTAAATTAGATGGGACACAAGTGTCAGGGGTATATAGGGTACAGTGCAGAATATTAATAAAATTCGAGTTGTACAAAACGACCAAGATTGTGTCTCCAATTTCGATTGGAACGCACAAGAGTACAAAGTTGGAAATTATTTAGAATTAGGAAATAACGTCCGCAACGTTTATTGTGCGACTAAAATGTAGCACCAGAGAGCAATATTATAAGTTGCACAAGGGTCAGAATAGTAGGCGGGCATGTCTAGGATGAGGTTGTGAAGTTTGTTGGAAGGTAATGGCTAGTGAGGTGCTCCAATTATAAAAGCAACGGTAATGTGCGCTACGCGATATAAATTATTTCATAATTAAATAAATTCCGTGTTCTAATTCTAATTGGTTCAAGCTGGCCCTAATTTTATTATCTAAGCAAATTAGGCCTAATTTTGGGTGAGGGGGTTTACAATCTACCCAACTTAAAATAATTTCGTCCTCAAAATTAAACTAGGGTAGGGTTTCTCTATCTAACCTCACTTGATTGCAGTCTAAAGAATTATCCTTGAGTTAACATTACAGTTTCTACCCAACTTAGAATTTACCCTTCTATCATTTAAGGCTATGCATCTAAGAAAGTTATGCCCCAAATTATTTAATCATGTTATTGAATCCTTGAAGTTTTTTTTTTAACACCAACATAACATCTATGATATGCCCTTAATCATTTATAACAGAGGGTCACCAAGTCATATGATTAGCCTATGGGGTATACCTAACACTATCAGTGTATCACTTATTTCCAAGCATGAGGTTTCGTCTTTCCGAAATAAGGAAAGACCGAGAACAATGGTAAAGAGTTCAAGGAGGGGTAATAGAATGGAAGTATGGGAATCAAAGTGTTTAAAGGACTCAAATGGGAATTGTCAAGACAGTGGTGGATTGAAACACTATTTGGTAATTTCTTATTCGTATGCTCATATTGGTACGGTTATGTACTTGATATGATATGCTTCGTCATATCTAGAGGGTAAGTATATTTGTCTACTGGTCAATTATACATATCAATCCACGTAAAATAGTATTGCGAAGGGCGAATCAAGCGCACTATGTCTAGCTAGACCATAATACACTGATCCTGATTAGACAATTTGTATTAGTGTGGTTGATCAGGCCCCAATAACACATATGTCATAAACAAGCTCGATATAAGATTAAGCTTGCAAAAACTAGGCTATAATAGCAGCATAATTCAAGGTAGCACAGAAAATATAATGCTGGATTATGATGAGAGAAGTTACAAAATAATTCAATTTCGCAAAAGCAAAAACAACATAAGCAATAATAATAAAAGACTCTACAATCTCTACAGTTATCATACAACCTCCTTGTCTAAGTCGCTAGTCGACCAAATAGGGATAGGGCCTTCCATTTCTATAGTCTAAATGTTATCTTCTTATGCAAGTCTAAAGTCGGTGTCATTTGGTTATACTTCACCAATGGGTTAAGAGGACTGTGTGATACTAGGTGGCGAGGCATATTACTCAACTTAGAATAATAAATTAATACGCTAATGCCTTAAAGAAAATGTAGGAATTCCTATTAAGGTTTACAAGAAGGGGACTTCGTGCTTATTAGAGTATCCTATTATATAGGTCATGGTCATCTTAAGTCTTAGTCATAATGCTTATAGAATAAGTGTCAATAGTAAGGATAGAAGAGTTACTGGCCGTCAAGGGGAAAGGGATCTAGCTTGTATCGCGGTGGGGGTACATGCTACGCAATTTAAACTAAGGGATAATCACCAGGTCACAATCTACAAGAATAACTTAAACCATCAAGTTCTAACTACCAATCACATAATTCTAAATTCAAGAGTAACAACCAAAATCCTAGCAAGCCAAATATCCTAACATAGAATGAAATCATCTTGGTCTATAATCAGAGGTATCAGGTGGCATGAGTTAAAAGATGAAGAAAGGAAGAAGATAATTTTGGTCGTCGCACAATTAGCGAATGCTAAGGTTGCAGAGGAACAAGGTATAAAAATCTAAAATAGAGGGCTCTAGATAGTATTATGGTTTTCTAAGGGAAAGGGGTGTGCTAGTCTCTGTGGTTGAGGTATGATTAGGAAAGTATTTTATGCATTACTCTTGGCTTTCTAAGGTACTGTCTGCTTATCTTAAGACAAGAATCTAAATTTATAGTTTTCTATTACTTATCTAACTACGAAGGTTAGGTTCAGTCCTAATATTCAATTTTGGTTTTTTATTAGTTCCCCAATACTAGGTTCAACATTATGGTAAGACTTTTAACTAACTCTAGTAGTATCTATACTACTCACAGGTCCTCTTAATACATCAGGGGGTAATGGTAAACCAATTCTAGAGATAAGGAATTCTAGGGTTCACTAGAGATTCTAAACTTAGTGGTGTGTCTATATTCTTATTGTAATCTTAATAGGTGTGCTACTCTAATTATCATCCTAATAACAGGGGTTCCTATATTCTAGCAGAAGGCTATACTTAAATAACTGTTAGGGAAGTACATGAATCAAGAAGGATACAATTGTTCAAATAGAACATATAGGAGGAAGATGAATCATAGTCAATTATGGATGAGATCCTATACTCTAGTCCTATGTGCAGGCTTGTTCGGTATAGTAACGTAACCGAGATAATATGCTCTCGACCTGCATGGGCCACCACTAAAAACATGTCACGCCCCAGTCCTAAAATACGTAGGACTAGGACACGTAAGCATGCCAGCCGCATGGATATAGCAACTCTAATATATGGAAACCAAATCCACACGTACGATGTATTATGAATATCAAATCCACAAGTGGTATAACATATGTCACAAGTCACAGGGTATAATCTAAATCTCATCCATAAAAATTAAATACAAATAATTACCAGTATCTATGAAGCTAGATCTCAATAAGAAGTATCTAAGGATGATAGTTGGATGGAAACAAATCCACTACTAACTCGAATATAAGAGCAAATATATTATGAATACAACACAATAAACACTATATAAGAATACCAGCTATCAACCACGGCTCGAAGAGAAGACATCCTCGAAAACATATGTAACCATCCGAATATGCGCTCCTGCAAATACTCAAGAACAGATACACCTGGCAGGGAACCAGGTCCTCAGAGGGACATAACAAGATACTTAAACACATGCCAATAAAGTACTGAAATAAATATCCAAAGGGGTCGCCTAACCGTCTAAGTGAATGCAGTTAAGAACAACTTTCCCAACGCGTGGGCTATCTGGCTAAACTAGGATTGGCATGGTTCTCTTGGAGATCCAGGGGCCTACAAAGGCACATCGTCTTTTAAACGTCGGAGGCCCGCCTGATAATAATATAATATATAGTGGTCATCATGACCCCGCATCTCCGGCGGAGCGTACGGGTTACACAAGAAAAGTACAACGGAGCCCACACGCCTTACTTGTTGTTCTCCCCACCCCATGCTCTAAGCATGTCACATCCATGACACGATAATACCTCTAATAACTGCCAAGTCTACTAGCATGCAAAGTTTCTAACAGCAGTTATTCCTAACGCACGGCCCACACATACAGGAGGCCAAACCTTACACGCCAGTCCATGATCTATGTGAGACTCATAACTCGTGTATCAACTGTGTCACGGCTAATGAACCTAATGATGCTACATGATAATGGGGTAGTCTCATAAACAAGATCAATGCAAATACATAAATAAAAATATATCGTGACGTCACCATCGCGCATATTTTATATAACAGTTAAAATATATGAACTAAAGACAGAAAATAAAGATGCATGCAATCATATGGAATAAGAATAACAGTACAATGGTAAGGTATACTTGTCTGGCAAAAAAGCTGTGATGTACCAATAACCTGTTCCAGAAGTCGCACAGAATAAATCCAACATCCTATGTACATATAATATAATACAAATAAATCATTAGTCATTACACTAGTGCACACACAACAATATTTATACGGGACTCAGGGGGTATTCTAGGAGTAACATTAGTCATCTAACACGGTTAATTATGCGTTAGATTATGCAGGGTCACATCTTCAAGTGTTGTACACGATCAGACAATCGATTGACAGGTGTCTAAGCCAGTACGTTAAGGTACGCAAGGAAGGAAATTCATAAGTTCTTAGGGTCAACATGGTCAAGGTAAGTACGGGACAGTCCACGGTGTCCTAGGGTCATACAGTCTAAATATATATAGCCATAATTATTAATTAGCATTTACTTACATATATATTTATATTTATATAATAATATAACCAGCAATTTATTTACATAACTATTGGAATACATATATATATTAAATATGTACATAAATATATACCAATTAATACTAAGCTAATGATTAACTTAATATACATATACTAGATTGAATCATGTCTGCGTACGCGTACGTGTATGAACGCGCGTTGGGTTCTCCGACTCAGGGTCTGATATAAACTAACCGTGGTGACTAAATACAAATGTCCTACTGGAACACACACAAACACACATAACAAGGAGAAGGTGGGACAGGTTCGTACCTCGGGGTACGTGTACAGGATCGGCTGGACGATGATGAAGAGTGGTTGACGACGATGAAGACGAGGGTGACAACTAAAACGATGATAATGGTGATGACGATGATGAGATGACGGTGAAGTGATGATGAGGATAAGGGTGATGGAATGATGATGATGAATTGAGATGAGGATGATGATGATGAGGACGATGGTGAGATGATGATGATAATGATTGAAAGTAATGATGATGGTAGCTACATTAAAGACGATGATGGCGGCCACAATGTAGATGACGAGGACGTTGGGGGTGATAACGAGGATGATGATGTGGACGATTAGGGTTTAGGTATTGGTGAAGATGATGATTGTAAGGGTGTTAATAGCAATGGTGGAGGTGATGATAATGTATGGTGGTGATGATGATAGTGATGAGGAGTTATGGTGATGATGAGATGATGATACTAATGGTGATGATGATAATGATGACTGTGGTGTGCTCCGACCAGGGGGTCCGACGAGGGAGGTCAGTGAAGTAAAAGGAGGACAGGGAGGATGGCTTGATGGTGGTGTGGCTGGTGATCAACGGCAGGATCCCGTCGTCGGAGACGAGGGTGATGGCGGTGAGTCGAGGGAAGGAGTGGAGGTGTTCGTGGTGGTGGAGATGGAAGTGTAATGGTGGTGGTGATGATGGAGGTAGTGTAATCGGACAAGGAGGAGCGGGGAAATCGGCCGGACAGTCGCCGGAGTGCGGGGGAATGCACAGCCGTCGGGGGAACTGCGCCGGTCGGGGGAGAGTCGGGTCGGACGGGGGTGACTGACCCGTGGAGTCGAGACTGGAACCGCACTGTCGGCGGGCTGCACAGTCGGCAGAGCAGGTCAGGGAGCTGCTGTGTTGGGTCGCAGGCGGGTGGAGCTGCTCAGTCCGGTCAGAGCGGGCTGCATAGTCGGGCGGTAGGGAAAGCATGGCCGGCGGTCGGGGGAAGAAGACATCAGGGAGGAGGACGTCAAGGTGGTGGGGGAGCTCCGGGATGTTCTGTGGTGGTGTTGATGGTTCCGACGAGGGGAGATAGACGACGGAGGTGAGGCAGTGGTCGAGGAAGGGAAGTGCAGGCAAGGGGGTACTGGTGGAGTCGTTATGGTCGGAGAACGGCCGGCGGAGCTCCGGCCAGGTAGGGGTGCACAGGGAGAGGGAAGAAGGAGAAGATGAGATGAATAGGGAATAGGGGGTGGTCGGTTGAGGTGATTTGCATTGGTTTGGTTTCCAATAGAAAAGGGGAGGAGAAATTGTATATAAATACATGTGACTAGGGTTTTGGTTGACCTAGGAGTGGGCTTGGTCAACATTTTTTTGTGATGGGCCTTGGGCTTACATGAGGATGTTGGGAGGGCTAGAAATCACATCAATTAAATACCATACTAGAATTTAAATGGGGGACGATGTGCGCATTGTACATCCCGAAAAATTACAAAAAAATCCACGTGAAGGGAAAATTGAGTTTCTTCACGTATTGTCCAATGGTGGGGATACCTCAATGTATTTTTGCATAAAAGCCCCCCAACAATTGGAAAATTGCACAAAGGCAGAAAAAGTGGATTTAATTAATTAAATCGACGCGTACGATATTCTAGAATTAATTAGGAGTACATGGGATTAAATTAGATGGGACACAAGTGTCAGGAGTATATAGGGTACAGTGCAGAATATTAATAAAATTTGGGTTGTACAAAACGGCCAAGATTGTGTCTCCAATTCCGATTGGAACGCACAGGGGTATAAAGTTGAAAATTATTTAGAATTAGGAAATAACGTCTGCGACGTTTATTGTGCGACTAAAATATTGCACCCGAGAGCAATATTATAAGTTGCACAAGGGTCAAAATAGTAGGCGGGCATGTCTAGGATGAGGTTGTGAAGTTTGTTGGAAGGTAATGGCTAGTGAGGTGCTCCAATTATAGAAGCAACGGTAATGTGTGCTACGCGATATAAATTATTTCATAATTAAATAAATGCCGTGTTCTAATTCTAATTGGTTCAAACTAGCCCTAATTTTATTATCTAAGCAAATTAGGCCTAATTTTGGGTGAGGGGGTTTACAATATCGGACTGGGAGCATGGGTCAGTCCCGTATAACTTTCTGTCAAGAGCACGCATAACAGTTAGCGGCACATGTTGAAGGTCAGTCCACTGAGCAGTTGCTTGAGCTTGGCGAGCTCGTACCGCCCTAGACTTTTTTCTGCTAGCACGCACTGGTACGTAGTACGAAGAGTCCAAACTTATTCCTAGGTCAGGGTAGCACATAGGATCGATGCCATAGGAGATTTTGTCGAAGACAGAACCTTTGTTGCCATCAGGGGTGCATGTAGCTGTCTTTCTACACCTGGAACTTGATACCACATACTTTTTCCTCTTAGCCCCATATTATGGGTGCATGGGCTGTGTATCAACCCCCAAGCTTCTGGCATCGTAGTATTTTCATAACCATAGCTCAGGTGTTGAGAACTTCCCTCTTCGACGTGGTTGCCGTATGAACAGGGACTACCTGTATGGATGCATGGCGTACGTCTTGAGCTGAAGAGAGAAAAATAGGAGGCGCATGCTCCTCAGATGGGCGAGGCACATTGGAATTTGCTACCCACGTCATGCGGGTCTTCTTTGCCTTTGCTAGCCTTGACGAAGGACTCATGTTGCCTTCAGAAAGCATTTTCTTGAAAGCTTGCTGGTCGAAGTGTACCACCAACATCTTCTGGGTTGTACCCAGCTTCGATGCGTCAGACTGCATCACTATCTTTTCATCAGTAGAAAAGTTGGTCCCCAGTAAATTTACCACCTTGTTTACCATTGACCCAATTTTGAACGAACTTTATTGTGTAAAAAACGAAAGAAGTATAGTGAAATCCTAAAAAAAAATCTAAGTACAATATTTTTGATGCTGGGGAGTAGGACGATGGAGATCGAGTACTGCAACGACTCATTTACTCCATTGACGGTCTGACGAGAGAATGCGTATGCTTTCTTTCCGTTTCTCTCTCTTGTGTGTTTACTTGCGTGCCCCTGTGGGTATGCCACCCTGCTATTTTTAGACATCATGTTGATGGGTTCATGCACGTGCATATGCTATGTTCGCATAGATCTTGTTACAGACACATTTATGCTCTTAACAGAACAGTTGTAACCATGAACGCATGTCACGATTGATCTGCTATATGGCATCTCGTTGGGATCTATTTGTTTTTGAAGATCTAGTATGTTCTCTTTTTGTATGTGTGATTGGGTCAGCTTGACACATGGCCCGTACTTGGTTGTAAAGAATCTTCTCAGTTTAAACTGAAAGACTTGGTCGCACCGGGTCGCATAGGGACTGACCCACATAGGGGCTGAGCTTCACAGAGATCGGGCCTTAGGGTCGTTTAGACACATAAAGGCCACGATGCATAGGGCATTTGGCTTATGGAGAGCTTGACGCATGGAGAGCTTATCGCATGAGGAACCTTGTTATGTGTACACGTGGCACAACATAGCTATATACAGTCAAAAGTAATCATTGCAGGTAATATAAGCAATGATGTTTCTTGTCAGCATCAGAACCAAGGCATTCAGAGCCATTATTTCTTGTCAAAGTCATAAATTCTATGACTGATCGAAGGGGCACCATGCACCTAGGTCATTATGCGCCTCTTAACTTTTGTCACATGAACTCTATGGCGTATAACTGTGGATAAGCTCTTTCACGTAGCTTAATGTATGAGCGCATCTTTCTGCAAGACTTTTCATGCTTCTACACATACAAACTTGACGCATGATGTTAGTTCTGTTATTCACAGCATTTATGACTCTGAAAATAATTAATGACTCTGAATGCCTCGATTTGATGTTGACAACAGACGTTAGTGCTTATGTTACTGTCATAATTACCTTTGTCTGTATACAGTTGTGCAGTGCCACGTCTATATGATAAAGCTCTCCATACATCAAATCTTTCCATGTGTCAAAAGCTCTCTATGCATCAAATATCTCCATGCGTCATAGTCCTTATATGGCCAAGTATACATGAGGCTAAGTTTCATGAGGTCCAGTCTCTATGAGGCCTAGCCCCTATGCGGTTTAGCCTTCATGCGGCTCCATGCCATCAAATCTTTCTGCTATAACTGAAGAGATCCTCAATAACTAATAGAGGCTACATGTCAAACGGGTGAAAAAAAACCCAGATTATAGGCCGATATCTTATCAACAAATATCATATCTAATGCCACATAGTTGCCTAACCGTGACATGCGCTCGCAGTTATAATTGCATTCTGGTAAGAATAACCACGCGGCAACTAGACATGCGCCTATAGCACATGTGCGCGCATAGCCATTTAGCATATATGGCTATAAGTAGCAGGGAGATATTTTCATATGAGACAAATTTGTACAACGAGATGTAGAGAAAGTATACTCATGAGCCCAATTGATGTCTTTCGTGCCAGTGAGTCAGAGATCTAGCAAGTTTTTTTGTTGTCGGACCGTCAACGGAGTAAATGAGTTAGCTGAAGTACTCGATCTCCTTTGTCACACTCCCCTCGATCTCCTTTGTCATACTCCCTATAATTTTAATTGTACTTAGATTTCTTGTTTAAGGACTCTTCGTTCTTTCTTTGTTTTTAATATACAAAATCGAGTTAGAAAAACTTATTTTTGTAAAGAACAAAAATAATGACTCTGCTGGGGACTTCTTTGCCACTGACGAAAAGATCATGACGCAGTCTGATGCAAAAAAACTGGGTTCCTCCCAGAGGATGCTGGTTGTGTGCCTCAAAAACAAGCTTTTGAGGAGATGCTTTTTAAGGGTAGTGCGAGCCCTTCACCATAGCTAGCAAAGCCAAAGAAGACCCGCAGGACTTGGCTCACCAAGGCCAGTGTGCCTCACCCAACTACGGAGCCTGCGCTCCATGTACATGATGTTTGTGATGCATCGTGTGGGTCCACACAGGTTGTCTTTGCCCATACGACAGGCATTTTTGAGGAATGGTCTCAACACCTAAGTTCTGGCAGAGAAAAATACTACGATGCCAAGAACTTAGGGGCTGATGCACAGTCCATGCGCTCATAACGAGGTATGCAGAATAAAAAGAATGTGACACCTAACTCCAAGCGCAGGAAGGCTGCCTTGTATGCCAAAGACAGTAACAAAGGCTCAGTCTTTGATAGAATCTTATTCGGTGCTGACTCCATGCATCACCCTGATGAAAGAAAAATTTTGGACTCTTCTAACTATGCGCCAATACATGCAAAGTCGAGAAAGTACAGGGCAGTACGAGCTCGCAAAAATCAAGCAACTGCTAAGAATGTGCCACTAACTGTTATGCATGCTCTTGACGAAAAGTTGTACAAGACTGATCCATGCGTCTAGCTTGCTAGAGCATATAAAATAGGCCAGTCTTAAAGTCTTCTACTGATGACTTGGGGTAGTTCTTGTAAGAACTCCAGGCCAAGAAGGAAAAATATCGCTTACATACCCATGCGCTCGGTTTACCCGTACGCATAAAGAGGGTGCAAATGTGAAACATCCCTCACCCGATTTATGTGGCATGATTACTCACAAGCGCAAAGCGAGGAAAATAACTATGATAAGCGAGATGTCCCCTCCGGGGCACAACTGTGCCAACAATGTCATCAAATGCAACTGTAATAAAGTAGCAGCATCTGCAGCTAGACAGTCGATATTCCAGCGACGACAACCCAGTGCACCTATCCGACAGTGTCTCAGAATGCAAGTACAAAAGCCAGAAGAGGAGGAGTTGCCCTTCGCCTTATGTTGTTCCACTTGGAGATCTCCCTCCACAAAGGTGGTCGGAAGTCAAAAACCTCCAACCCTCCACCCTTAACCAGTGTGTCGAGAAGGCGAGCCCAAGGAGGATGAACAACTGTACCTATAGAAGGAGTGTTCCTGGGTACCCGTCTGAGGATAAGATTGTCATGTGTAGGGGATGGTACTTCCCAAAGACCCCAGACGACTCTGCAAGCCGGGGTTAGTAACCTCCCGAAGCTTTACACCAATCCGTCATTCCAAGGAGATAGTTACTCTCAAGGGACAGACATTTATGTTTTTGGTTGCCATCCCCATTAGAATAAAGCAGCATCCAATGCTGGATGTAATATTCCCTCTGAGTCGGAAGGTGATGTAGCACTGTCGACTTTTTCTGAGGATAGTGTGACTTAAGGGTCTGAGGGGGGAAGCAAAAGATCCACCATCCCTTCTGTTTCTTCCCATATAATGACAGTGTACATAGCAGAAGAGGATAACAAGGGAACTAGCGATTGCCAATGTCTCGATGCTCTAGAGGCAATGATATAGAACATAAGTGCCTCCATACAGACGTTAATAGTTTGCCACGATCCAGAGACCAACGGGGAGGCGAATAAAACTGGTCCTGCTTCCCCGCTAGTGGCAATCATACTTTGCCATAATCATCTGTCCCTCCGCCGTCCTACGAAGTTCACGTGGCCATCTGGGAACTTTGTGCTCGCGTTAAGGCTAGAGAGAACCAGAAGCTCGAGATACGACAACCCTGTCCTCCCGAGTGGAATAATATGGTATATCCTCCCAAGTAAAATCTATTATCCCTTGTCTCGTTCAATGGCAAGTTATCATCTCACTAGTACATAAACTATTTTGGCTCTATTATGGGGCACTTACCATAGGACAATGCCTTGCTTACCAATTTGTTCGTCGGAGCTTTGTCGGGGGTCACTTACGAATGGTTCTGTAGTCTCCCAAACAATTGCATCTCATCCTTCAGTGACCTTCGGCACCTTTTCCTTGGCCGATTCTATGAGGGGGACTGGATACGATAATGTCCTCCCTTATGGATATCAAGAAAAGGGAAAAAGAGTCTGCACGAGACTACATATAATGCTTTTGATAAGCTAGTCCTGAGACTACCCCGGGTACCTCTGAGACTAAATTGATGGACACGTATAAAAAGAATCTAAAATAGACAGTGAGGCTCTGGACAGGGCTTGGTCAGTTCGAGGACTAGGCGACGATCATCATAAGTGCCAACATTATAGATAAAAAAGCAAAGGACCCCCATATATTGGGAATAAAAATCCCCATCGTTGATGATAGGGAAAAGCACTAACAATAACAACAACGACTGTGACTGCAAAGGGAAGCATACCCTGACCGTTAATGTGTCCAAAGTTTTGTCTGCACTTGCTTAGAACTCAGCAGAGGCACCTAAGTCGAAGGAGGCTTACTCCTTTGATGAGGATGATATCATAAAGATCTTCAATATACTGATGAATGACAACAAGTTCCATCTTCCCGACATCGAATGCCCTGTCGAGGCAGATAAGGTCGATGACCCAAGTACTGCTACTACCACCGATACATCCACCATCCAATACGAGACTGCTACATGTTGAAGAGACATATCTAGTGGCTGATCGATTCCAAAGCCCTCACCTTATACTTTGAGGATAAGATAGTCACTGCAAATATGGTATCTCTCCAATTTGGCAACTTTCCAACGACGGAGGCCCAAGATGGTGTTATCCTGATTCTAAAGGAAATGATGGAGGTTGTTAACCTCCCTCCAGCTCGTAACCAAGCATCCTGGCTGGTGCCTCTTACCATGCCATAAGTTAAGGTCATGTGGGTCTACCTCGATATTGTCTAAGACTTGATGCAGCAAGCGGAGCCTTCTACCGCCAAGTCTAAAGAAAAGAGGCCTAAATCCTGTCACAAGGTCTCTCCCTCAACCAATGATGCCCTGGCAGGGGTAACTAGGTCGGGGAAAACCTACTCGCATGACTATAATGCGGTTCCCGAGGACAGTGTACCTCTAACCACTGTACCCACTTCTCTAGCGGCATCTGAGCCAGGTTCGTCCTAGCCTCCTGCGACGGATAAGCAAAAATAGAAAGAGTTTCGCTTCGACAAACCTCTGAGGAAGGATGCAGCACCGGGGCTTAACAAGACCTACAACTTTGATATATTAGCACAACTTGCCAATACTCTAGCAAAGTTATCACTATTCGAGCTCCTTCACCTCTCCAAAGAGACCCGTGACGCTCTGAGTGAGGCATTGCAGAACTATGATTCCTACCTGGCCCAAGTCAAGCCACCGGCTAAGAATTCCTACTGCATGTCCCCACTGCAACAATATGATGGAGACGATCTCGAATATCACATTTTACTATAGGACATGTTGTTGAAGAATAACTGACACGATCGTCCCTTATACTATACATGGTATATCGAGGCCATCAAGATGGACCGGATGCACATCAACGAAGGGTTATCTCTCAGTATCCTCCCACGGAGCCTACTCCAGATCCTAGGAATTCTGATGCACAGGTTGGCAGCAACCAATACGACCATCAGTGGCTTCAACGCTAGAAGAAGTTACCCAATGGGCAAAATCTGCCTAATGTGTCAGATAAGCGATCTTCGAACGGATGTGACCTGCTATGTCATTGACGTTGATGTGTCCTATAATGACCTTCTAGGACGTCCTTGGATACATGATTATATGATCGTGCCCTCAACCCTACATCAGTGTTTGAAATATGTCGACAGGGAAGGAGTTGTCAGGATAGAATTCACCGACGTTTATCCTTTTAAAGGGACCGATGCTTACTACTCTGACTCTATCTTGTACAAATGGGCCCACTTAGAGGAAATAGACAGCGAGGCTGATGATGAAGCAGAAGCCGATAAAACACCAGACGAACGAACCCCTAAGGCTCCATCTTAAAATGTTTGTGACCGACACACTTGCCCCTCTCGTGGTTAAGCTCCGTAGAAAGACTTAAAAACCTACAGTGGTTAGCCTGGGAAGACCAAGATGACCCCCAAGGGCGGAGCCGCCCGTCACGAAGGTCTCGGAACCCCTGGTGGAAGAATTATGCAAGAGGCCTCCGAGATCATCACTGACACTGGAGGCGGATCCTAAAGGAGATGAGCTTGAAGAATATGTGGCTTCCTGTGCCAATGTCCCGTCCTTGGATGATGTCATCCCTATTGAAAAGTTACCTTACTTTCTTAGTAAAGGGCTATCTTTGAACTACTCAGATGATGTATATTTGAGTACCATATATTTCTAAGAATACAGTTTAGGGTTACAACTGCACACACAAGTGACTACCACTTACACAGTGCATCAAATTCTCCCAAGTCAGGACTCCTACTTTATAGTTCCAGCAAGATAGAGAGGAAACAAACTCATCATATTCGACAAAGTGGAAGGCTGTCGAGACTTTCTCCCGGACGAGTCAGAGCCCGAGTATAGTATATTACAAATCTACCGTTATAGCTCGCAAGTCAAAGATATTATCCAGAAGATAGGTTATGATTTGAAGAGAGACCAAGGACTAAACTATGGCAAGAGGCGGCGCTTGTCGTTGGGTCACTTTGCTCCCAAAGACAAGACCGAGATATACTACTAATAAATTGGTCATGGTTTAGGGTACGTCACCGCCTGCTACAATGCCCGAGGGCTCAAAATAAGAGGACGAGTTATAATCTCACTCTTTATAGTCTTTTGCTTAGAACTCCGACACAAGTATCGGGGATATGTTCAAGCAAAAATTATCTGTCAACATAGTATCGACGCACCCGAAAGAAGATGACGACAACCCGGTTCAGCTCTTCGAAGTTGATCCATGGACTTAACAGTTAGAGTCACAGTAGAAATTATATTTTGAGCAACGAGAATCGCCCACTTGGGATGAGATTCTTCAAGTCGACCTAGATGAGGATTCTGCTCCTAAGCCCATCTTCATCAGCAAAAGCCTTTCTATGGAAGACTGTAAATCCCTTATCCATCTTGTAAGAAAATATATAGATATCTTCGCATAGAGGTACGAGGATATGCTAGGCCTGGATCCGCAAATCGTAACTCATAAGCTCAATATCTTGCCGAATTCTAAGCCAGTGAAGCAGCAGTAATAGCGATTCCTTCCGGATGTCATGGATGCCATCGAAACTGAAGTGAATAAGCTGATAGAAAGTAGCTTTATTCATGAGGAGAAATATCCATATTGGGTAGCCAACATCGTTCATGTCATCAAGAAGAATAGTAAAATTCGAGTCTGTATAGACCTTCATAATTTAAACATGGCTTGCCCAAAGGATAAATTCCTTCTCCTGATTACAGGCGTAATGATCGACAACACTTGTAGTTTTGAGCGTATGTCCTTCATGGATGGTTTCTCGAGCTACAATCAGATCAAGATTTTTTAGATGACGAGAAGCATACAGCATTCCGGACACCAATAGGGGTATATTATTACATAGTGATGCCCTTCGGTTTGAAGAATGCAGGTACGACATACCAGCGAGCTATGAGTACCATCTTCCATGAACATCTGCACAAGATAGTTGAGTGTTATATTGATGACATTTCTATCAAGAGTCATTTTCAGGATGACCACCTTCATGACCTGAAGGCAGTGTTTGACTTAATACGAGCACACCGACTGAAGATGAACCCTACTAAGTCTTTCCTAGGAGTCTCCAACAACAAGTTCTTTGGTTTTATCATAACTTCGAAGAGTATTCACATAAAAACTGAGAAGACCAAGGTGATCCTTGATATGCACCCTCTGAAGAAGCTTCGAGAGCTTCGTGGTCTACAAGGAAGGCTGACATACATTAGAAGGTTCATAGCCAACCTCTCTGGGAAAAGTCAACCTCTCTGGGTGATGACAACCCTTTACTCAGCTTATGAAGAAGGGAGTCTTCTTTATCTAGACCAAAGAATGCCAGCGAGCCTTCGATGATATCAAAAAATACCTCACGAAGCCCCCAGTGTTGGTGGCTCCAGTCATGGAAAAAGCCTTCCCACTATATGTGCGAGCGATGGATCATTCTTTCGGTGCTTTATTAGCCCAGAAGAGTGAGGCATATCATGAGCAGGCCATCTACTATCTCAGCAGAATGATGGTCGACACGGAGCATAGGTACAATACCGTCGAGAATGAGTGCCTCGCTATGATCTTTGCTATCCAAAAGACCCAACGTTATGTGGTTGGGCAAACAATCTATGTGATCTCTCAATTTAACCCCTCAGGGTCCTCATGAGTAAGCCCGGGGCACTTAACTCTCGCCTGGTCACATAGACAATACTATTGTCTCTGTATGACATGGTGTTTTCTCATAGAAGACTGTCGAGAACTAAGCATTGGCTGACTTTCTAGCAGCTCATCCTATGCTAGAGACGTCAAATATTAGAGTCTAACACAATGATAGAAGAGTCCGTTTGAAGAATGTTCTTCGACGTGCTTCAAGAATAGGGCCCAAGGGCGATATTATCGCTGGAGTAGGGATAGTATTAATTTCTCTAGATAACGTGGTCATTCTCTGAGCTTATTCATATACAAAGCCATGTTCTAATAATGTAAAAGAATATAACGCTCTCATTATTGGGGTCCAACTAGCTAAACAGTTGGGGGTAACTACCTAGAGTCCTACGGTGACTCCAAACTGATAGTCAGTCAGGTCCAAGGCGAGTACAAAGTTTGGCATGAGGACTTAGTCCCTTACCACCAATCCACGGTCAAAATAATATCTACCTTTACCGGTTTCTTTATAGAGCACATACCATGAATATAAAATATTGAGGTTGACGCTTTGGCCGGTATCGCAGCTTCTTTTGCATTCCCTATTAAAATCCAATAACCGGTCACAGTGATTGGTTGAGAACTGGTCTGCCCTAGAAACAACCTATGCTTGTGTATGAGCCCCTCTGCGGAGAAGGACATCAACATCAAAGATTGGAGACTCACTTTCATAGACTATGTAGTTTACGGAACCCTTCCAGACGACCTGATGGAAGCCACTAACATTTGAAGACGCTCCCTCTAATTTTATTATGACCCATCCACTAAGATATTGTACCGTCATTCATATGACAAACTTCTACTACAGTGCCTATCGGACGCGAAGGCAAAATAAGCACTTTGTGAAGCTCACGACGAAGTTTGTGGTGCATACCAACCCGGCCCTAAGCTGAAAGATCATCTCCAAAAAATGGACTATTATTGGCCAACAATGGTAGCAGATGCCATCGACTATACAAAAAAATATAAAATATGTCAAATCCATACAGACTTCATCCACTAACCTTCAGAATTCTTGTACCCAACTGTGGCATCTTGGCCAATTAAAGGATAAGAAATGGACATCATTGGACCGATTAGCCCACCTTCGTCGAAAAGGCACCGGTTCATTCTTGCCATAACTGACTACTTCTCCAAGTGGGCAGAAGCCGTACCACTCGCCAAAGTGAAAACATCCAACTTGATCAGCTTTGTCAAACATCACGTTATTTACCATTTCAGACTACCTCAGAAGATTATCCACGACAATGGTTCACAATGTGCAAGCTACATTTTCTATCGCTTTACAACGTAGCTTTGATGACCTATAATCTAGCATCAAATGGATTAGCAGAAGCATTCAACAAGACCATCATAAAGCTACTCAAGAAGTATGTTTCGTCTAATCAATGTGACTGGAACGAGAAATTAGGGGAATATCTTTTGGCCTATCGTACAACGGTCTGAACCCTAACTGGCAGTACGCCATTCTCTCTAGTCTATGGAAGCGAGACAACACTTCCTCTGGAGGACCAAATCCCCTCGCTTCGGGTGGCCCTCTCTATCTAGTTGACAGCTGCTGACAACCACCGTCGACGGCTATAGGAGTTAAAATCGCTCGACGAGAAGCGTCTCTTAGCTCAACAATACATTATTATACCAAGCACGCCTCTCTGGAGATTTTAACAAACGAGTCAAGGAAAGAGCATTCCTAGTGGGTGACATCATCTTAGCTATGAGAAGACCGATGGCCATGACACACAAGACGACCGAGAAATTCTAAGCCAAATAGGAAGGCCCATTCGTTGTGGAATCAATGTATTCAACCGTCGCATACTGGCTTGCCAAACCAAATAGAAACTTGCTGATGATGTCGATCAACGAAAAGTTTCTCAAAAGTACGATGTTTAAGCTAGGTTTCTTGTCACTACCATATTTCTAGGTAGGGATAATTTTATCATTACACATAATTTTTATTTAGTGTTTATATTATATATATTATGTTATTTATTTAATAGTTAGTAGACTAGCATATTTATTTGGAATTTACACTTGTTGACCCAACTAGACATGACATGACACACTGAACCCAATAATTGGGCTAGGCTCATTAGACTCATCTCTCTCCATTTATTAGAGGATTATAATTAGTCTTCATTAGTATTAGAAGCTTCCATAAATAACCCTCCTAGTTAAATAACCTTCATAAATAATTAGTGGAGGTAAATAGGACTTTACACATTATTTGGAAGAGGGGGAAGAAGCCGACCACTATTAAAGGAGGAAATTATTCTCTCTCCTATTCATTCACTCTAAATCTAGATCCCCAAATTGTGTTCTTCCATAATTTAGTTCATCCCTCCATCAAATCACTCTCATTCCTTTCTATTTTTATCATCTAAGGAGTATTGGAGCTTGGATTGTAAGAATCACTTGGAAAAAAAGGAATTGGCTAGGAGCTTATATCCTAATTGTTTCTATTTGAGTATTTCATTGGGAATCCATATCCCAATTAGTATAATTCTAAATTTTCTTTTCATTTAGACTCCAATTTATGCATTTGACTATTAGGAATTCTTCCATGGCTCAGGACTACCTATAGAAAGAAGAACTAGGTTCATATGACTATCTTGTGACTTCTATATTGAGTTTTGTGTCCAATTAGAAAGAAATCTGTCTTGGTGCACCAAGAGTTTGGCATTAGGTCAATTAGGTCTAATTTGACTTAGATTGGTTGTGTGAGGCTAGTTACGTATACACAATTGGATATGAGTAGGGCGTATCATGATACGTTATGATATGATATAATACAGGAGCTTGAGTTAGGTATTTTTGAGCATGCTAGTATATTTCTCTCTAGATTGCATTATAACTAATTAAAATTTGCTATATATATATTGAGGGTTTTGGTGTCTTGGTTGTGGTATAAAGTAGTGTATCATGGTGTGATACATTGATACCTACTAGGTGTTTGACATATTGCCTACACTAGTGTCACGACCCGCACCCGGTG